>VWZD01003864.1:237543-295290 GCA_013396695.1 Sakesphorus luctuosus | reverse complement strand
AAAAAAAAAAAAAAAAAACAGAACAAACCCAAAACAAAAAAACCCCAACACATATCTTTGAAGTCTCTAAAGAATTTCCCTCTTTTTAGCAATTTCAAACACAGTGCCAGCAGACACTTCTTGCACAGCTACTTCTCTGAAGTAGTTCCAGTTCCAATAGATGTAACTTCCTTCATATATCTCTGCCTCGAAAGGCTAACTGGGCCATTGCCAGAAAACCACAGCAGCCAAGGGTCCATATTCTCATTAATAGATAAGAAGGAGTAAGACATCTTAATAGGAGTTGGGTGCTTTTGCAGATCTGTGTCTAAATTGTTTATTATTTACAGCAACAACTTCTGAAAAAATCAAAGAATTTTTCACTGAATTGAAAACTGTCTGTTTGTCCAGAGGGAGAGACAAATGTCCCATCCTTGGAAGTGATCAAAGTCAGGTTGGATGGAGCCCTCAGTAACATGACCTAGTGAGTGGCATCTCTGCCCTTGGCAGGGGGCTTGGAACTAGATGATCTTTAAGGTACCTTCACACCCTAACCATTCTATAACTCTGATTCTATTTCAAGTCACTTTTTACTTCACTTAATGTTCATGTTACACAAAAACCTTTGTGAAGCATGACTAAAATAGTCTATTAAATCAGGCTTGGTGATTTGCAATGTTTTTAGCACAGATACATCAATCAAATAATCTTTTCTGGCTTAAATTCTTCTACGTGAGCGAAAGGCTAAAGTTCTCAGCTTTGGTATTTAGTCGTGGAATTAATTCATCTCAGGAGTTAACATTTCCTATACATAAATATGCCTAGAGAGGAAAGAGGAACTCGATTGCAGTTGTACAAGTGAAAATTCTGTCCCTGCCTGCCACCACCTTATATCTACCTTATATACACTCAATCGTTTCCTATGGATGAGATCCCGTATCTGACTCTCCATCGTTTGGCACTGGAAGAACATACTGGGTTTAAATCACCCCGAAGTTTTGAATTGAATTTTGGCACCTTCAGCAACAGTAGAAATATTGATTTCTAAATGATTTGAATTTCACCATACCAGAACATACATGTTCAAAAACCTCAGCAGGCAGTTAACAAAAACAACAGAGTGCTGTAATGGTGGCAAGCATGTTGCATGTCATGCTTTCTTTACAATTTTTTTCAGACGAATATAGAAAATACCACTATATCTCCTACCATCTAAAGGGAACAAGCTTCTCCAGGAGCAGCTGCAACAGATCAAACAAGTAGCAGAAGCCTCTAACTCCCATCCTTTTTGGAAGACCTAAAAAGACAAATCTTGTCTCTCATCCTAGTAACATATAAATTAATTTCAGCAGAAAAAAAGGGTTCTGGAGGTCTTCCCCTCTGCCTTGTAAAATTTCATTTTCATTTTAGATGTAAAGGACCTATGGCAAAACTCCACACTTGTTTACAGCAGTTCAGCCCCATGTTTACTCAGTTAGACCTAAATCAAAGTTTTCAGCCACAGCATTCTGTTTACTTGACTCACTTGGCTCCCTTCACAGTGCCTTTAGTGACACATCCAAATGTTTTGTGGTTGGTAGCTGTTGTCTCTTAATCTTTAGTGACAACTCAGCTCGGTCTCTGGTGTTTTCCTGGCTTGGATGGAAGACAGAAAATAAAATAAATATTTTTCTTATTCTTATTGACAGTTTTCTTCTTTTTTTCTTTTTCCTGAAGGCTCTCTTCAACATAAGTTTTCTGCTGTTCACTTTTAATGACTGAGTTCTCATTCTGAATTTTAAATGATCTTCTCTGTGGTCTGAGGTGTTTCTCACCATTGACACGTTCTTAGGAAAAAAGGTTTCTAGAGATAAAGACTTTAAAGAACTTTTTAATTTATTTGATGTCTGATGTAGTAAAATTGCTGTATAAAGAAACAAGTAACTTTTCCTCTTTTGTTTTGCCTCACTCCTTTACTTTCCATTTTAGGAGGTAAAGACAGCTAGAAACAAGGGGGCAATAATGAAAAAAAAACATGATGAGGATCACTCCCTGAGGATGGTCTGCAAGGCAGACTCCCAGTAGTTTTGAACACCTCTGGTCGCTTGTACTCATACAAGTGAGAAGAAAGGAAGAATTTATCAAGCCAACACAAGCCTCCCTGCTCCGAGTGCAGAGACCGATCGTTTTCAGTCTCTTGGCTAGTCTTTGTAATAAATATAGGCTTGGTGTGTAATGAAAACCAGCTGAGTGTTTCTCAAGGTACAGATGCTTTCTTTTCTTCTGATTCCAGCTAAGATTGTTCTTACTCTTCATAATCTCTCACAGCTGCCAAAAAAATCCATCTTATCGTTGCATGAGGTGAAGTTTCCATTAACAGCTATTATGGTAGCAGAGGTCAGGTGTCCAGTGTCAAATGAGCTGCTAAAGGGAAACACTGTGCTAGAAAATCCTGTACTAGGGAAGAAAACCTCATCTGAGGTGTGTTTTAGTATTAATTTGAATAGTTACGTGCAAATGTGGTTGGGCTGGGCTATGATGCCTGACAGACCAGTTTCTGATGTCCAGGAAAAAGAGAGAGAAATTTGGGGTGTGGAGGAAGTGGGAATACACATCCATTTGGCTGACTGAAGAAGAATTTTAATAGTTTTGATGATGTTCAGTTTTCAGTCTGTCAGCCAACCAGACTGGCTGCTTTTTAGGCTGGAGGGCTCTAATGTAGGAAGCTTTGACCACAAACATCACTTGCCTTTTCAGCACTCACATCATTGCAGGTGAGGTTCTTCTCAGCCACCACAGGAGAATTAAAAAAAAAAAAAGTAATAATAATAATAGTCCTTAGTTTCCAATCACTTAAGGGCAAGTGAGAAGTTCCCCTCAAAAAGAAACAACTCCATTTCATTTTCAATTCCAAAAGACCTGCCTCTAGTAAAAGCATCTGGATTGAACACATTCTTTGTTGATAGTGAATAACAGTATTTTATACCCTTTTAGTATCATGGCATAATTTTCTTCTGGAATTATCTACCTGAAAAACACATTTGACATTTTTAATAGTAACACTCTGTATGTATCTTTGTAACTATCTATCCACATAATAAGTGTACCAAAGCTCTAATCATCCAGACAGATGCACTGTGCAGGTCTCACATGTTAATTGTCAATGTGCTACAAACTGAACAAAGGCAGAAGTGAGCAAGTCAAAAGATAAGTTTCAATAAATTTAGGAATTGTTTTACAACCCTTCTCAATGTTAAAATAATGAAATGCTAAATTATTTGTGAAAGCATTAAAAAAATATTGACTATCACAATGTATTTTAATAATTACTTTGGATATTTGAAAACATAAAGAATTAAATATTTGCAGAAAATAGTGGCTATTTTTCAAAGTATCACAACATTATTCTTCCTACAATACCTCAGTGTTGCAAGACGTAAGTTCTAAACCCAGACTCTACTAAACAATGCCAAAACTATCAGACACCAACACTATTGCAATATCTCACCAACATCCTGCTGAGACAAGGGCACCCTTCCACTACCTAAAAACCATCTTGTAACTTTTTGGGTCAGGTTGTGTAGGGAATGAGACTCCTTTTGTCAACCACCAGCATTTTTATGCAACATGGAAAACCACTCCCACACAGAGATGTAAAGATCCACACTGAATTTAGCCCCATGTTATGCTGCTTTAAAAAATCCCTACTATAGTATAACCATTACAAAGCTTTCACAAAATTTCTCACAGAAAAGCACATTCAAACCTCATCTTTGCTGACCTCTTGAAGCAGGTCCAGAGGAAGGCCACCAAGTTGATTAGAAGGCTGGAGCACCTCTGGTGTGATGAAAGGATCAGAGAATTGGGATTCTTCAGACTGAACCTAATTGCAGCCTTCCAGTACCTGAAGGGAGCCTGCAAGAAATATGAAGAAAATTTCTGCAAGAGCATATAGCAACAGAACAAGGGGGAATGGCTTCAAACTGGGAGTAGGTTTAGATTAGATACTAGGAAAAAATTATTTTCCATAAGGGTGGTGAGGCCCTGGCACATGCTGCCCAAAGAAGCTGTGGATTCTCTGCCCTGGCAGTGTTCAAGGCCAGGTTGGGTAGGGCTCTGAGCAACTTGGTCTAGTCAAAATCATCCCTTCCCATGGCAGAGGGGTAGGATTCTATGATCTCCACCTCTGGCAGTCAACTGGATCAAATCCAGTGCCTAAGACTCTACCACCAGAACGTGGGGAGCAGCTTATGCTCAGGAGGAAATACACAGGTGCTCTGTGACAGTGCCATCACCAGTCACTTTGACACCAGAGTCCCACAGACACTGGCAGAGAGGGAGCAGTACAGGCTCTGGAGAATAACTGGGAAGTGCAGAGCAAATCTGTAGCATCTTCACAGAGCCCCAGAAGCATGACTTTTATTCTGTACCTTTTAAGATGAAAAAATGCTATAGGAACAGAAGATTCAGTGTTAAGTACCTTTTCCTACCCTCTTCACTTACTGCAAGTAGAGGTGGATGTTTTAGAGATTAAGTCAAACCATTTGAAATAGTCTGCAGCCACTCCTTAGTTAGCACATACTGCCTCCCTTAGTACTAAAATTTAAAGAAAAGCATTAAGTCATAGATCTGAATCAAAAGAATTCTTATTTTAAAAGCCATTATCTTTTAAATGGATTAATGAAAATGTTTTTCACTTGCCTCAGCTACACAAAATCTTGTTTTATAGAACACATGGCTGACCTACAGACACCAAAGCAGTTTGGCATTTTTCTTTTCTTTTCCTAACTGGGAGAAGACTTACATATATGTCAGGATTTCTGGTGGAAATCTGGTCTGTTTCAAAGGATACTGATAATAGGAATACCAGATTAATGGTCATTTCAGTTGAATTAATGGAAACAAGGCATGAAAGTGAATATGTACATTACTGAACATAAGTAGAGAAAATATACTCTGCTGTTTAGAACTGCACTTTGAGTAACTGAAAGTGACCAATAGATCACAAAGAACATTTCTCAAGACGTTTTTTACATTAAAAAAAATCTCTTGTAACCTATGTTCTGCTCCCTAATGCTGGAGCCCTCCTTAAATCTAAGACTGAGATTACACAATCATAAAATGGTTAACCATATATAACAGTTGGACTTGGTCTTCTTAAAGACCTTTTCCAAACTAGACGATTCTATGATTCTACAGCATCAGCACTTCTATTGTCCTCTCAAAATTACAAGTAAAAAAGCAGTACGTATACACGAATCTCTGACAAAATAATTTTCAAGGCTCCTGTAGTTTAGCACATTTCTGTCTTCCAAGTAAAATGGGAAGCAGAACTCAGCCTGAAGGCAGAACAAGGTGGGTTGGCTGAGGAAGACTGACACAGCCTTTGCCAGCCAGTCACAGCTTGCTTTAGGGCTTGCAATCCTGTAAGCTGCCCTTCACATGCCAAGAGGATAAAGTCCAAGCTTCCCTCTCTTCTCAGCCTCCCACTCTCACTCTTTTTTTCATAAAGAAGGGAGGATTTGCCACCCTACTTGCAAATGCAGAGAAATATTTAGCAAGTGGCATCCAAGGTGGACAGGGCCCCTGAGAAACAATGGTAGAAATCTGTGATGGATGAGGTCAGAAACAGTGCAAGTATGATAAATTTGAGACAGTGACTAAAATAAAAAAAATAGGGAAAACAAACTAAAAACTATTTCTACCACCAAGATGTAATGGTAGACACTAGTGCCATGGGAAGCTATGGAGATAAAACCTGAAAATGAAAAGTTATGCAGAATATATGAACATAAAAAATATAGACTTGAAAGTAACATTAAAAATGTTTGGCTTTTAGCAACATCACACTCGATGTAGTTCATGATTCTTTTGCTTACTTACTATTACACACTTCTTTGTGGAGTACTACTGAACACCAGCAGCTGTAATGACAGAGTTTGGGGCTGATTTAGTGTGGCAGCTCCCATATTCCTTCTAGTTTTACTCTTCCCCACAGTAGGAATCCATCACATTCATATGCAGTGGACCAGAAATAACAGTATTTTTAGTTAAAACCTTGACACAAATTAAGCTCTCCTTTGTTAGTAACTATTAAGTCAGGAAACAACCTTGTTTTCCTGAAAATTTTTTATAAAAGTAAGATGTTTCCATCCATGTTTCTTAACCAAAGTTTTGATTTAACTAAAAACTGACTTTATTAACAAATAAATAGCATGACATTTGCTTATTTTTTTTTTATTTAGAAGACATTACCATAGTTGTTTTACCTTATCTCTGTGTTGTTCTCTCTTTATTAGGTCCTTGATCAAGCAACCTCTTTTTTGATGAATTACAATCCTTTCTCTTGTTAAACTGCCTGGTGTTTCATAGACATGGCTGAGCTCTGACCCGCAGAGGAAAAGGGGTGTATGAAACATCCAATGTAGTTTCACCAGTCATCATATCCACAGTTCCAGACAGACTTTTCATTGGGGCACCTTTGGGTTTCCTTGCAATGCTAATTCAATTTCCAAGTAAAACATGAAATGCACAGTTTTACATTTAAAAACAGCTTTGATATATAATTTTCAACCTGTCCTACTCCTCATTATTATACAATTAGTATTTCCATGTGTGCTGAGGAGATGATATACTTGGGTTAATCATATATCCACTGAAATACACAAGTGCATCTTGAGCATCTGCAAGATAGTTCTGACAGGTCTGGCAAATAACCTGGGAGCTGCACGAGATCTTGTTTCCAAGTTTAGTAACTGGAACATAAAAGCATCTGAGGCATCAGGGCAGTAGAGCAAAACAGTATGCACTGACAGGGGCTGAGCTGGTTTTATTCTTTATTTAAGTAGAATGTTGCATGGCTTATTTTTGTGCCAGTGAGCCAGAAGTTCATAGGTAGTGGGCTTAAGTCGATCCAGAGGTTACTGGAAGGGAATTTCACTCACACTCTAGCATGTCCTCTCAACACAATGCTGGCTCATTCTAACATTTACTTTCTTTTTCCCTTCACCTCCTTTACCTTTTTCATTATTACTGCTACACTCAATAAGGTAGCAATGTAAGAGTTATTTTTCCCAGTCCAGCAACAGCCAGCGTTAAGTAGAAGATAGTTCCAGAATGCAAGATATATATCATATTTTTTGACTAACACAGTCTCCCAATCAGGACATTTTGATCTCTCAGTTATAGCTAAGAACTTTTTCAGGAAATGATCTTTTTACATGCTCTCATAAAGTCTCAGAATGTCTGGTTTTGTTTCACTCTCTCTGCTAAAGAGCACCAAAAGTCTCCCTTTGGCTTCCCAGTGTATGTTTACCAAGCTGGTAAAGACTGCAAGATGCTTTGAAAGGAACACTTGGTTTATTTTATTTTATTTTGGCAGTGATGAGAGTGTGGAATCAATTTTAAAACCAGGAGAAAAATAATTGGCATGTTCCCCTTATATTGTATGTAACACATGCACACACATGAATGCATGCACACACAGATTTCAGGTTTTTTATGGGTACCTTCTTGACTTACAGCCAAGCCATGTGAATGCAAGCCAGTTCATGTATTTAATTGTATCAGCATATAATGGCAGACAGATTTTCTTTCTTTCTGAGCTGCAGCACAAGAAGAAGCTTTCGTATGAAAGCAGGAGAGTGCATGGCAAGAGGAGGAAACCCCTGACTTCCATCCTACAACAGAGATTAAAGTGCAGACACATCTAGATGATAAACTGAAACAGAGTATCTTGCCCTTTGTGTAATTTATGGAATGCATGCCTGAACTAATAAATGCCTTAGGGAATAGTTAGTGGTGAGTGGAAGCATTGCTTAAGTGCAGTGGTTACATTAAAATCAGGCTAGACTAGCTAATGTTCTGCTTTAGGTGTCGGCAACAAAACAGAAGCTGAAGCACAAAACTCAAACAATCTGTTAACTTTCAGCCCTCTGTGTTTCTGTCTCCATTTTCACACATGCACAACCCTCTCAGTAAATTCCAACCAGGAAATAACAAAAATTGCTTAAAAAACACAGATATTACTGTATTGTTATTATGGTCAACATTCAGCAGACTATATGAAAAAATACAGTTTCTGCCTGTTAGGCTTAAAACTTACCATACAGAGCAAGAAGGACTGAAAGTTCTTTATCCAGTATGTTGAGTTGAAGGTAAGGTCATTCCTTGCCAGCAGGCTATGACTGACTCTAATTAAACATTTTTTATACCACTCATCTGCTGCTGGGGAACAAGCCATTAAAACAAAGGAAACATTAATCTACAGATTAATGCTATAAAAATAAAACTTTTACACAATCTCTACTTCCAATTAAAAGAAGCTTACAAAACATTAACCCTTAGAATGCTAAAATACCACCACCTAATAAAAGCTCCAGGTCAATGTGACTCTGCTAATTCTTCATGTAGTCACACCAGTTTTGCACCAGTGTAAGTGTACTTGCCCAGTGACATTCACTCATGGCATGGCATTTGGTTATCTCTGGAACAAACTTCAAACACTCTTCAGAAAAATGGTGGGTGATCTCTCTATAAATCCCCATGTCTTAGGGTAGTCAAGAGCACAGCATATCCTATTATTTATTCATTATTTATTTTTATCCACCACTGTGGTCCATCTTGAAGCAATTGCATTGCTATGTGAAGGCATCTCTATGCTGCATCTGCTTATACGACCAAGTAATGTTTTGGACTGGGTTTGGGGGTAGGGGGTAGAGGCAAAGGGGGATTTATGGACAGACACGGATTTCTATGCTCTTGTCTATTTACCAGAACTATGCAATTTGGGTTTGGTTGTGAGGTGATATTTAGCTTCTTGAACCTCTAGTTCTTGCACTGAATCCCCCCATTTGTTCTCTTTCCCTTCTGTAAGTAGTTATGTTTAAGTTCAAACCCTTTAAAAGGGAGTTTATAGAGATTAGCAATACTTGTTTGAGATGGTGTAACTAGTAACATTCATTTTATCTTAGATTTTACACATCTATATACACAGAGAGGGCACATTCAGTATTTTTGTTGGTATGCAAATAAACTTGAGGACATTTGATTTCTACTGGTATCTATATGCAAATATGCACAGATGAAGAAACAGAATATTTATATTTAACATTGTCTCATCTGCACATTTAGAAACAGCACAATTTCAACAGTAGCACATTATCACTGCTTTTACTTTTCAGGTTTTTTCTTAATAAAAGGTCTGTCAGTCTGTCATCCAGTCCTCACTGCTACACAAGCATTCAGTTAAACTCGTTAAACAAGATCAGATTGTTGCTGGAACCATGGTGGAAATATTTACAGTAAAACTCACCTGGCTTCAAGTATTGTTCGAAGGTTGAAATTCAGCCCAGACTTGAAAGTTCACAAAGGTTCATTAGCTTATTTGAGCAAAACCCAACCTCTTTTTCAAGGAAAATTTGGCTGATATTTAGTTCTAGATAAAGGGCACAGTATGATAGTGATATGATTAAAATGGCTTGAATGAAAACCCTCTGTTCCCCCTTGTGAAGTGGAAGAGAAACATTATTGTTTTGGTTTACCCATACAAACCTCATAAAATCGGCTGCTCACTTTCGGAGGGAGGTTTTACTGCTTATGCTCACAAATACTCCCCATACAGCCAAAGGATTTACACAGCCAGCTACGAAGAAAATACATAAAGTTGGCAAGTGAAAGAATCACTGGTTGTTTAGGTAGTTAATATGTGTTCTAAATTGTAATGGGCAAAATATATTCTACCTTAACAAACAAGAGATAAAAAGCGAAAACAGCATCCTCTAAATCCTTACAGACTTAAAACTATTCCACATCATTATCATCACTTGATGGATTTATAAATTAATTGTTTCTTATTGCCCATTAACCCAATAACCCAGATTTTACTGCAGCTCAGATACAAACAAAAATCTTTCTAATCAGATGGGAATGGAAGATCCTTGATGAAGTTTAACGATACACTGAAACCCATTCTGTCCCACCATGCCATATTGCATGTTACTAATCTGCAGAGAGTTATAGCTAGTTTGTCAAGATTAAACAAGGGAAGAATTATTACCTTCTCTGAGTCTTCAAACCAGTTTTCGGTCTGTTGTGATGACCCTGGCCACCTCCAAGGTTCCCTGGAGTGAAGAAAGAAAGAAAACTAATAAATGGGAATTCATAAAGATGGTTGCAGCTCTAAACATCATCCACTGCTCTCCCTTTTCATTCCTTAGTATGCTATGAAGAAAAACTGCCCCAATGATATGACTATATAAAAAAATGCGTGTTTCTTTTATATATGGAAAAGGTATGTAATTAATTTTAGTTTAAAATAATAAAAAACTGATACTGGGTGATTGTATGCTCACTATAAAAGAGAAAACAGCAGATGGATTAATTTCAATTAAGCTAAAAATAATACACGACTAGAGAAAGCTAAACTTGAACCTCCTTTTGTAGGGAGTATCCAGTATACATTTATCTACATTTTCCTTGACAGCCTGGGAGAGGAATCAAACACATACCTTTACTGCTTAATAAATCATTATCTTTACTGCTTAGGAAAAGAGGACCAGAAGTCTCAATTGAATATTGAACCTTCTGATTGTCCACATAACTATCAGTTCATTCCCTGGATCCACTGTGGAGTCTACCAGCCAGCTCTCTGCAAGATACATATGGAGTAGAGGATCTTAAAGTAATGTGGATGCAAGGAGTGGCTGCTCCATGACTGTGGGTATAGAAGATCTTTGCTTGTGCTTAGTGATATAAATACAACTGAATGGATTTGTCCAAATCATGATAATGTCTTCAGGAGGCAAGAAAGGCTTTTAGGAGACAACCTTGCTCTGGCACCTTCTGGGATATTAGAAAACCTGATGCAAGTTTAACTTGTATACATTCAGATATGACCCAGTCCCAATATTACTTCCTGATACTGCCTCTCTCTCTCTAACAGATATCTGATGACATCAAGGAAATTTCACAAAATACCAGGTTGGACTGTGGATACTGTTTGATATAGTGCAAAACTGATAGACTAAGTTATCTTTAAAGCATAGATCTGCTCTATCTAAAAAAAAGGTAGAATCCACCAGCTACATGCAATTTTTCTACTTAAACAAATAAATTTTCTCTCTTTCACCTCAGTCTATGAGCTGTCTTTCCTGATAGTCCTTGCAGAGTAACAGTAACATTTTTCACACTCAATTAAAGGGCAACTGCAGAATACATAGACTGGATTCCTCTTATGTCACTTTTCAGATATAGTTGCAACATATAAAAAGAAAAAAAAATCGTGGCACTCACACAGGATCAGAAGATAAACTACTCTGAATGACCCCTGAAAAAAAACCCCAAACAAAATCAAAACTAAAACTGCAGCTGAGGAGAGGAGTGCGGATACATAAGTGGAACAGCTCTGGAAAACACCAAGGTCAGTGGAGAAGGAGGGGCAGGAGTGTTTCAGGTGCCAGAGCTGAAGTTCCCCTGCAGCTGTGGTGCAGCCCTTGGTGAGGCAGCTGTGCCCCTGCAGCCCTTGGAGGTCCACTGAAGTGCAGAGATCCACCTGCAGCCTGTGAAGGGTTCCAAGCTGGAGCAGGTGGATGCCCAAATGACACTCTGAACCCACGGGAAGCCGACGCTGGAGCAGAGTTCTGGCAGGACCCATGGAGACAGGAACCCAGGCTGGAGCAGGTTTGCTGGCAGGACTTGGGACTCCATGGAGGACTCATGCCGGAGCAGCCTGTTGCTGAAGGACTGCACTCTGTGGGAGTGACCCACACTGGAGCGGATGGTGAGGAGCTGTTTTCCGTGGGAAGGACTCATGTTGGAAAAGTTCATGAACTGTTTCTTGTGGGAGGGTCCCTACTTTGAATGGCAATAAATTAGTTTCCCCAATTCGAGTCTGTTTAGCCTGTGACAGTGACTGGTGACTGCTCTCCCTCTCTATCCTTATGCCAAGCCATGAGCCATTACTTCCATTTTCTCTCCCTTGCCCAGCTGAGGAGAGGAATGACAGAGAGGCTTTGAGGGGCACTTGGAATCCAGCCAGGATCAACCCACTACACCAACCAAGCAAACAAAATTACAGGGTTAAGCACAAGGGGAAAAAGGAACAGAAAAGGAAATGGAAAGGCTAAAGAGAGAAAGGGGAAGGGAGAAGTGGAAAAGGAGATGGACCTTTTTGAGAGGTGGTAAAAAGTTTCTTAAAACAACCCTTTTACTTATAAAAGATAAAACAAAATTTAAACAAGCTCAAAAATATAGACCTTCCATATTCATACCAGGTTACCCTTTGGAATACAATGATGTTTTCAATCATGATTATGCAGAGTAAATAGTACTAGGTAGTCTAATTTGTATTTCTGATTTAAAGTACTCCTGAAGTCAGCAATAACTGAGTGAAGAAGGAATGTAAATTCAGAATATTCCTTCAGTAACGTTTGCTTAGTGAAAAAAAAAAAAACCAAAGGTTGCTACTGTGGCTCAATATCAAATTTGAGTAGCTGCATCTGAATGATTTATGTGTCAAGTTATTAAAAGTAAATCAAATAAACACAGGGGAACACTAGTCATTCCATTTGCTTTTGCTAAATCCCCCTCAGGTTATGTCTTATATATCAGCAATGTGGCCAAGCAGACTGGAGAACTGTTCAAGTGCCATGCTAATATTTTGGCATCTCCAGTAAACAGTGACAAAGGGGAAGACTTCTTTTGACACTCTCAAAAAGTGTTTTGGAAGTGTTTATCCATGTAATTATGACAAGCTGTGTTAATTAATACCAAAGGACCCTTCGCATGTGAAGTTCCTAAAATTACACTAATCTTAGTGTCTTGAACATTTTCAGGACTTATTCAAGACACTATGAAATAAATCGATATACATGAAACTTAAAACACATTTTCAGAGTTGCAGTCCTGTAGTCCTACTATATTTTTTGCTTCCAAGTTTCACAGTGATTAAGTTTCAAAATCATTTTTCTTAATGAGTCAGAAAATGATTTTAGTATAATTCAAATTGAATCACAAAATCATTGAATGAATCATAGAATGGTTTGGGTTGGAAGGGACCTTAACGATCATCAAGTTCCAGGCTCCCTGCCATAGGCAGGGACACCTTTCACCAGATCAGGTTTGCTCAAGTGGAATGCCCCTGACCACGGCAGAGACAAATTAAAGTTAAGTTAACCAAGTTAAACAAATTTTAAGTATATCTTCAATCAAAAACACTTACAAGCATTGTCTCAGGCTCATTCCCAATGTGACTTCTTTGTACAGAATATTGCAAACCATACATAAATTACATGTATTTTTATAAGGATATCTTTCAAATTATGTTCTCTGTTGTGGAAACTTTCCCATACACAAAGAAATTCCATTATATTTTACTTTAGCCTAATCCGACTTATGCTTGTCAGGATTCATGAAAGCTCAGCACTTTCATTCAAACTGTGAGGGAATAGACTTTGGAGGACTATGCCTTTTTGGACTGCAGTTCTTTCAGGTTCATCTATGATGAAATAAATAGTATGGGCTCATGTTGTTTCTCAAGTAGGATTACAAAGATATTGTCCATATATAGGATCTCAGCCAGTGAAACAATTCCCCTTCCGTATTCTTTCTTGCGGGAACACCAGTATGGAAAATGAATCATATTGCTGCAGGTTTACAGAAAGAAAACCTTGTTTTCATATGAGCACGTTCACCAATTAACCAATTAAGCAGTTCCCATATCTATCAGACACACATAAATATATTACTAGTTTAAACCACTAAATATATGTTATGACCTGTAAAATCACTACCATTTCTAAACTGGGATGTATCTGTGAAACTGCCTTTGAAGAAGTGGATCTATTGCTTCCAAAGACATCTCATGGTGCTTTTCAGTGTGATCCATTGTCATGTAGGATTTGAAAAAATGCAGAATTAAAAGGATTTTTTCGGACATTATATTCCCAATCATATCATTGCTTCCCTCTAAATTCACAGCTAACCTGCATACTCCAAAACAGGTTATAAAGTTGCATAGAGTTACTTCTGAGTACTAACAGTGCCAAACATTTATATTTCCTGTTATTTACTAATAGAAACAGGAGTTTCACATAAAAAAAGTATTAGTATTCAGTGTCTTCTTTCCACATAAAATGTTGGCTTTCTTAAAAAAAAACCAAAACCCATTAATATCCCAATATCATCTTCTTTTCAGAGAACCTCTTCTAGTGTCCCATGTAAGATGAGTTGGTTGATTTGCATTCCCAAGGATTGGCTTCTTACCAAGACTGAAAAATACAAGTTACTGGGAACCTTAATGAAGGATCACCATTCTATTCTAAAGACCAAAAAATGGCAGAATAAAATGGCAGTACATGTAGCATGGACAATTCTCTTAAGAAATTCTTACATAAACTGAGGCCAAAGAAGAGATTTCAGCCAAAATTTTTCAGTATTTGGATTGCCTCTAAAGCAACAGACAATATAGAGGAAACACTTATTCTGGAAAAAAATACCTATTTTTGAATAGCTTCCATTTTCCTATTGAACAGAATAGCTCTGCCATAAAATAAAATACTCACATTAAGCCTTCTGTACTGACCAGCAGGGAAAGTGAGGAATATTCTGCAAATATCATCTACAAGTAAATCTTGCAATTAAATTGACACAAACTGCAGCCCAAGACCACCTCTGAGTTTAAAATTTAGTCCTATTCATTCCAAGTTGCCCAAGACATTTTCAAACTCATAAGAAGAAATTTTAAAACCCTCAAAACATTGCAATATTACGATGGTGAACAACAACTAACCGTTTACTAGTGCTACACCTCATTTCAGATGCAAGCATTCTGAAAAAAACACTGATTTGCATAAAAAGAAAAAAAAAGGGGGGGGAATTTTTACAAAAAATAAAAGTTACTACTGGACATCACAAATAGTATATAGACATTTCCATAGGTCTTTGGAAGTTTTAAAGAAAAATAAAAGTTTTTGTCTCAACTTACAAAGTACATGCTGTCTTTCTCCCTTCCCCTAATCAGGAAAGGTTAAACTATGCTCTGAGTCAGTTATTTTTGTGTCAGCAAAGTAAAAGCACTGCTAAAACGTAAGGTTTCCTCTTGCAGCAGGAAATGTCTGCCTGGAATAAGATTTACTTTCACAGCACCCCTGAATTTATGGTAGCAATTCCTTACACTACAGGGAAAATGATGTAAATATACTGGGTATTGTATGCAAAACCATCAGAAAAGTTGAACAACTTTTGAAAGGTTGTTCCCATTCTGAAGGGAAAGTCAGAGATGTGTATTTACAGAGATGTATAAGGTGCTCTCTTCTTTAGTACAAATAACACCAAGTAACAAGAGACAGTTTTCTGCTCACTTTTCCAAACCCTTGTTGGCCAAATGCTCTCTCAGCAGCTGTTTCCTCAGGGACACAGACTAAGCTGTGTCTACTTGCCCTTACCAGATCCTACATTCATCTTTTCCTCATCTCTCTCACAGATATGCAAACAATTAAAAAACAGCAGCTAGGAGAACTGTTCTTTCTTCCTGTTGCCTTCAGTGAGCCATTTGTGTATCCTGTGAGGACTCCCTGTATGGGTGATTGTTGTCTGTCACCCTCCTAAGTGGCAGCAACAGTTATACAAATGCCTCATTTCCCTTACAGCCCTAAAATTACATGGGTCCACTAAGTCCCTCAGGTTTTAGGAAACTTGGTTTCAGCTATAGATTTTATTATTTTATTTTCTTTTTTTACGTTAATATAACCTTTACTATATTTTCTTTAAGAATGAATTTTAAAGCATTGATGATTAATAAGAAGAAGATAGTCCTCAGAGAACAGTACTATATGAAGTAAGAATAATTCCTGGAAAGCCACATTAGATGAATATGTATCAATTGTTAGCAGGAAATAAAACAATTAACTAGAAGGGAATGCCATTATCTGAAAAATTCAAATGATTAGCCATGAAAAGCCAAGAACCTTTCCTAAGTAAGATGAATTGTAAATTTCTGATGATCTACCACTTTATTTGTAGGTTTAGTAGTATTTCATGCTAACGAACCTCAGAGCATGAAAGATTCACCTCCAAAGCATAAATACAACTGGTGTCTGTATGGGCATACAAGAAAGTAAAACTACGCCTTGGGTGACTTTCATGAGACAATAGGACTTATGTTTGGTTTTTTGAGCCCTGAAAGCAACCAATAGTCTAAACTTTGCAAGCATATATCCCGTGGCGTAGTGGAGAGCACTCCGGTCTCTGACTCCCAAGGTCACGAGTTCGAGTCTCAGTACGGACCGTCCCTGGCAGTTCAATGCCTCCCTGCCATCCCATCCCGTCAGATCTCGGATGCTCAGCAGGGTCAGCCCCGGTTAGTACCGGGTGCTGTAGATTGTCCTAAGGAGACTTCACTGTCACTGTCCAAGCTTGCTCGGCTGTGGCAAATGAGCCTTAGGACTTAAACGGTGGGGCCAGTTCTGCGCACACTGTGCCTCACCTAAAAAATCCCCTGCGCAGGCTTGGAGGGCACACGTGGGGTGAGCCCTTCCCAAATCTTCGTTAGCGAAGATTGGCCATTATTATATCTAAGTTACAGCAGCAGCAATATCATTAGGTAATTCCAACACAAAACCTTATAGGTAGAGTTACATCTGCTTTCAGGATGGAGATCCTGGATAAGCCCAGTCAGTCTATCAACCCATTTCAAGCCTGCTGCTGAATTTATATTGAGTGTTAATGATCCCCAGCTAATTCTAGATTGGAGTTAAGAGATCACCACAGCTTTGCTGTCCCACAGGAAAAGTGGGAGGGAAATGATTATCTGAGGCTATTTGTTAGGTCTGAAAACCCACTTAATGGGTCAATAAATCAAACAGTGAATGAAGGTGGTTCAGAAAGCAGGTGTGTGGATTTTAGTACTAAATAGGTGTTTCATGTGAAAGAATAGTGTGGGTTATGTTAGACTGAATGAAATCAACTGAACCGTATCCTCTAAATCCTCAAATCAGGATGACATTTGTTTTAAATTTACTATCACTATCCCTTGTTACAAGAATTCAGTAAAACACCCTTGGACATGTAGCTTGCGCAAAATGTGTCAACATAGCATGCAGGTAATATTTTATTAGTTTTAATGCAGTGCACTAGTAATAGATAAATTTATAAGTGTTTGTATAGGTAGAATAGTCAAAGAGCTGTCAGTAATCATCAAAGACTGTTTACTACTCATATTTAGGATATTTTCTCATTTAAGATAGAAAAATATATAACTGAGCTGCCATAGAAGAAAAATGATGGACAAGATAAAAGGAAGACAAGTTTGCTTAGAAAGATTAAGAGAAAGTGAAGCCCTAAACTGACTCAGTAAAATCACACTTTTTGAAACTCTCACCTCTCATTACATGCTCATGTATTCCACTGGAATAAGGCCAGAGCCATATTCTATTCCATGTTATATAAATAAACACAGAACAAGTAGGTAGCATACAAACTCAGTTTTCACATCACAGATATCTTAAGACAGAGTACATATGCATGTCCCATTGCCCCAAGAATCTTTGTAACAGCAGACTGGAATACAATTCTAGATGTGAAGCCAAATCCTACACCTTACCCACCCATATTATCAGAACCTTCCTCCATACAAATTTGCCTCAGACAGTACACTTTTGAGCTAAATCCCAATAATCATCCTGAAATAGCATTTTCCAAGCATTTTCCAGTCCAGTTTCTAGTAATGCATTTAGTATAACCTCAGTGGAAGGAAACCTATACTTCCAGTCAACCTTTCTAAGCATTCAGAAAATATTAAATTGTGAGAAAAAAAAGTCTGTTAAGACACAGTATAAATTCAGTATGAATCTAGACAATTACAGAAGTTACTTGAGATCAAATAAAGTCAAGTGCAAAATGCTTAGCTTAGATAGGAAAATTGTATGCACAAAGCCGGAATGAAGAATTATTAGGCAGCAGCTGTTACAAAGAGATTTTAAGGAGTGCCATGGATCACAAGCTGAACATAAATCAAAGTTGTGTTCTGGGGAAAGAGGCAGGCATCACATCAGGATGTATTTTACAATATTGCCTGTGAAAGACTGGAGATGGAGCCCTTCCTGTGATTGTGCCAGAAAGCTTCTGGAAACACCAAACCGGGAAAGAAGTCTGAAAAGGTGTAACAAGAATAAAAAAATGCGATAAAACAAGGAGAAGAGGATGAGGAAACAGGGGATAGAGAGAAAGAAAAGGCTGAAACTGAAGCTTCTTAATTAAGAGAAAACTGGACAAATGTGACAGTGGTGTTCAAATCAATAAAATAAACCAAAAAAGAGAACAGCTATTAAACTATTCAGAGTTTCAACAGTAAACAGACATAAAGTTATGGGCTTAAACTTCAACAGCAAAGATAAGTTATGCACTGGGGGAGGCTAATAAAGCTATCTGGCAGGCCCAGGGAAAGCATGGGCCCTCCATCACTGGAAGCCCTCAAGACAAATGTGTTAAGAGACGCAGGCATACTTGATTCTCCCACTGGTGCAGGAGACACCTCAGAAGGCACTTTCCAGCCTTAAATTCAATTATCCTGTGATTCTACAAGACTACTGCCATCATATTATTCAACTCTTCAGAAACCGTGCGGGCACTACAGAAACAAAATCGAGGGAGAAAAGGGGTGATGAGGTTTTTTTTAATAAGTTTCTTGTGATTGATGTGAAAGAAAGTCCCTGCTAGGCTCCTGGGTGCCTATTAAAGAAAGCTCCTGAGGGATACAAGTCTAGTATTTCCCATTTTGTCTTCTTTTTCACCCTCGCTATGATTCTTCAGATTCCATTTTGTTTATACTAATCTTAGTGCATCACATCCTCCACAGCAGTTTTCAAATACATCCCCTCAGAATAGTCCAAGAGATCCCCTGCATGATAAAGAAGCACCAGGAATCCTTTTCTTTTTTTTTTCCTTTTTTTTTTTTTAATGAAAATGTTTTTGAGTTAATAATATGCTGAGAGAGCAGCTGCACTCAGCAAAACTCCAGCTATAAAACCCTGAAAAGCTTGTGTTTCTTTCACATCGTACTGCAGCCAAGCCAGCTGAGCCTACATCTGCCTCAAATCACTGGCAGGTAAAGTTTGTGTCTCGCTACAGGGATGTAGTCCCACTGGGTTATTTTATTTATTTGAAGCAGAGAAAACTGAAACATTTGGTTTAGCTTTAATTCGTGTTTCTCCCCAAAGTTCACATGAATTTCAACAAGACTTATTTTTTTTTACTGTTTTCTTTCAATGTATCTGTTTTTACTGTAACTGTTGCATACTTGCAGACAAAAACAAAAGCCATAAAACTGATAGAGGATTGTGATGGCCCTTTGTGCTGCCCTGTGCTTCAAGGACCATGACAAAGGAACACGTAGTGTTTGTATTTGTAAATACTACACAGAAACTTAAGATGGGAAGCACCAGGGATGAAGTTCAACAAGGCCAAGTGCCGGGTCCTGCACTTTGGCCACAACAACCCCATGTAGCGCTACAGGCTGGGCACAGAGTGGCTGGAGAGCAGCCAGCCAGAAAGGGACCTGGGGGGACTAAATGACAGGAAGCTCAACATGAGCCAACAGTGTGCCCAGGTGGCCAAGAAGGCCAATGGGATCCTGGCCTGGATCAAAAATAGCGTGGCCAGCAGGCCCAGGGCAGTGATCCTTCCCCTGTACTCTGCGTTGGTGAGGCCACACCTTGAGTATTGTGTTCAGTTCTTGGCCCCTCAGTTCAGGAAAGATATTGAGGGGCTGGAGCGGGTCCAGAGAAGAGCAACAAGGCTGGGGAAGGGACTGGAGCACAAGTCCTATGGGGAGAGGCTGAGGGAGCTGGGGGTGTTTAATCTGGAGAAGAGGAGGCTCAGAGGTGACCTCATCTCTGTCTATAACTACCTGAAGGGAAGTTCTAGCCAGGCAGGGGTTGGTCTCTTCTCCCAGGCCCTCAGCAATAGGACAAGGGGGCACGGGCTCAAGCTCTGCCAGGGGAAATTTAAGTTGGAGCTCAGAAAAAAATTCTTCACAGAGAGAGTGCTCAGGCATTGGAATGGGCTGCCCAGAGAGGGGGTGGATTCACCATCCCTGGAGATTTTTAAACACAGATTGGCCGTGGCACTGAGTGCCATGATCTGGTAAAGGGACTGGAGTTGGACTCACGGTTGGACTTGATGATCTCGGAGGTCTTTTCCAACCCAATCAATTCTATGATTCTATGATTCTATGAAATTTGAGTTAAAAAACTATAAAACTAGTGGGATATATATGCATATAACGGCAATCCAAGTATCTTAGCTTTTCTCTTTATCTAGCCCTCAACCCTGTTATCTTCTATTAGTTTTGACCTTCCTGTTGCTATTTGTGTCCACATTCCCTTAAAATAATTTCTGTTCCCATAAATCCCTTCTGGATTGACAGCACTGCACTGAGTTTGTCTTTACAAACTGTCATTCAAAACAAATGCTGTGAAAAAATTGTTTTCCAATCTCTTAAATTTCATATGCACATATCAACCAACTGATTTGAGGATTATAGCATAATATTCAGATTTTCACATATTACTACATAATATTCAAGGCTAATAATGTTAGTTAAAGACTGGTCATGCATTATAAGATCTGTATTTGCACTACAATCTTCCCTGCTCATTCTTGCTGACTTCCCTGCTTCCATCTCTCCCTTTCACCTGCTCCTCCTCATGACTCAAGATCTTCAGTCACACAGATTTGAAGGTTGGCTTAAATAAGTTTCTTACAGTGAGCCCTTCAGCACCTCTGCATCCTACTCTGCCTTCTCTGGTGTCAATTACTCCTTCTCCTCCCTCAAGAGACCTCAGCTAAAACTGAGGATTATTTTGATCTTCTTATTTACAGTTTTTAACTTATACCTCGTGCTTAGCTTTCTACATGACAGTTCTATATTCTGAAGTCACCAAATCAATGTATTTAGCCAGAATAAATCATAGAATATAGGAATTTCAACAATTATGCTAGAGGAAATTAACATCAATAGGTTTGATCAGATCAGTTTAAAAATATCAGAAGACACTGATGGTGAATATTTGGTGGCTCATTAACTATTTTGAGAAAGCAAAGAGGGAATTTTGGGGGGGAAAGTTTGAAATTACTGAATTGATTTCACTAAATGAATGTAAGCAAGAAATTAGTGTCCAGACCAAGTGGAAGGACACAAATAAAACACTTGCATGTAGAAAGAGAATCCATTTTGCTTGTGTTTAGAAATAAGGCATATACACAGTTAATTTTAGACTTTGAACCTCAGTGAAAATGTGTCAGAAATTGTGAATTAATGTCATCAGATTATACCACTGACCTATTTAAATTTAAAAGACAACTTGACACATTATCAAGAACAACAGACTAGAAATGAAAGCAACAGAGAGTGAATTTTCTACTCATTTTAAAATGTTTTTGTGACCTTAGTTTTCAAAGCAGACATCTTGAAGCTTTTATTTGACTTCCATGGCATAGTAATTTATGACACAGGGATGAACTACAGTTGCCTGTTTTGCTCAGAGCACTTACACTGGTTACCTATAGGCCAACGTACCTGTGACCATGCAGTCAAAATGTCATAGAGATCACAGTTCAATCTCAATTTGCTGCAGACATTAGTAGGAAAAATAAACAGGCACAACATTAACTGCATGTATACTTTGGCAAACGTAAGCATAAAAGTGCCAAATGATCTTTCATTGTCATGGACTCAGCTGGTGATTTCCTAAGCTCAGGAATAACATGAGGTGTATTTTGTTCATATTTCATACACACTGATCCTCTGAAAAATCTCCAGTGGGTAAAATCCTAAAGTGCCTCATTATGGCTTGCTCAAAAGCTTAATTATAGGCATAGTTGTCCACAGCAATCCAGGCGGGAGATACATCACACCATTATTGGAAAAGACCATTATTATCGTCTATAGCATGTGGAATCCCCTCTATTTCCAGAGGGCTCCAGAAGGTAACAACTAATAATCTAGAGAGCACTGCAAGCATTCATGGGTGATTTTCAATTTCCTCCAGAAGTGCACCTTGATTACCTTTTTTCCAACCTGACATTTTGGCTCTTCTCCTCTTGTTCCTCATTAATATTACTGCATTAATCATAGGGATACAATAATTTTTGTGATAAAGTCAAGAAAAAAGTCATGTCATCCTACTCTGTATCCCACATTATCTTCTTCAATATCTTCAAGAAATCTGATGTGTTTTCTTTTTCTTACTTCAACTACTTTCAACTAACTTCTTACGTATCTATAGAACCATTGCTTTATGCCTTTTACCTCAGTTTTCCTGATTAATTGACTTCTTGTGTTAGGGCATCTGATTTTATTCCTATAAGCTTGCACTTACACTTTTTCATGATTCCTTTTGGATTATCAGGACCATGATTTATTACAGTCACTTGCTCTTCTTGGCATTTTGTGATTCAGATTTACTTGCCAGAGTGTTCATGTTTTTCCCTAGTTTCCTTTTTTCCTTATTTTCCTCTCATAGACCTGGACCTAGAAACTCTGATTTTGTTGAAATAGACTTCCTTGAATCCTTGAACTATCTGGTTCCGATGAAACACATCTTTATATGAGGGGGATAAATACTTATTAAGGATGAGGGTGGGTATTCATTTTACAAATAAAACATCTCCAATATGACATTCCCTCTTTAGTGTAAAATGGTAACAGGTATCTCACCATCTGGTACCTTGAGTTTGTAAAGCTTCCTTTTTTGGTGTTCTAACTCGTATGTGCTGACATATAAGATTTCAAATGTAAGCCAAACAAGCAAAGGCTGAGAATGTTCAAGAGGCAATTCTTAAAGATGTAAAAGGAAAAAGGGCAAGGTAAATATTGCCTGACAAATCCTTCCCTGACTACCACCAGGAGATTCACAGTGTGAATTATAGAGCACTTGCTGTAGTTTGCTTCTTAGCTTTAAAAAAAATACTTTTTAGACTTTCAAATTGACTGTACAAGAGGTTCATGGTATTTATTTGCCTTCATACACTGAAAATGTACAACAATTGCACAGATGGGCAGTTTCATGTGCTTTTCATTAACTTTTTTTTCTTTTGAAACACACCTTCTTTTCTCAAGCTAGTTTCTGCGGGTTTTGTTTTACAACATGATGGTTTATAACATTTCTGTCAAACTGTGTTACTGTTTGATCATTGTAAGAACAATCAGGCTTAGTGTTGCCAGTTACAGTTTTTCATCCCAGCCAAGTCACAGTGTACATATGGTACAAGATATAAAGAAACACAAAGACTGATTATTCATCATTAATGTCATAATGGATTTTAAAAAGCAAGAGACTTTTCCCATAGCCATAACAGTTTTGCACATAAGCACAGGAAAGGAAAGCCAACCAGAAATTATACAACATATGCGAGCATGGTCTTCAACTGTAAGGTCCTTTTCAGAAAGAGGAAGATTATTCCTATCACATTTTCCTGCTAACTTCTCCTAAAGGTTCAGGAAGCATGTGTCAGAACAGCCTTCTGTAAGACTGAGCAGTGAACTTTTCCATGCATTTCCTGGAAAAGCTTCACTTCCTGAAAATGTTGCAGTATCTGCCCCAGAACAACTGAAGCTCTATCTAGTTTACCACAAAAAAGATGAAGATTACGGTCATATTTGGACTTTATGCCATATATGGATGGGGATTTTAGGGAAAAATGAGGATGGCAAAACCCCAAGGCTGGCACACCAATCTCCTGATTTTTTTTTTTTTTTGGGGGGGGCAATATCTGAATTCACATTGATCTCTATGTATTAAAGACTAATCTCATTTGACACCTATCTAGGAAATTCTTTGTGTGCTTAATCTATTCTGCATGTGCAAACATTAACGGAGCATACATGCTCAATGGCCTAAAGAGCCTCCTTCAGCAGGAGCTTTCAGAAGGTGAATCCTCATGAAATTGCTCACAGAATGATGATTTTTTAAATACTTTTCTTGCTAAGAAAAAAATCTCATTTCAAGCAGCCAACACACTTGTATTCTTGACAAGGATAAGCAACAACTTATACAATGTTGTCTTCTTCACTGGTTAATATAAGAAACTGACATTTATAGGTGTCAAAATTCATACAGAGCCATGTCAGCAGATGAATCATTTGCAGAGCACTGTAGTACACACAACTCCATCACAGTCTTCAAAAACTGTGTATATACACCCTTCCTGTGTGCAGTCCGGACTTCTGAAATCATTTAGGACCCTCTCAAGAACACGCATGACTTTTGGGAAGAGGTAGAAGACAGAAAGTTCATAGGCAGCAAATTAGTAAAGAAAGCTCTCACATAACTTCTCTGTCAGATGACGTTCTTGAAGTGCCTGACGAATCCTAATCAAGTATATGTGATTAACAGAAGGTGACTCCAAATATATGGAGACCAAATGAATATAGTGGCTTGTAGCCACATCATTTTGCATTATGAGACAGTCAGACCTCCCAAGATAAGCAGTGCTGAGCCAAGTCTGAATTTAAATAGGAGATCCTCCAAGGAAAACTGAGTGCATGTGCTGAAGGAACTAGTATTGGTAGCCCTTGTCTGTCTGAGTTACTATTGAACTAAGGTGCTTGCATGATCCCAATAACACAGGACTGAGACTATAGAAGAAACCTACATCTTTGAATCCTAGCTCCTAGAGATCATTAAAAGTCCTTTAACAGTTTTTAGAAAAGGAATGATGTTTATGTAGCCAAATTTCATATGAGGTCATTATAATGCAACAAATATCCTGGAAGTTTGAAGCAGATATGATGTTTTCTTTCACTTCATCCCCATTAACTTTCACAAAGTGTTACTGTACAGAGTTGCAAAGTTTTACTCAGGAGATTTCTCTCATGTTCTAGTGCTAAATAAAAAGATTATAGCCGGAAATACATTAATTATTATTATAAACCCTGTATTACTTCTTTTCTTTGATCTGTTTCTTACTCACAAAGACTGTATTTAGCTAATCTATTTGGAGATATTTGTCTTTGCATTGCATGAACCTGAGTAACTTGTGATTGTTAGACTAGTAATTTAGTCTGGAAGGGTCATCAGGAATTCCTGTAGTCTAATCAAAGTTAGATTTGGGTGCCCAGGGCCTCACATTTAAAGGCATAAATCATACTCCCAGAATTTGGTATGCCATGTGAAAAAAATCAAAAGCAATAGCTAGGGAGAAAATTTTGGTTTCCACTTGTTTTGAAAAAACCTGTGCTTTAGCATTCCACAAATCCCTTTTTGAACTTTGCCCCATTTTTTCACACTTGAAAGTTTTTGATCATTCACAGCCTAATTCAGTACAATAGTAGTTACTGTTAATGCCAGTAGCTCAGAATGTCCACTGACATTAGTCTGTGAAATATACAGAAAAATTAAGGAGAGAGAGAGAGAGAGAGAGGTGAAGAAAGTGTAGAATACATCAAAACCTTTGAGGCATGGTCATAATGTCAGGAATAGCAAAGGAGCTTTTTGACACTCTTCTGAAAATTGCAGGTAATTGACTCCCCTGATATGGTTGTTAGATAAATATATTCATATCTCTGATGCCAAGTGTAATGTCAGTTGCTAATAATTTTATTAGATTAGGAGATGTTCCTGCATAGAAGATGCAATTAGCAGTACCTCAGGGAAAAGAAAAAGAGATACATGAAGAGAAAAAGGTGGGAGAGGATATAGATTTTTATAACAAATACTACTGAGAGGACTTATATTCGGTATATTTGTCCTTTATATTACTGCAATACATGGATTATTCTTTTGCTCATCTTTTATTAGTCCTAGAAGTGTGCTCTTCACTGCAAAAGCACAGAGACAGTCTGGGCTGTAAGCTCTATCAGCCAGACTCAGAGGAGCCAGAACGCACCAGGAGTCTGTGGGATATGATCATTCAGACTGGTTTTATGCACGGTTCTGTGCATTTGCTT
Source organism: Sakesphorus luctuosus (assembly GCA_013396695.1). Taxonomy (NCBI): domain Eukaryota; kingdom Metazoa; phylum Chordata; class Aves; order Passeriformes; family Thamnophilidae; genus Sakesphorus; species Sakesphorus luctuosus. The sequence continues at coordinate 269,387 of VWZD01003864.1, read as the reverse complement.
TTTAATAGCAATTCAGATTGCTGTTACTGTGGGGCAAAAGGAACTTTTTAGGATCACTTTGAGAGAGAAAAGGATGATTTCTTTGGCTATGGCTAATGTATCACGATTCATATCTAGCCAGAACCATTTCCTGACTCCATACTAGAGGAAAACATAGGTTGCACCACCTCTCTGACCTTCCTGTCCTGGCTGGAAAGAGAGAAATGTAGGACAGAAAGATTGTGGATGATGGAAGACAAGGATAGCATGGCATGCTATAAACAGCACCAGCCCATATACAGAGTTTGTGAGGACTGGGATACTGATGGCCTTTCTGACCAAGTGGCCTAACAAGGAAAATGACTGGAAATGAGTTAAAAGTCACAACCAGCACGTGGCAAAAACCAGCACAGATACACAAATAGTCAGGTTCTTCCCACTAATACAGAATATGCAGCAGTGACAAAAACATGCTTTCATCCAAATTTACTAAAGTAAACATGTCTGATTCTATCTTCACTTGCTCTCATCTATGCAATTAGACCTCTGCTTCAACTCACTGAGTCCTTGAAGTGTTATTTGAATGAGCTCAGCAAATCTTTGAGGCACACCTTCCTGACAGCAGCTGACCACCATGCCTGCCAAGGGATGACTGCCAATGCTTACTACTTCTTACCTTTTGTGCCATTTGGATCTAGTTCTGTTCTTCACTTCTGGTTTCCAACTCAAGGAGGTAACCTGTAATTCATCAGCTTTGGGGAAAATATGTGTGATCTCATGAATCCTGGATGTTGTAAAATATTGTTTTGTTGGTGAATAGACAGAGGTCTGTACACCATTAAACTGGTAAACCTGTGATTTTCCAAGGGTTTGCCAAGCAAGTCTTCAGAGCCTCCTGATATCCTCCACAATCTGTTTGATATATCAGGAGGGAGATGCAGTAAACTGTCCATGAGGGTAGCTAGAACAGATCACAGCATCAAATGCATGACATTTATACACTATAAACTTACTTTAAATACCCTGCTACAACAAGTACTGTAACATTAGGGAGGGCAAAGTTGGAGAATACTGATTATGACCATGTGTAGAACAAGGATAATTTCTTTTCAGCATTGTATTTCTGTTCTAATGCAATTCTACCACCTAACACACATACATGTGGATTTCTAAAACATTATCTAATATTTTAAAAAGCTGCCATAATCAAGAGCCAGAAAATGAATAGGTGTATGTTTGTTTTACATCATGTTAAGGGTTTAAAATGCATGCGGGGTGGAGAAAATTACATTTCCTTCATGGATTCACTGGATCATGTTTTCCTCTCCACCCTAAGGTGCAATTCCAAAATTTATTCCGGAATAATAATGGGCCATCAATACCTCTGTTTCAATATTTTAGAAACTGGCAGCCTTCAGAACAAAACAATAATGTCACTGGCAGAACCATTAAAGGGCTTCTACTCTTCTAGGGCCCTGAATACATTGTAGAAAACAGTTACAACAAGATGGCAATAGGAAAGGAAAAAGACAACTTTACACCTTAGTTAGTGATGGTCATGTATTAGTTTATAGTTCTAAACTGTTACAAAGGCCTTACAGAAGTGTTGTGTACTATACCTGTGAAATATTTGAAAGTCAGAAGTTTGACATTTACATTTATACTCCTGTATTTGGTAAATGCTTGCATCTTTGCAAATTCCTATAAGAGGAGGGACCTGTTGGGAAGGGAAAACCCACAACTGTCTTCTGCTCAAACCTTTATGACAGAGACTCATAGTCCTTCTCATCCGTCATCTACATCTCCAAATAAAATCCCTATGAAGACAACTGTAGAACACTGTAATCCAAACTGACTGTGTCTTGCTCTGCTTTTTAAATCTATATACAATTAGATTTTTTTTCAACTTACTGAGATCTTGGAGACCTTGTTATTTGGATGAGTTCAGCAAATCTCTGAGGCACACGCTCCTGAGAGCAGTCACAGTTGAATCTTACACCTACAAGAAAATGATGATTGACAACCTATATAATGTCAGTAACATAACTCTACTGGTTGCACTTTCTTTGTCTGATCCCACAAATGGTTCTTCAAATTAAAAACAGAGTCTGAAGAGAAAAATTGAGCAGAGCTCATGTTGCATACTACAAAGCTACCCACTTTGTGAAAACCCAGCTCTAAATGTGCCATTATACTCATTATTTGGGCTAGTGATTATGCTAAAACAGTTACTTTTGCACTTCCTGTGAAAAACTGCAATGGTCTCCATGACATTCCTGGAAGTAAAAAAAAAAAAATCTTCTGCATGAGTTACATCTTTTTTCTTTATTTGTTTTTATCCCTGTTGTGGTTTAACCCCAGCCAGCAATTAGATAACTTGCAGTCTCTTGCTCACTCCCACCCCTGCCCTGGTGGGATGGGGAGAAGAATCAGAAAAAAACGTTGAGAAAAGAGAAGTTCAATAATTTCAACAAAATTAAAAATAATCACAATCATCATAATAGTAATGAAAAGGTAGAAAACAAAAAGAAAGAAAATAATAAAATCCAAGACAGACAAGCAATGCACAATACAACCCCTACTTGATGTCCAGCCCATCCCCACACAGCAATGAGCAACTCCCAACCAACTCAGTTTATATACTGAGCATGACAACCTATGGTATGGAATAACCCTTTGAGCAGCCCAGGTCAGCTGTCCTGGGTATGCTCCCTCTCAAATTCTTGTGTACTTGCTGACTGGCAGAGCATTGGAAACTCGAAGTCTTTGATTTAGCAACAACCAAAACACCAACATGCTATCAGCACTATTCCCATGCTAAATCCAAAACACAGCTCTTAGGGATAAAATTAACTCTATCCCAGCCTAACCAGGACAATCTTCCCCAAATTTTTGTTGTCAGGCCAGCCCTGGCATGCAGCATCTGTGCTATATCAGCTCCAGCCATTTTGAAAATCTGCACAAGGAGGACTGTTAAAAAGATGAGAGGAGAGAGGATTTCGGCCAACAGTATCCTCATCAAAATGCTGAACTTCTACCCTAAGAAAATGCCATGGGATCTTTAAGCATGAGGCAGATGTTTGCACACTTCCTCATCCAACTTCCTTACCTTCTGAACAAGAAATGGCAGAGTCATTGTTGCCAGAAACTAATCTTTGGGTCTAAATATTTTATGTATCCTAAACTTGATGACTAGGTCTCTGAATTATTCCCTCTGGGTTTAGATTTTAAAAGGCCATTGTGCTTTCTGCCAGCTGGTAATGTCAGAAATAACAATATTGCCGTCAGTGTTTAGCAGGTAATATCACTTATTTCATGGAGTGGGTTCTATTCTAGATTGGGATTGAAATTGATTTGGGTTAATGATTCAACTTGTTGACAAATAAACATTTGATGTGAAAATATATTATATAATCCTGGCAAACAAAACCATGCCTTTAGCTTTGCCTTAAATTTAAATTCAGCTATTTATTGCATCACTGTTTGCCAGAACTGGACAGTAAACAACTTTCATATTCAGAGGAATGTTTCCATTTAAAATTTACATTTAAAATTGCAATAAGATGCTGGAACTCATTCTTTTTGAGGAAACTGTATTGCATTACATTAACTACATTGCTAGAGAAACGTATTCTGATTCCTGTACCAGTTTCAATTAGCTGGGTGTATTTTTATGTTAACCTTAAAATTAGTGTATTCCAAGTTTCACAAATGTTGTAGTTTGTAATTATTGTGTAAATTCTCTCCCCTGCCACTAACTGCTCATGCCATTAGTTAACAAAAGAAGTAGTTAACTGCTACCATCTTCTTCTTTATCGGTTGGGTGGGGGGCAGGCTGTCCCTTTTGGTTTTGGGGACATTTTTCCATTTTTTTAGCTCGGCTGAACGCAGGAGGGGGTGTGTGTGCTGCTGAGGAGGGAAGCGGTTTTTCTCCTGCTCCTCGTTGTTGCTGCTGCTGCTGCTGCTGCTTCTCGGTGAGCTGGTTCCTTTCTCCTTGCCACGGCTGTTCTCCTGGTTTCTCCATTTGGGGTCCCGGTCTCTGCTCCAGTCTCACTGCCACTTGCAGCATCGTGGCCTGCCCGCCCTAGCTGGGGGAGCGACCCAGGAGAGAGAAGTTGCAGCTGCTTTCCAGGACACATGGCGGTTCTCCGCTTCCAGTTTTCCTTCTTCGTTTGGGACAAGAGACACAGAGGGAGAGACAGAGTTCATCTGGGTGCTCGCCGTTGGTCTGTCTCGCTGAAGAGGGACTGGAAGCTCACCCTGCAGCCAGTCGGGCTGTGACACAGACACTGTTCATAAGTATAACTTTTCTCCAGGAGGAAACCTGCTGGTTTCGGTTGTTGTTGGTTTTGTTCTTTGTTTTGTTTTGTTTTGTTTTCATTTTTTTTATGGTGTTGGGAAAGCAGTTTGCTCTGGTCTGTTTAGAGTTATATCTACACCTACACCTACACACACACACACACACACACACATATGTGTGTGTGTGTGTGTGTGTGTGTGTGTGTATCAGTTAAGAACAGTTATCCTTCTTGTATCCATTTTCTGATTAAAGTTCCTTTTCTTAAATTTGATAAAGAGTGGTGTGATTATTGTGGAGGAAACCCCTTCCTCCGCTTATGGGTAAACATCCTGGGTTTTCCCCTCAAACCTAGACAACAAACCACAGCTACAAAACAGATTGGTTAGCTGCTAATTATTTAAATACTGCATCCTCTGCATAATGAATTTCTTACCTACAGTCATGATATATTATTGACAGTTTGGAAGACTAACTGTATTGCTGTCCAGCATCATTCTGAAATGTAATCTATAGTGGTTATTTGGAGAACTATATTGAGTACATTAAAGCCATATGGTGCTGTGGTTTCATCCCCAAGAGATGCCTCATCAGTTAAGAGAAGCATTATGATCAATATGTATATTACTCATTTTTAATAGAGTGTACTAAGCTGTAGAAGATTATTGTTCCTGCCAGTTACTTGAAAATATGAGGTGCAACAATTTTTTTAAGATTGTTGGAGAGTTACAGTATTCTCAAGATACAGAAAATGTCTTTTTTTGTTACATTTAGAACCTGAAACATTCTCTAGCAGCTGAAATCCCCCAGAAAACAGTCTGCCTAACTAGACAAGATAAAACTGTAAAAGATAAAAACCCTATTTGAGTTGTAATGCTCAAACAATTTGCTAAATATGGCTTCTTGGAAGGGGAAAAAAGAAAGAGAGAGAAAGAGAAAAGATGAGAACATGCTTTGTCATTTCTCTTGGCAAATGGACATAGCATCTACCACAATTATGCCTATCTCACTATTAAAAAGTGGTAAGCACTACAATGATTGTTGCAGCCTTAGCAATCAGAGAATGTTGGATTTTTTTAAGATTCATTTTACATATACTCATTCCTCCATACACTGAGAAAAACACCACAAAAATACCAAGTATTTCATTAACCTCTGACCTGGTGGAAACTTTTGCCACTGCAGACACAGAGTAAAATTACACTGCCTAGCTAAGAGTGCGAAGCCACAGGCATGAAAGACGAAAATAAATTTAAAAATCCCACCAAGCCAAATTTCTGTTGTTCAGTCGAATGAAGCAAGTGAAGGGGAATAACTCAGAAATAGAAGAACTGCCAATACTACAAAATTGGGTGGGTAGAAGATGAGAGAAGGCCACATTCAGTGACAATTCAGATCCTGCTCTTTGAATATTATCTGGAACTTTGACCTCTTTCTGGTTTAAAATCTGATTCAATGAAAGGCCTGAGTTACTTTACCTTGAAATGGGAAGAATTCAAGGCAGCTCAGCAGTCAGTCAGTTATGCTTAATCAACCTTAAACATCCTTTCTAAAAGAAGTTCCTTATGATTAGGTGTCACTGCGTGTTTACAGATTCATTTGTGTTTTGTTCCAAGCAATTTTCAATGTTTTTTTTTGAATGCATGCTTCAATATTTTCCAAAAACTAACTACTTGAGAAAAAAAAAACAAAAAACTACTTTCATTCTGAAAAATTATCAAAGAAATATAGTACAGGATACTGAAATAAACCATAAAAGCACCATGGTAAAACCCTCTTGTTTTTTTTAATCCTGTGAAATGCCTCAGCTGGACTTCAGCTCTCATGATGTCCCACTGGTTTTGCCCATGTATATGTTCCTCTCCAGGAACTTCAGCAATTAGTGATCTGCTGTTTATGAGTCACTCATCTGCACTCTGATAAACTGGAGATGCCACAACTCCTTGGGCTGTTCATCAGCCACAAAGGACAGCATTGTCAGATCAGAAATGCCACTAAACTTCTGAGGTGGCTGTAGTTTTTCTGAGATAGCTCTTTTATAGAGAAAAGTAGCATCCAAACCATCCAATTTAAATGTCCCAGAAACCCATTAAAAATTTTAAAACCACTCTTAGAGACAATGAGAGCTAAATTTAAGCACAGTTTTTAAGTATACATGAATTTTTCTAACTAATTTACATGTTCTTCCATAATCCTTGGCTTTATTTATTTCCAAACCTTCTCTTCCATCTGTTCCCTTTGGTAGGATCTATATATATTTTTATCCTACTTATCCCTGGCAGATTTTTCTTCCTCTTTCTGTTCCAGTTACATTAATGATGCCAGGATGTCTATATATTCCTAGTCTCTGTTATCTTCATCATGCATCTTGCATTCACACAGACACCTTCAAATACTTATCAATCCCTTTGACCCTTCCACAATAATCCAAGTTTTCATTCCTTTTTCACCAATGTCCTCTCAATAATTTTTCCTTTCTTTCTTCCTCCTTTAGACACAGACCGCCAGTTTTAGTGTTGAATCCAGTTCTGATCTTGTTGGACTCTGTCTGTGCTTCCTTCCTTCCTTTTGTCCTTTCTGGCTTTTATTTGGCTTTGGTTTTATTCTTCAACCTTTATTTCTGTATGTTAGCCAGAGGCTCTTTTCTTCTCTAGCAACATTTTGTGCCTGTGAACTATTTGCTAAATGTGCTTAAATAACTGTTGCACACCATTTTGAAATACATTCAGCTTTTAATCTGCCTCATGTCCGTGCTACCAAATTTTGCCTGTGGCACTAGAAGTCTTCCTGCAAAAACTGCTTCTGTTATCCTTTCTCAACACTAATTTAGGGGTACTGCTATATTTTGGATTGGATAAGTCCAGTACTGTTATTTTTAATGAAGGAGAACACTTTATTCCTCAGGGAGATAAAACAGTCAAATTATAACAAGCTGTTTTGTCTTGCTGCTTCAGGCTGCCTGTGGTCCAAAAGATGAAATTATAATAAAGAAAATGCCTCACCTGACTAAATCATCAAGCACATCACAAGTTAGAGGGAGGAGTAGAAAGCTGCAGGGTTGAGGAATCAGAAAGCTTGCAAAAATCAGCCTCTGTACATACAGCAATAAGTCTACCTGAAGTTGCCATCTCTGTTTAAAAGAAACACAATATCAGAACCCATTTGGAGATAATTATGAGGCAAAACAAAGTTGCCATGAATAGACAAGTAAAACACCAGAAACTTCACACAGGCTCTGGACTCTCACCATTTGAGGGTCTCTCAATTGCCAACCAACCTCTTCTCCCTCTTCCCAAATCTTTTAGTTGACACAGCAGTTGTCTCTGTAAAGAGAGATTACCACAGGAAATACATCTGATAAAACTAAAGAAAAGCCCTTATGTTGTTACACAGGAGAAAAAAGAACTAGGTGGGAAAGACACAGTTGCTAGGCAGTGCTAACAGCACAGCTCGATTGCAGTTTTGATAACAGTGGACTATAACTGAGTATTCACTGGGTACTCAGGAGTCCAAATTAAGTATTGAAATGCAGAGTTATAAAACAAAATTAAGAAACTGATTTACATGGAATTTAAGATCGGAAGGACATATCCCAAACACCATCTACACTTATGGGGATACCTCTACAGTCAAATTTCAAACAGTAATTGAAATATTCTATGCTACAAAATGCAACAAGAAACATCACTACCATTGAACAGATGGCATGGATGTATCCCCTAGCATTCCTAGTCCAACAACTGTGAACGTTGATGGGAGAGGAATAGTCTGCAGAGAGGGGTCAGGCTCACATGACCCTCCTAAACAGAATCTTTTTCTCCACTGACCTGATTCAACAGACCCTTCTTCTGTTTTCATATGAGAATTAAAATCAAATTAGTATCCATACAGATGAAATTGAATGTATGAACAGTAGCTTCCACCCCTACACTGAGAAGGGCTATACTCAAAGAATTCCTCTTTATCAGCTGCTCTGCATTAGCAAGTCAAAAGAATTACAGCATTTGAACAGGACAGAGGAGAACTGCTAAACCTGGCAAAGGCAAAAGTAGATTTTGTAGGCCAAAAGCAATATCACAAGCCTGATATTAGCATCTGATGTCCCGAAAGGTCTAAGACTGTGTCTTATATATAGGACCTGGAATCACTCACCATCTCCTAGTCCCAGACATATCCCGACTTGACTCTGTCCAGGTGAGAGCTGAGCACTTTCCACCTGCCTGTCACCAGGATTTCCAGGGGAAAATAATTAACGAACTTTGCCTTAAGGCTTAGTACAGATCACATTTACCCCTCCGTCTTGACAGAGCCTTTAAGCTCTTCAGTTCAGTGAATATCACCTTCCTGTGACAAGGCAGCAAGCACACATATGCAACGGTCAAGTTTTTGCTAGAAGACAAAAGTTGCCACAAGTTGCAGTTTGAACAAGGCACTGAGAAACCAAACTCTATTACTAGATACAGGCACAGCATTGAAATAGCTCTCTTAGTAAAGAGCCCGTTAATTAAATAAGCACAGAACCCTTTCCTTGCTATTATCCAGCACAGACTGTGAGCATGGTCTCATTTTCCAACATGAGCAAACCTATGTCTTGGCTCCTGGCTGCAAGGAAAATAAGAAAGATTCTGACAGTCTATAATTAATTATTTTATCTCAGTTACACTTGCACGAATCTGGAGTAAATTCAGAAAAGAAAAGGGAGATATTTCTAATTCCAACCCATATAATTCAGGTAAGGATCTGACCACCCAATATGTCTGTAGAGAAACTTATGCCCACTTAGGCATGAGTCACATACATTTAGGCAGCCAGCTTGCACCTGGCTGGTCTACAATTTCTACCACTTCCTTTTTTCCCCTGTCAAATCTTCCTCTCCTCAATAAATGCAATTCATGTTGTTTTGATGGATGGCAAAGAGTAAGTTAAATTCTTGTCCCAGTTTTGTATGTAGAGTTGTCAAGCATCAGAAAGGAGTAGCCAAAAAGGCTCTGCATATCATTCTGCAGATCATTAACTGGTAATGTAATCTGCCCCTTTCTAGGTGACACATCCAAGAAAAGACCACAAAATTAGAAGCATAGTGCTCTGAGCAGGGAAGTACTCGGTGTTCCTCTCCTTGCCCTGTGTGCAAGTACTGCAGGAAGCAGCCAAGCACAAATCAGCGTTTCACACAAAATGTCTCAGAACCTGATAGCAGATCCAAACAGCTATTCAGCATCACGCACTCTGAAGTGTTCATGTAATTTATCTATTATGATAATCTGGTTTTCATCTAACCTAATAATTCAACCAATGTTTCATTTAAATAATTGGCTGACTCCCCACCCATGTCAAAGAACATGCACACTTCCCTATTGCAAATACCATTAACCTAAGCAAAATGTCATGAAAAAAGAAGATAAATTTCCAAGGAAAGAGACAATATTCACTTTCACAGGAGGTTCTCTCTCTCATTATATCTTTTTAAATAGTTAAATATTTGAACATTTAGAAGAAGGAATTATTTCTAATGCTGTTTGAAATAATTACTTTTAACAATTCACTTTTAGGAAGCAAAGGGTTTGGGCTTTGTTTTCTGGATTTTGTTTGTTTGGTTTTTAAAATATATCTACAGTAATGAGTCTCTTTCCTGAAAGTCTTACAGCTTGCTCTCATGAGACCCTGCCTGGAATATTGTGTACAGGCCTTGAGCTCCCAGCATGAGAAGGATGTGGAATTGTTAGAGCAAGTTCAGAGGTATAGGGGTTACCATTTATTGGGGGTTCCCTTACCCTGAGCAAGGGTGCAGCGTGAATGATGGTCAGAAGAGCTCAGGCACAGCAGACATCAGAAGGCTTTGATCAGAAGGCTTACAAGAGTTTATTCAAGATAGTTTCACAGAGTTTCCTCATAGCTCATACAGAAGTTCATAGTAGTAGTAATAGTTCTAGTAGTAGCTCTCTTCTCAGTAACATCCACACCTTTTATATCCTCTCACATCCAACATGTCATGACATTATTGGCCACCCATTCACCTCACATTCACAGAAGCACCTCATTGGCTACAAGACACCACACACACCACGGGTATCTCTCTTCTCTTTAAGGGAGAACTCTAAACTGCTTTCCTTAATGGATGCACTTATAGTTACCCCTACACAGAGGAGGGCTACAAAGTTGATAAGGGCACTAGAGAACCTTTCCTATGAATACAGGCTGAGAAAGTCGGGACTGTTCAGCCTGGAGAAGGAAGGGTTGCATGGAGACCTCACAGCACCTTTCAGCATCTGCAGAGGCCCACAGAAAATCCAGAAAGGGACTCTTCTTCAGGAACTGTAGTGATAGAGCAAGGAGGAATGGCTTGAAACTGGAAGAGGGGAAATTCAGAATAGATATACTGAAGAAATTATTTATTGTGAGGATAGTGAGGCACAGAAATAGGTTGCCCAGAGAAATTGTGGATACTCCATCCCTGGCAGTGTTCAAGATCAGGGTGAATAGAGCTCTGAGAAACCTGGTCTTGTGGAAGGTGTCCCTACCCATAGCAGGGGTATTGGAATTAGGTGATCTTTAAGGTCCCTTCTAACCCAAAACATACTATGATTCTGTTAGTCTAGCAATGGCTACTGAACACCTAGCAAGGGGCTTTCAAATCAATAAATGCCATAAGACAACAAAAGTCACAAGTCTACACAATATTCCTAGGGACATTTCTCCTGTCAAATATTCCTTGACCTGCCTCTATAAGGCTGTGTCCAGCCCAAGAAAGCATCTTTAAAATAATATGAATGTTATGTTCACTTGCCTACTCTTGCCTTTAAGCACTGCCCTTTCAAAGGAAGTGCTGTGCCAGCACCATTCAGCATTTGCTCAGTTTATCCATGGTGTGCCTGTCTCCCGTAAGGCTGGGGAAAGGCTCTTGTGTACCCAAATGTTCCCAGCTCCAGGTGAGCTCATGATGCAAGTGATGTTACAAGATTGAAATAGCCAGTCAGCAAGTGCAAGATGGTGGAGAACTCCATCTACAAAATGCTGTTAAGCATCCTTACCCTATTTACAGGGTTTGTGGGGCTTTTTTTAGTTTTCCAATTCAGTTTGAAGTAATCACTCAAATTATAAGTATCATAAAGAAGTCCCTGTCCCTTTCAACACACGAACTAGAGGGTATCAAATGCAATTAGAAGGCATAATTAAACCATTCTGCACTTCTCTTTCTCTGTACCAGTGAAGTTATGCTATGTTGATCCTCGCCAAGAAATGCAGTGCTGTGAAAGCAAGCAAGAGAAATTAGTAACGGCAAGTTACCCACTCAGATATTCTGTTAAGAATGTAAAAAAATGCATGTGTTGCAGGAAATAATTCACTCAGTTTAACAAGTAAAGATATTGAATATGCCTTTTATACCTCTTCTTTATGCATTAATTAACAGTTTGGAGTTTTTTTAAAAATTGGAAGAAGAATGGAATGAAAAGAGAAACAAATTGGGTCTTATTCTGGAAAAAACCCCAAACCCTTCCAGTCTGGATTTTCTAAGTGTTTATTTAGCACAGTGCTACTTTCACAGCTCATTTCAAATTTTACAAATGGTCTTTTTCATTAAATTTTCAGGCCAATTCCGTTAAATATAGTAACTGAAAAGTTTCCATAGACTCACCAATTTTAAGAAGTTTTTATTTTCCTCATCAAAATTTTCTCTTTTGCCTTTGTTTCCTTTCCATCCCACAATTTAAACCAACAGGTGGGAGTTCTACTCCTAAATAAATCTTTTTTTTCCAATTGCTTCCAATATCATATGTATTTTCTATACACTTGAGCTATTTATGTTTTAGATGGTTTTGTGAGGCTTTTAAGTTAGATGTTACTTTCCTCAGCCTTCTCGTCATTTTAGGCTTCCTCTCACATCTTAGACTCAAAGCTAAATACACTTATGAGCCAATCTGGCTCTTCAGAACTCTCCAAGTACATGTCACAGGTGGTGAAGTACGTTTGCCTGAGCGAGAGAAGACCGAAAATGGCATAGCACAAGGAACTGAACTTTGTTACTTGTTTTATCAGGGCTTCAGCTAAATCCGGAAATTATTTGAGAAGAGCCTAAAATTAAAGGGTACTAAGTATACACAAACTGCATCAAGGTGGAAACTAGTTCCTTTCTTGACAAAGAAAGTAGAAAATAGCTTTCACTACAGGAGTTAGGTGCCAACACTGAAACCATTTTGCTCCTAAAGTACCCAGGCTCTGTTTGGGCACAGAAGGAAATTCTTTATCATGCTCTTTTGTAAATGCCTGTCAATGAAATCTGGATCTAAAGAAAGCAGATTAGGCAATGGGGGCAACTCTGTGGACCTGCTCATGCTGACTGTGTCAGGTGCCAAAAATCAGGCACAAGCCAAAGATCCTTCCTTGAGAAATTTTCTAGTGTGAACACTGCTAGAACTTAGGGGTAGATGGACTGAGACTGAGCTGAGGTTGCCATGGACAGCATTATGAAACTCAAGTGCCAAACCTGCAGTGACACCAAGAGCTTTGATATCTCCTGGGCATAGTCATTGAGGGTTTAACACAGTCAGAGCACTTAGTGGCTTGTTTTTGCTGATGGTCCCCAACTTTTCCATGGGAACTTCAACTTCCAATGCCCTCATGGTTTTATCTGTCACTGATTTAAAGCCCTCAAAATCCACCAGATGTGGATACTGACAAAGAAACCCATTAATCTTGGGAAGACAAACAGAAAGCAAATATGAAAATAACCCTGCATTCCCTCTGATGTGTCTCTCTGGAAATAAAAAAAAAAAAATCAAGACAGAAATTCTTATTTCTTATTCTTTGATCTAAGCTATTGTTTTTTTCAGTCACACTGAAAGGAACTGAACAGACTTAATTACACTGTCAACTCTTTGATTTCTACTAAAGCATTTGGGATGAAAAACTATTTCATTCTTATCACACAGATCTTTACAGCTCATTGTTTGCTTTACCTTCTTTAATGTAACAGCTTGTGGCCATGGTATTATGTCAAAGAAGCCCATATAATTCCACAGTGCCTTGATTCCAAGCCCTCCCCATCCTCTGGCTGGTCTTGGTCCTGAACCACAGCTGATGATTTCTGCAGAGCACACAGCCAGCTGCTGCAAAGGCACTCATCTTATTTACTCAACTTCTTCTCTCCTGTTTCCTGAGCAAAAAGTTGGTGCCCAAGAGCTTTAATTGCTAATCTCTGTTCATCTGCCAGATACCGAGAGAAAAAGCACAAACAGTACTTGTTCTATGAGACACCATATACTGGAAAATACATACTGCAACTATGTCATTAATAGGATTTGTTCAGGTTGGAGAGAATAACTAAAACAGCCTATAATTTCCCTGACAGCTCCAGCTGAATGGCAAATTTCTTCTGCCTGTTCTGCCCGGTGGAGCTTTAATTGTATTCTATTCCCAGAGGGGCAAATTATACTCTCAGTTACAACCATGATATAATTAAAGTTAATGGAGTTGCTCAGGTCTAATTGAGGGCATAGTTTATTGCAGCAAATGTTACATTACAATAAATTATTGAGAAGGATTCCATGCTTTATATATCACTCAGTTTCCAAAAATCTGAGTTAAAAATCTTTAAATAAAGCTCCACTCTATTTGATAATGGTTTTCCTCACTGAAGATTAATGACTACACAATAAGCAGACAAACATGGAGTAGCACATTCACTGCTTCTATCAGCTTCAATCACTCTCAGACTTCTTTGGTGGTTTATTGGGGTTTTGGTTGTGAGTTTTTTGGGCTTTTGGGGGTGTTTTGTGAACCATTTAAAATGGTTATAATGCAAGGAATCCTATTTACAAACTGATACCTAATAAAGAAACAGTGCCACAATCATACATGCTGTTAATTCCTGTCTGTCTGTACATGCATAGCAGAGAGAAAGGCCTTGTCCTCCTCTCAAATATTGAACTATACTGCAAGCAAAGGCATCATTCTATCACCTATGGACAGAACAAACACAGCTGAGTTTTAACCCAACTGGTTTGGGAGCCAGTAACAGCAAAACCAGGACAAATTTGCCCATTTAGAAACCATTCTGTGGTGAAATCAGACTTTAGATTCCAAGACTAGCAACACCAGCCTCTCCAATGCCCCCACAGTGCCCATCACAAAAGCAGTGCTTTATGTCTCTTTTTTGCAGTGACACCTTTCAGAGTAGAGGGGATGAAATCTAGAAAATGCAAAATGAAAAGTCTTCAATGTTAAATTGTCACATCAGTTTAGTCTCCATGAACCTGACTGGAAATCTGTATCACCTTGTCCTTGCAGAAAATCCTTTATCAATATCACAGTTCTACAGTTCTGCCATTGCTACCCCTTCAATTTATCAGAGGGCCCCATTAACCTAAACCACCATCAAAATAAAAAGCCTGTACTTCAAACACTAATAGACAATACTGAGACTCGATGTCTTAAATATGTTGTTGTTGTTAGTATTAATTTAGCTTTAAAAGTAGCTGTTTCCATTCTGGAAATTACCAAATATTTAAAAGAGATAACAGAGTATTTTTAGTGTTCAGATTACATAGCCAATGCTCATAAAAGCTTCTTTTTCATTTAATTTTGCCTCACATTTCCTTTTCCCTTCATGCTACAATTTAACATCTTTAGAAACAGAGTATTTAATTTCCAGGTCTGAAATGGCTGGAAACACTGTGTGTGTGTGTGTGTGTGTGTGTGTGTGTGTGTGCAGCTGTGTGATATCTTTATTATCTTTATCTTAAATTCTCTTTATGTGCTTTTGGTTTGCACGAGACGTTTCGGGAATTGCTGTTGTCAAAAACCACTCTCTCCTCGGGGTTGGTATTACCACAGGGAATCTTATGAGCTGAAACCTTGTCCCCAGCTATTGAATAAGCCTTCTCTCTTTAGTTCACAAATTTTATTCTGTAAGTATTTCTTAACCACACTGGAGTTTTACAATACAGGCCTGAATGGACGGATTATTGTTTTTTTCCCTTTTGGGGGGGAGCACCGCAGTATTGACTTTTAAAAGTGAAACAGAGGATTATCTCCTGTGACTCAGAATGATAATTGTGCCATTAACAGTCCTACACTTATCCAATGCCTAAAGGCCTCCCAATTTCAAGTTCCAGCGCACTTGTACTGTTCTCTTTTAGTGCCTGAAGGCTGGAAAAAGGCAGATCAGGATGCAGATGAGATTCTTACAAACTCCATTTGGTCTCACCTGAGTGAAGACAGAGGTCCCTGTACCTCCCCTCCTGAAAGGAGTAGATGGCCAAAATATTTAAGGACCTTTTCACTAGGGATCTGAATTCAGGTATACTGTTGGACAGCAAATTGGAAAACATATCATGTCTACTCACCTACTTATGTTTTTCTCTTGATATTTTGTACTGCCTCACTTCACTCTATCTCTTGAAGATTTTCTGTTTCAAGTAGAGCCAGCAGCTGGAGACTGCCTGTCTGGTTCTACTACCACTGAGCAAGTTTTCAGTCCTCAAAGGCACTTTAGATTAGTGTGTATATACGTACATATAAATGTGTGTGTGTCTGTGTATATGGAGAGACATATATAAATACAGATGTATGAAAATGTATATAATCATAGAATCATAGAATCGATTGGGTTGGAAAAGACCTCCGAGATCATCAAGTCCAACCCTTGGTCCAACTCAGCAAATAAACTGAGACATTACTTACTTTAACGTTATGGTTTTACACTGTTTACAGTCAGAGTGGATTTTTTTTTAGCTTCAATATCTTCTTTCTTCCCAGGTCTAGACCAGCATAGATTTATGTACCATTCACCTTCAAGTACTTCAGGTGCTGGGGTTTGTTCAGCTTTGCACTCGTTCCTGGCTTCCCAGGGCTGCCTGCCAGCTTCCCTCAGTCTTAAGAAAATTGATTTGTGCAATTCTGGTTATGTTCTTGTAGGTCACAACAAAAGGAAAGGAGAACAATTTTTTTTTTCCTCACAGGCTGAAGTACATGACCATTCTGTTGACTGGATTCCTTTCTCTCTGGCTTCCTAACAGGTTCATCAGTTGCACAGGAGAAGCCTAAACCCTCCTTGAACTGCTGGCACATCAAGCACGGCCCTGCACAAATGGTTAAGTGCTGGCCCAAGTCAATAGCTGAATCACAGGACAAGTCAGAAGACTGTGCTGGCAAAAAAAGGAGAAGGAATTCAAATGTCTGGCCATGGAAGGAAATGAGCCGGCAGCAGCTGCTAGCGCCAAAATCAATGGGCTGCTCAGGGATCCAGCAACACAGCTGGCATGAGCTAGACACTGCTTCACCATAAATTAATTAGTCCTCTGGGAGCTTTGTCAGCTACTGACTATGAATCACTGCAGGACCTCCCATTCCCCTCCACAGATAGTCTGCATCTTCTGTGGCCTTTGATCACATGAAGATTTTGGTATGTGAGTCAGGAAAAAGGAGAATTAGGCTAACCCCATGCTATGATCCAAATACCATGCAAGTCTCACAGCATATGTATCTGTCTTTCATAGTAAATGGAACAAGTGAAATCAGACACTTCTATGTTTAGATTATTTCAAGCAAAAGCATTAGTATTCTCCTGGGAAGTTTTAGCCCTCTTCTACTTCCTAATATCAAGCATGCAGTGATTGTGACAGCAATCTTTAGCTAGATAATTTTAGCAGCTGTTTCCACAAGACAGTTTGGGAAAAGGAAAAACATCCTTTAAATTTATGGTTTATTGGAGTAACTTTTTTGAGGGACCATCTTTATTGCAAGTCGGTGCTTCAGTGAACTTTACTGAATATTGGCATGAGGCAAAAAATATTTGGAAATATTGCTATTGGTCATTTAATTCAGTTAAGTTGTTACAGTTTAAAGTTAATTGATACTGTGAGGTTTTGGACACAACTATACAAGAGGCTGAAAAATTATAAGTAGAGGAGAGCACCAACTGAAGGTGCTTACTCTGTATCTATATATGCCATTATATTGCATTTTTCAAGAGGAACACATGACATGAAATCAATACAGACAGTATGTGCGCACCGTGTACTGCATAATGATTTGATTGCTATTTTCTGGAGAATTAATAAAAAATAATAATACGTATAAATGGATTACACTGGGCTTTGAGATCATGCATGGCTTTAGAAATGCTTCAAAATGCTGCCACTCCAACAGACAGGAAGAGATTTTCTGCTTTATTTATTTTTTTCAATAACAACTTATTTATCCAAGATTGTATCAGACTGTTGCTGGAATACTAGCCATTTTCCAGGGAAATTTCTTGTGAGCTTGCCATTTTCTTCAACCTCTTAATATTTTTGAGCTTTTCGTAGTCTTACAACCAAAAGAGCATTGCCCTAGTTCAGCACCCAGGACCAGTTTATCACTGTGTGGGTGTGATCAAAGCTGCGTATTCTACACCCTCTATCATTTCTCATGAACATGAACTGTTAACAATGGACCATTTGCAGCAGCTGCCCAGGGTGCACTTAACCCCTCAGGCTGCAAGCTGGGTGTTAAAGAAGCCTGTGAGATAGAAGTTGTGATAACTACCCTCCAGGGATTCGTCAGCACCTTCACACCCAGCCTGATAGGTCATAGCTGCCAATTGGGCCATCAACGATTCCAAAAATACCCCATGACTCACAGAGTTAGATCACCCATTGTGGAACTCCCCACCCTGGGGGAGGTACTGGGTGTTCCCACCTGAACCAGAGGGTATATAATCCTGGGGTTTGGAGATTTCAGGGACCACTCATCAGATCCAGAGGAGGACCAGAACCTCAACAAGACTGCGACTGTCATCTGCACCAACAGGTTTTTTCCTTTCCTTTTGGTTTGGACTCAGGGGAACCATGGTGTGGCTCAGTACAGGAGCTAATGAACACTATTCTGTTTGTGCCCCAGAGTGCTGGGTTATACTTCTGGGTTTTGTGGGTTAAAACCAATTTCTCTTTGTGTCATTGCATTTATTGTAATATTTTATTAAATTGTAACTCTGACTTATAGTCTCTTTTGTGTTGGGTTCATTTCTCCAGACTTTTTACCTTTAAACCAGCACAAGCATTCAGTCTAAGGATGCTGGAAAGGACTATCAAGGGAAAGCTAAGTTGAACAATTGGATTCTTGCACTGAGTGTTTAGTGTGGCACATGTGCTGGTCATTCTTATTTTGTCTGGCAACAAGTTCTATAGTCTTAGTCCAGCTCCTGTGAACATTTTGTTTCCTGTGGTTATGAGTCTTTTCCTATGTTGTTGACAGCTTCATTTTTCCAGAGGAGGAAAGCTGTAGTATGAGGTCATCTTGGTTCATCTGGTATCCCACAAAAAAGAAGGAATAGGAAGAGCTAGTGTATTACAGAAAGTATTGCTGTAGGTTAAAGCATATTAGACACGTACTGTATATATTATAATATACAAAAATCATATTTACTCATTTCCCAGGAGAAAAATTACAATGCATCGACTTGTAACTACAGAATCAATACCTATCAAACTAAGTGATTGTTCTTTTCAACATAACAGGCAGCAAAATTAAATTATTTTTAAATGAAATGTCATAGAATATACATACTAAAATGCATTTCTCATCTTTATTCTAAGGCACTGTGTTCACATATCTTAAATCAGCATTCTCGGGAAATTATTTGTGTCTATCTAAGATTCTTGACTTTTTAATTTTGTTTGTACAAGACCAGCCTTTTACAGACACAGTATCAGGAATGTTTCCAAATAAAGCTCTTAGTTACCACTCTGATAGGAGAAATTATCATTGCTTCTGCCACCATTGTTATCATTATTGTTATTGGTGGTGTAGGAGAGTTTCCCAAAGGCAGATGCTCCTTCCTTTCATTCCCTGTGCTCACAAGCCTTTCCGCCTTGACTGAAATACAAATATGGAGCAAGACAAAGGTGCAAGGCACAGGAAAGTATTCAGAAATTATTACACTGCGCAAATTCCTAAACTCATGGAATCAATGAGTGTTCTATCTGCAGTGGGCCAGGATTTCACCCTGTCAGTTTCCCTAGCCAACTACAAGGTCTGTTATAACACAGTTCATGTCAACTTCCAACTCAACACCTACAGTTTAACAGAGCATTTCAAAGCACCACTGTCTGTGTAGCAATGTTTGAGGAGTTAAGGGAAGGGCTGAGCCCATTCCCATGAGTAGGTTCTGAACCCTCTTTCCCATTGTCAGAGAACTGTAGAATATCCTGAGTTGGAATGGACCCATAAGGATCATCGAGTACAACTCCTGTCTCTGCAAAGGCTGGAGATGGAGGTTGTATAGGGAGAGGGTCATATGTACCCCATGGCACTGAGTTGCTCCTAGAGGCCCAGCTGAGCTTCCTGAGTTCAAGGTGAGCAGCCAAAATGACTGCAGGTGTGATGAAGCTGTCCTATTCATAGTGAACTACCAGGCTTCATGATGCCCTCTCAGCTATCATTTCAATCAAAACAAACATTAAAAGAAATTAATAACTGCCTTGACTATTTAGACTGTTAACCTTTTTCTAAGATTGCTGTTTACAATTAGATTTCACAGAAAGCCAGACTGGTGGGTTTCTCTGAGCCTGACATTTTTATCATGTGAAATATGTTGGATCAGGTAATTAAAAGGCCTCAAGGTCAGGCAACATGACCGAATTGCTGTAGTAATGAAATGTGTGATAAATAACGGTATCTGCTGTAGCTAGAAAAGACCATGTAAGTAGCTTCGTGTTCTGTTTTATAAATCATATTAAAAAAAGTGTATGGGTTGTTTTATATTAAACATGGTGATTACATGTGCCAAAGATTTATTAGTACAGTCTGTCTCAGGGTGAGTGGCTGCAATCCAAATTCATGTGGTAGAATAATAAAAATTTTTAAATGGTTGTAGAAGTTGATGGACCAAAATGGAATTAGTTACCCCATTGGCTGTCCATGATGTCATAGCCATGGCTGCGGCCCCATATATGTTTATGAGAGGTTTATTCCCCTTGATTTCTACCTATATCATAATAACAATCAGACATTCAAAAGGAGACTAAGAAATCACTGAACTTCCCTGGTAACCGGAGTCTCTCAGCCCTACCTATTTCACTCTGAACGTGGGATCTGCAACTGCACCCCTGAATTTTTCTGTCCCTCAAGGTTGATCAGCCCTTGCCTACACACCCTGCCGGAAAGGAACAGCTGTATTTAGAGTTAGGATTTGGGCAGGCTGTGGAAGAACTTTCTGTTCCAAGCACTTAGCATGAAACCCTGCAAACAAACACGTAGACAACTTCCCTTTTGCAAGTAGCCTCATTCTCCTCAATGTCACCATTATGTGAACAAAGTTAGGAGACTTACTACCTATACTTTCTGAGGCCAAGAATGCTGATGGCTCTTAAAGAAAATAAAATGAAATAGAGACTTGCATAATTTGGACTATGTTCAGAATTTGCTCTAATTGCTTTAATCAAATTCCCACTAGGCATTAAAATTAAATTGTCTATGTTAGCTGAATCCACTGGTCATTACTGGCTGGCAGTGGTTGAGGTATCAGATTTACTATTTCTTGTTTTACTTATGCATGGGTGTATTACATATAGGCATGACTGGTGTGTCTGGCAGTCTCCCAGAGAAGCTGCCTTAACTTCATGTCTGGATTTTTTTACAATACACTATTTGATGTTTCAAAATGGCTGAAAATTCAAATTTTTATCTGCCTTTTTAAGTCTTTATATCATGCAACCTGTTGCATGCATTTTGAATGGAACTCTGTAATTCTAACTGCCTACCATGAGTAAGCAGATAGATGTACTCTGCTTCATAGAGGAATTCCTTACAAATTCAAAATTGGAAAACCTGGTGTGCACTAAGCAAAATACTATACTGAAGGATGCACCAAGTTCCCAGTACTAAAAACTGTGAGAAATAAAGAGAGAGGGTTCGTTGTGGGAGGTGTGGAAGGAAGGGGTTTTGGTTAATGAGAACAGTGGAATTAAAAGGTTCTGTGTTAATTGCTTTTTGGGAAAAGTGGGACTGGCTCTTTAAGGGGGGGGATTTCTCCACATGCAGGTTAGACAGGAGAATNGTCTGTGAGGCAGCAGTCCCAGCAGAGGGGCTGTTGCCAGGGCTTGCAGCCGGTGTTAGGGCCTGATAGGGCGACTGGACGAGCCAATCAGCATTGATGGCGCAGCAAGAAATTGCCCAAAGAAGGCAGTGAAGAAGTGAGGTAATGGAGTAAGATCGAATCAGCGTGCAGGGTGCCAAACATGGACTACGGAGGGCTGGACTCCCAGAGGGGAGGGAAGGGGGCGTGGCGTGAAGGAAATAAATTGGGGTGACCCCTCCCTCCTCCGTGTGCTCCCCGGCGATTTGGCTGTGGCGAGGCACCCTGTGCGTGCAGTATTGGCCATTAAAACCCTGTTTTGCTTTGCTCCTTCAACTCGTCTCTCTAAAAATTCTTCAAGCCGAGATTTTTTTCTCGCAAAAACCCTAGCCAAAAAAAGAAATGAATATTTTTATTACTATTTAAATAAATAAATAAATTCACAAGCACAAGAGTTGCTCAGATTCATGTTTTCCTTTTTTTTCTTTTTAAAATTCCTTTATTTTATAGATATGCCTTCCAATTAGCATTACTTGATGTAAGCAATACTTTACACATTCTTTCTAATAATCTATTTCTTAAAAATTTCTGAAATTATTTTGTGGGGTTATTTTTCCAGTAGAAACTGTTTCCAACCACAATAACTGCAAAACAATTTGATTCCAGTGCCCGAATAGTAAAGACCTTTTGTGTCAAGACCACATCGCAGCATCCCTGAGGAGCAGATGCTTTGTCCAAATTGAATTATAAATAATACTCTGATGAAGGAAGTAATAGTCTAGTAGCACTTTACTCTTAATGCCAAATTGTGTTTATTAGTTTTGGCTGTTTGATAAATAGAGTGAGGTTTTAATTTAACATAATACTTTTTCACATAGATACAGAGCCATTACTGGGGCAGCCAAGTAATATCCCTTCCCATGGGAGATCCCGTCAAAAAGGAAATAATATCAATTTAATTATTTTGCTTTCTGAATATGCTGCAGCCTTGGGTATTGACCTCATGTTTTTCTTCAATAAACATAGCATGTATTATGGTACCCAGTTTAATGAATCTGTACTCTTTTTTTTTTTTAACTGAGAACTGAAGAGTTCTTTATTAAACAGACACATGAAGAATTGTATTAGCTTTCTTCTGTGCAGCTATGATTCGTCTTCCAGCTCTGTAAATTCATTGCAATTTTAGAGCCATACTGTAGCAAAACTCCAGGGATTTCACATACAGGGGTGTTTAATGCTCCAAATGTCTTTAGTTGTGCATTACTAATCACAAAGGATTTGGGTTAAAAATCATTCTTTTAAGCAGTAAAATATTTTCAGAAATTACCAAATGAAAAAAAATAAAGAAAACTGGCTAGAAAAAAAGAATACATTCTCCAAAATATATTTCAGAGGCCTGATTATCACGCATGAGCTCCTATTAGAAGGCTAGTAATAGCGGTAGAAAATTACTCTTGGATTATTGCTTCCTGTGCAAGGGAGTGTTATTCAAAGCATAATGGAGACAAATCCCGTGCTCAGCGAGTGCTGAAATGTTTGTGACTGCAGAAGGCAGGCCTTGGATACTGACCCCGCAGTCATTTAAAAGCCTCAGTGAGACCAAGTGGTGGCTGCACTGAGTGTGTTTTCTGACAGTGCTGAAGATATACACTACAGAGCTGGTATGACAAGTATCTACAAGATTAATCTCTATTTACATTCACAGGGATTTCACGTTGCATTGATAAGAGGACAAATGACAGCCTATGATGACACGGTAATTCCTGTGATATAAGCACTTACGATTTGGAAACCTTTGTGTTTTAAGTGGTAGCTCTATCTACAGTCATGGCTGCCAAAGAATTATTTCATCTATGTTTTCTGCTGCCCCTGAGTTTTTTCAAAATGGATATTTTGGTTTGATATGCTCCATGCCAGTTATTTTGCTTAGACTCAGATGTTCAGGATAGACTAGAGAAATTCTTGGCACATATCTTGTCCAGAGTTATCCTTACTCTATATCTCAACACATTTTTGAAAAGCTGAAGTACCATTATGATGTGAAGAAGAAATTGAATTTATAGACCAAGATGCATAGTGCACTCTTAAGCTTCTGCCTGAAAATCCAGCTGAATTTGAATACATCAGTTCAGGCTTAAGACACATTCAGCAGAGCTTCTTAGGGACTAGCTACAAGTAATTTTTCCCAGACAATTTGCTAAGAACAAGTTGCATCTACCAATTGTCACCAGCATGCTAAACAAACAAGAATGGACCTGGGTGCCCTTAACAGCCCATATAAGGTACATGAACAACAATCATCTACTAAGAGAAACAACTCACTCTCAGAGCAGTGCATCAAACTGGGAGTAGGAGATGACCTTGAGCTATAATCCAGCCCTATTTAGTAATTATAATTTTAGTACTATGAAAGGAGCTCTCACAAAAATATCTAACCAGCATTGTTATTATTAATGTCACTTGCCTACAGTTCCTCAAGCATAGAAAATTATGACTTTCCAGTAGGTAACCCAAGCAAAGGGGTGGGATGCGGCACTGAACTAAAGCCAAAAGATCAAACATTTTCACAAAAGGTAGACTTTCAGTGGAAATTTCATTTGGTCAAGAAAATCTATTTTCCCTCACACATCAGCAATAAAGGAAGCAATTTCAACCACTTCTAATTTCTCTCTTTTGCTAGAAATAGACAAATAGCAACTGCTCAATGTTTTTTTAGAAGCTGAGAGGCTGCACAGGGGAAAGTAGTAGGACTTCAGGCTGAACTCATATTTCTAATATCGCCAGTGATTGCCATGATTCCTTTCAGCATGTGTTCTCCTGGTGCGCTTGATATACCACCATCTCTATATCCTTCTTCCAGGAAACTAGCAACAGGATAAGAGAAAATGCCCTCAAACTGCACCAAGGGAAGTTCAAGTTGGACATCAGGAAGAATTTCTTAATGAAAAGGGTTATTAAGCATTGGAACAGGCAGCCCAGAGAGGTGGTGGATTCACCATCCCTGGAGGTGGTCAAGAAGTGGCTGGACCTGGAACTTTGTGCCATGGTTTGGTTGACAAGGTGGTGTTTGGTCATAGGTTCGGCTTGATGATCTTTGAGATCTTTTCCAACCTTAATGATTCTATGATTCTGTATAGATGACTGTGCTCTAGTCCCAGAATATAAACCAGAATGTCCAGTTCCAAACAGTTATTTGCTGCAAAAAAGGGTTCACATTTTTGGACTAAGAGCTCTTTTCTGCACTAGTTTATAAAAAAAAGCATGCTTACTGTGGGGACCAAAAGCTAAAAATCTACAAAACAGAAGGGAATTTAGCAAATTTTCGGAGGGTGGGGGGGTATTTTGCATAGTAAATGAAAGCTGCCAATTATTATTATTTAGGTATTCCTAAAACCTAGTAATTTCAGTTCTAAAAAGTCTTCATCAAAAGAAGTGTTTCGCTTGCAAAATCCAAATTTCAAAGCTTAAAAAAAAAATCTCCAATTAACCTTCCAGTGCATCCACTGGGGAAGACCCCGCAAAAATAAAATCTACTTCAGCAAATTTTAGATGATCAGTAAGTAGGAATAAAGTCATCTGAGCTTCTTGGTTCAGTAGATAGAGAACTTTAAGGATGCAGGCAGGGTAAAAGAATTGCTCTCCAGTGGAGTATCTTTCTCTTACTGACTGTGTTAGACTGGCTGTTCTTGGAGATACAATGGATCCCACCAGACCTGTCACCAGGAAAACTAATTGGAAACATCAGTCCAGATAGAGAGTACAAGTCATCATGTATTTTGCAAAATCTACTCAGGTTGCATTCAGACTATTCTAAACCTACAGCATTCAGGCTCTTTGGAAAGAGGTCTGTCAAATAAAGGGTAAATGGCAGACTGACAGATATGATCACCTATGTGCATCAATCAATCTGGTGACTGGGTATGTTGAGCTATTAGCCAAAGTCTGCGGCAAATCCTAGAGACAACTGCTTTAACAACATTATAACAAAGGACAAGGAAACACAAGCTTCATTGGTGTTGCGTAAAATTGGTCATTTGAGAGTCTATAGTGAAAAAAAAAGTCCCAGATGGTTTTGAAATGTCATCACATTGCTCAGTTTAAATGCTATGAAGTGGATCATGCCAGTCTGGTAATCCTTTCTGCTTATAACCAAATAAACTTCTTTTGAAACTACCTATGAACTTTGCTTACACTGAAATTGTTTAGAAAGGTAACAGACAAATCTAATGACCCCTTCTTCATGTACGAAACCCATGGGGTGGGATGGCCTGCTCTAATAATCTGTTTCTCCTCCAAACAATTTGGCTCCTTTGAAGACCAGATAATGAAGAGCATTGGTTGCTGTTGTGTTACTGGAAACATTACTGGGATAACATTTGGTTCTCAGAGTCCCTTCTCATTTCATAGAGGCCCTTTTCCTGCAGCTGGTTTCTCATCTTACTGATTACCTGCTACATGAGAAATTTCAGTCTGGCTTCAGGGCTGGACCCAGCCTCGAGGCTTCTGTCAACAGAGTTTGTTAGAATTTACTTATTGCAATTCAGAATCCAACTAAATGAAGTTTCTATCTGGCTTCCTGCATTGGCAGCCTTCGGTACTGTTGGTCGGTGAATGCTGGACCGCCTTCAATACCTTATGAAACTTTCAGCTTGGAAGTTAATATGAGGAAGGACATGCTTCTCAAAGATGTGAATATATGCTTAACTTCTAATGTAATGAATGGGACTTAATACCTGCTAAAAGTTAAGCGTGTACTTATGTATTTTTATATATATGGTAGAATTCCCCCATGCCTACAGAAATGGAAGTGCTTAAAAGCTTTGGAGCCTTGGAACTTTACTTCGGAAAGAAAAGAGGGTTTGTGACTTTTTAAAAAAAATTTCACACCTTTTCTGACAAAAAATATATTTTCATGAAAGAATTTTCACTGAGGTGTGTCTGGCTGAGGAGTCTTTCAAGATTTTTTTTCTTTTAGACAGAACTGTAAAACTGCAAGTCAAAGTGCATTTTTTTTCCTAGGCTTGCTTTCAAGGAGTAAAACCAAATTGCTTTTGAGCCTTTCCTAAAGATCGTGTTCATCTCTGTCATACTGAAACAAGTTCACTAGGTTCATCCAGAATTCACTTGTGTTTTTCACTAGTCCAAAATTTGTGAGCCTAATAACATAATTTGGGATTTATTCCATGACTTGTCCTGATCAATGCAGTTCAAAGATGAGATCAGTAGAAAAATAATTTTGTTACTCTACTGCTTCTTCTGTCTTAACACATACAGTACAAATATGAGCAAAGTAAAACACATTTATTCTTTTTTCAGTAAAGAAATGGTTGGAAATTATGAACAACAATTTGGGATATAAATGCTGGAAAGAAATTGGTACAAACTAAAACCTCATCTCATCATGGTTAGTTCTAGTGACAACAAATGCAGCTTCACATAACTTTCACATTCCTCTTATGAAATGGAAAATCAAGGGATGTAATTAATGCTATTTAAAACTTGTCTTCCAGTTGTTGTCTCTGTCTGTAGAAGAAAGAACCAACACATATCTTTTGCCAGTGCAGAGTTCATCTATAGAACAAAACAGAGATGTCCTTCCTTTAGACAACATATACAACATGTATCCCCAGAACAGTGGGGAGAAACAAAACTGGAATATTACACTGCTAATAAAACCAGCTAAGAGATTAGAGGTAGAGCTTTATAAAATACAAGAGCCAAAACCTAGCTTCCTGAGTCTCCTAAAGGAAATATCAATGTGTTGGCCAGTCTACTTTTCATTATCACTTCATGGTTTAGAAGTCGTTGTTTTCTCCCCATGACCCTTCTCCATTCTCCTTTTATGTTAAGTCTTTGGGTCCAAAATCTGTTAATGCATTTATCATATGCTTTAGGGACATATTTAAATAGCAACAACTTGTATGAGTGCTTTGAATTATCCTGACTAAAGCAAGCACAATTTAAGATGCTTCTGGCCTAAACCATTAATGGCCTACACACCATTAGTGGTGGAATTCTCCTGCACAATTTACTCCAAAGAAGCATGGAATACACATAAAAATGGATGCCCTGCAGTTTTGCTTTTCAGAGAAACATCTGTAAGGCTGCAATAAGCTCACCACTTCTACAGTTTTAACAGAGAGAGCACATATCTGAAAGAGAGGCTGTAGCAGCCAACACCAAGGTTATTAAATACACAACCTTTGCCCCATGGCTGCTTTCAGATACATAACACAGGCACGCTCATGCTTAGACATAGAGACAAAACTCAGTGGCACTGTAGGAATTAAGCTGCATTCAAACATAAAAATTTCTTTAGCTTTCTGATTCCCCTCCCAGCTCCTTACCACTGGTGCTTGTTGGCTTATGCATTAGAAATTAATCAGTGTTACAGCTAGACCTAACTCAAAAAGCTTATCAGTCATGATCTACCTCAACCACAGTAATACATCTGCAAAAACATTAATCTTTTTCAGAAAGACAACAGCCACACATCGGAAGATAACACCGACAATCTGGCCCTGTTGAGTGCACTGCCAGCATTTAATAAAAAAAGCCTAAATAATACTAATAAAGAAAGAGTAGCATCATATAATGTACCATTTCTTCAACATATAATGTACTATTACAGAAACCAAATATAGAATGGAAAGAACTGATTAAATGTTGTTTAATGCATGTGAAATTATTAACATAAGGTAAAAAAAATACTTTATTTTCAAATATAGAGAAACAAAGATATTTCGTGTAATCACTCATCTGTAGTGCTGACATGGACAGTATCCTTTCAGAACGCCTTGCACCACAGTTAGGATTACACTGCAGGAACCCAGATTTTCAGTGTTGCCATGCCAGAGTGATGGCTACAGACTGCAAACACTAAAATATTTCAAGAAAGGTAACAAACACCCTTCAAGTCCTTTAAAGATATTCTTCCACATCTATCATGCCCAGTGCTCCTGACTGTCAACATATCATCTCCCATGATGCATTGACAGGAGCACAGGGCAGTTTTTACTTACTATGATTTTCAGCTGTCACCCACAAAGAGCAGGTGTGTGATATAATACAATGGCCAATCTTCGCGAACAAAGATTTGGGAAGGGCTCACCCCACGTGTGCCCTCCGAGCCTGCGCAGGGGATTTTTAGGTGAGGCACAGTGTGCGCAAAACTGGCCCCACCGTTTAAGTCCTAAGGTTCATTTGCCACGGCCGAGCAAGCTTGGACAGTGACAGTGAAGTCCTTGGGACTGTCACAGCACCCGGTACTAACCGGGGCTGACACTGCTGAGCATCCGAGATCTGACAGGATCGGATGGCAGGGAGGCATTGAACTGCTGGGGAGACGGTCCGCACTGAGACTTGAACTCACGACCTTGGGAGTCGGAGACCGGAGTGCTCTCCACTGCGCCACAGGGGTGCAGTAGGCGTGTGATAGGGCTTGGGCAAACTACACAGGCCAAGGTTCCCAACACTGAGGCTATCTCCAGAATTATCACAAATGGAGAAGACAGCAAGAGGTGGTCTAGAAAAAGAATAAATAGTAGCATTACTATTTACAAGATAGTATAAATCCAGATAGCATTACTTAGAAAGATCTGCAGATACTTGCAATGTGAAACTGATGCACTGTAGAATGCAACCTGGTGCATAAATTGGTCTCATGAGTCAATTTCAGAGCAAATGATCCATCTATAAACAAATAATAGAAGATATACCACTAGACTGCCTGTCGTCTGACAGTTATAGATCACCCCTTCCATATTATCTCGTCCTTTTACTTGAATACCTGTCAAAACTGGGAAACAACAATCATACAGCAACTTCTAGATTTTCACAATAATTGAGCAAAGTTTTATTGTTTGTAGTTCAAATACTCAGTATAAAAACAAACACTGACTTTCCCCTGGCAAACTCAACTGTGAACCATGCTATTCTTGATTTTACCTTTCATTAAGTAAATTGCCAATCAGTCCTTTGTTTTTTATGTTCCAGACCTTGCTGAAGAATATTCCATTATTAAAGCTCTAAATAGATTTGCCTGTGTAAAGACTGAAGAGAGGCCCAGGGAATTTAGACTGAAACATAGTAATGTTAGAAAGTTGTCAAGCTGTCAAAATGTAAAATACTCCAAATACTGAAGTGTCAGGATCTAGGTATTTGTTTCCACTGATATTAGGAAGAGTTACATGGCCTAATTTCTCTTACTTCCTCTTGTAAGTGCTCACCTCACTGCTCACAGAAAATGGAGATGACTCAGGGAGAGATTTTGAACCCCAACTCAAACCAGCAATTTCAGTGACTGCAAGAAAAGGTGTTCAGGCATGAAAGTGGTCATCAGTGGTAATGTCTGGTTCAGTGGGATCCTGAAAACAGTTCAGTTAGGAAAATACAAAAGCATTATTGTTCTCATTTTACAGTGCAAGAGAAGAACAGAGGAGATTACTTTTCTCAAGGCAAAATGGAATACAAAGCAAAAGTGCTATTTTTTTCGACTATCCTGTTCACTAATTCCTTTAGTGTCTTTCACTTGTAAAAAATTAGAAAATGAATAAATGCAAATGAGAAAACCAACCAGAGACCTTAGCCTAAATTTTCCAAATTTGGCCCTAAGTGGGTTATTAACTTAGGAAAAACACAGAAGAGTGTGGAAAAATCTATTCTTGTGACAAAAATTTCTCAAGAATATAAATTGGCAGAGCATTAAAACACTCTGGTGATATGACTGCAATAATGATGGAAACAATATGTGGAGAGACCATTGTCATACCAATGCGAGGAATGTAAGGAAGATTGGTATCTTGTGATCCTTTTGGATGCCATCTCAGAGCTCAACACAATACAGATGCTTCAGTTGTTAAAACACTTGGCATCTCATAATATACATAATGCCAAGGCATATTTTACTAAAGGCAGGGAGAGTTTGTCACTTACTTCAGTAGAAAGTTTGGGCCCTAAGTGAAAGTGCTGTTGAATTAATGGATAGATGAGGCCCTGCCCTGAAGTAAATGAAAGCAAGTTTTAATTACTTCAGTGGAACTTAGACCAGGACTTGCAATCACAGAACTGAGAGAATAGCCAGAAACATCTACATAAACTGCAACTCATATATTATGCGTTCTCCCTCATATCTACTTCTGCAAACACTCACATACACAAAGTACAAACACTGTAAGTATATGATGCCCATGGTCTCTGAGCATTCAGAACAACTGCTTCTTCAGCAGCTTCATTCTCCTTTTATGTTTTCAAAAACAATGACAAAGAACTTACACATATGCTCAGGCTACTCTTCATATACATATATGGCTTCTTGCCTTTAATGTGCTCTTACATTTTATGCTGACAGATGGACAGTGCAGAGGATCATAAATGGAAATAAGACTGTTTAAAACTAGTAAAGGCACAAGTGCAGTCCCAAAGGTAAAAGCTTGATACAAAAGTCCGTTTTCCCCTTAGTGTGTAACTCATATAAGAAGTCAACACGGATACTGAGGATCTCTTCCAATGTAGGCAAAGTGATATCTAAAACTGCAATTAATTAAATTATTTACTAATTTATGCTGGGATTTATTTTTGACTGGCCAGATCTTTGGCTGCTGCTAATTGTTCCAATTCAGTAGAATTCTACAGTTGGAAGTCTGGTCCTAACTTTATGAAATTGCAGGAAGAAGTGTTAAAGACAAGCTTGGCTCTATCACAATGCTGCCACTAAATTACCCATAAAGGCTTTGGTAGCAAATACCAAGAACAAAATCTTTTCAGTTCCTGTCCAGCCCAGGGAAAAATAAGCTTTTTTCAATTAAATAAAATTAATGTGTGGTAGTCAAAGATCTTCAAATTCAATTCCAACAAAAACATCACTGAGTACTGTAATGTATATGTCTGCATCTTGGAAAAAGTGTAGTAGCTTTGAAAATATCTGGGCAGACTAGACTCAATATGCAATCAAAATCCTATAGTTCTCATTGACAAATTCAGAACAGTAGTGACTTTCACAGCCATTGGTTCAATTTAATTAGCACCATAGTGAAAACTACACAGTTTGGGATGTTCTATCCTATGTTTCCTGCATCCTTGGGATGAAACTCATTTATGAGTAAATTCTTTTGAGAGCCTGAAAAGATTGCTTATTACATGAATGATTTAGCTGGAGATTGTTAAAGGTTCGAACAAAGGAAGGTGGTGTTGGGAGGAGTCCCTCAAAGAATTTTTCTCACCCTACCAACACAAAAGTTGGGTCGTTGCAGTGCCAGGACTGAGGACAAAAGATGGCTTATGACTTTCAGATTCCCCTTGAATGGTGGGGTGGAGGTAAGAAACAGAACCCCAGCACCTGGGGATGGGAGAGGTTTTTCCCTGTGTGCTGGCTTGACTTTTTGTTTTGGGCAGCTGCAGAAAAGAAGCCACTGCTGGCTAAGCTGGTCAGAGCTCTTTTTTCTGGTTCTGCTGCTTGCCTTTCCCCCTCCATCTCTGGGCATCCTGAGCTTCAGAGAGAGAGAGAGAGAGAGAGAG
>VWZD01003864.1:0-237524 GCA_013396695.1 Sakesphorus luctuosus | reverse complement strand
AGAGAGAGAGAGAGAGAGGGAGTCACGACTGCTTTGGGACATGCTGTAGACCTCTTCTTCCTGGGGACCCACTTGGACTGCAAGGAGATTCCTGGGAATTATCACCACTCCTCCACTCCCAGCTTTTCCTTCTTTTTGAATAGAGCACAAGGAGAGAGAGAGAGAGTCTGCTTTTCCCCCATGAGAAAGGCTCCATCCTGTGCCACATGAGTTGTCCACCCCCTTGTCTCTGCCTCGCTGGGAAAAGACTGAGAATTCACCTTGCAGCCAGTCAAGGTGTGACAGTGACACTGTCCATAAATATAACTGCACCAGGAGGAGCCTACCAGATTTTACTTTTGGGTGGTTTGGTTTTTTGTCTTTTCTTTTGGTGCTGGGGGAGTAGTTTGCTCTCGTCTGTTTATAGTTATATCTATATCTACATATATATATAGTGGTTAAGAACCATTATCCTTCTTATATCCAGGTTCTCATTAGAGTTCATATTTCTTAAATTTAGTAAGGAGTGACATGGTTCTTGAGGAGGAATCCTCTCCTCTGGTTTTGGTAAACATTTTGTTTTCCCTCAAACTAAGACAGAGATTTAATTTGTATCTGTGTCATTAGGACTGTGTAAGAATCATTTGAAAGAAACAAATATCATAGACTCACAGAGTCACAGAATGGTTTGTGTTGGAAGGGGCTTTAAAGATCATCTAACTCCAACCCCCTTGCCATGAGCAGGGTCACCTTTCATTTAAATGGGCTCAGAGCTCCATCCAGCCTGGCCTTGAATACTTCCAGGGATGGCACATCCACAACTTCTCTGGGCAAGCAGTCCCAGTGCCTCCTCACCCTCACAGGGAAGAATTTCTTCTTAGTATTTAAACCACGCACATAGGTCCCATACTGTGTTATGGAATGAGTGTAGCATGGATATGGATATACTGTAAATTGTTCCACAATGACTCACGGATTAGCAGGGGCTGCTTTAAACAGAACATTCCTGAGGGGTAAAGTAAAGCTGCCTTTAGCTGAGGCTTATCTGGAAAAGAAAGAAAAAGGAGCATTCAGCTGCTTACCTGGCTTGCATTGGGGTATTTTTAGGGTCCTCTTCATCATCTTGTAACATTGGATAATTATTTCAGCACAGTTCTGTAAGCCAAAGGAAGAGAAAATTTGGATAAAATATGTCCATCTAGAGCAGTGACTGATAATCAGTAAAACCTTAGTAACAAGAGAACAATCTCTCCTTATTTTTTCAAGACACTTTGAGAAGTTAAGCATTTGGTTAGGCAGTCGTAGGAGAAAAGGCAAGAATCTTTTTATATAGTGACTCCTAAAAGTCATTCTCAAGTATAAGGAGAAATTAATGAAAAATATACTGCCAGATGGATAAAAATTAGA
This sequence comes from Sakesphorus luctuosus, assembly GCA_013396695.1. Taxonomy (NCBI): domain Eukaryota; kingdom Metazoa; phylum Chordata; class Aves; order Passeriformes; family Thamnophilidae; genus Sakesphorus; species Sakesphorus luctuosus. Next base: position 236,138 of record VWZD01003864.1, on the reverse strand, counting down.
GGTACCACCTCAGATTTACAAGCAATGTCTTCAATTTTCAATTTGAGAAGGATCAGACCTACAGGGAAAAAGAACATAGAATTTCCTTTTTTTATACAATGCTCAGGTAGCATCCTTTGAGAAAACACTTTTATCCAAGTAAAAGTGTATTTGTTATGTCATCTTTCATGCTTCAATAAAATAAAGTAATAATTGGAGTTGACTCTTCAAGAAAAAAAAAATTAAGAAAAAATCAGGAAACCATCATCTCACTTTGTAGTTTTGCTGGTTCCACATCCTCAATGCCTGGATGAAGATTACAGGCTTGCAGATACCTTTCTCTGCCATTGATATGAAAAGTTTTAAAAACAGTTTGTAGAAAGCAAGAAAAAGAGGTATGAAAGGTTATAAACTTTTAGATACTGCTGAAGACAATTCTATTGCCTTAAGCAAGGCGAAGGGAACATCTCTGGATATTTCAAGCCAGAGGAATGAGGCTTTTCCTGTATGATGCCCAACACTTGCAAAAGGAATCCAGCACAGGAAAATGTCTTCTGGGTTAAATCCAGTTCCTCACCATGCCAGCCACTACATCACATAACCCTTTCAAAGCTGCACTAATTCCTTTCAATAAACTGAAGCACTGATATTTTGTCATCAAAACATAGTCTTTGCAAAGACACTAACCCTTTTGCTTATTCATAGGAGTGTAATGCTTGAACTTTTCAGTTGCAGCTCAGTAGACAGTTTGATGACAAATATGAATCAAACACTGCTTCATATACTAAACAGAATGTATTGCATTAATTTAGTTTCAAGGTGACAAGGGAATGCATTATAATTATTAAGTCTGCAATTAAAAAAAAAAAGGGATGAAAACTCCTAGCCAGATGGAAATGCTCAAGAGCAGTATTCTAAAAGAATAGCTGGAGACCAACTAGCATCAAATAAAGAGATCTGCAGAAATCCATTCAGTGGTTAAGATGCACATTTTCAGCATATTTGTAGATGCTGTCGAACACTTTAACTAAGATTAAGGTGCAAGCTCACTCTTCTTCCCCTTCTTTTTGACTTACCTGTAGGTATTTCACTTACTTATTCTTTCTAGTTCTGGAAAAAACCACATAGGAGTGTAATGAAGCAGCAATCTTCTGGAAGATTTCTTCAAGGGGCTATGTACATTTCCAGTAAGAAGGGGGGCATACATATTTTCCAAAGATTTTTGGCATTGCAGTGGTATCCATTTCAGATTTCCAGCAGCAAAAGCCTTTAATCATCTTCACTCCTGGCAAGACATCTGTTGGAAGCTTTGGAAAGCTGAGAATGAAAAAGCTTATTACTCTACAGAAATCACTGATAGAAAGTGAGAAATAAACCCTGCACAGTATCATTTGAAACTTCAAAATGCGCTAATAAATGGAATTTGGCTAGAAACAGTTTGGGATTGAAGCCTTGTAGTAAGCATCTCCAGAGCTAGGCAAATCAGTTCTAACCAGAATTTAGGAGTCTACCTACGCTGCAGCTTCTGTCTGGGCCTAAATATAAAGGTCAAAAGTGACTTTTTACTCATGTAGAGAACCTACCTTCCTTCTCCCAAATATATTCCTATTTATTCTCTTCTCTTGCCATAGTTTTTTATTCTACAACTTCTCCACTTATCATAGAACCTGTGTCACCCTGGTGTACTTTCTGCCAAATGAAGTTCAGTGTTCCCAGAAAATGCTACTCAGGATGGGTAGTTCACAAAAATGAAATGCCAAAATATGAGAATTTCAAGGTCAGCAATGCCTAAGAACACCACAGAAGTTCTTGTGCTCCTGCATCAGAAAATGTAAGGCATGTAAGCCCTCGGGAGCTGGAGAAGTGCTGAGATCATCTGAAAAAGAAAAATCGGCTGGGACTTGCTGAGGAAAGACTGTCTCAGTTCTTGCACATTTGAGAAAACTGACATTAAAACTCTGGTTATAATCTTCATCCAAATAGATCATATTTAAAGACCTTTGTGAGCAATTCTACTCCATGGGGAGTTTCCACATTGTAAGACTGTCCTCAGTACTCTCACGACTGCTGGTCTTACATTCTGTAACTATGAAAAACTATCAGTTTTGAAATTTTACCCGAGTTATGTTTGCAACTAACATCTTACATTATTAAGCAATTGTAAGCTAAACAGAACCATAATTCCAATTTTCTAGTAAAAAAGAGCTTTAAATCCCTATAGATGCTGACAAACACAAATGCTACAGCTTACTCAAAGAATGAGCCTCTTGAGTTTTAGGAACTGAATAAAAATTTAATGCCCCAAATCTAGAAAATTTTCCAAGCACCATGGGCTGTGTGGATAACTGTCAAAAGAAGTAGTGGTCATGTCTTACTGTGCCCAGAAAAATGAGGAACAGTTTTCCATCCTTTGGCAACAGTATGGATAGCATAAGGAAGAATAGTCTTGCACCTAAAGACAGAAAAGTTAAAGAGAAATCTGTTATTTCCTGATAGAATGTAAATGTAAAACTAAAAATGTAAATTTTTAGTTTAACAAAACACAGTGGGGAAAAAAAATGGGTGGATCAAACCCACTTCAGATTGGTTTTAGAAGGAATATCAAGATATGTTTGCTTAAAAAATACAAAAAAAAATTTACTTAGATGGCACTCTGAAATAGAAACACAAATTTGTGTTTAGAATTAACATTTTGTAAAACATCCACAGGTATTTATTAACAGATAAGCACACATACTACAGATATAGTCGACTGAAGCATTTTCCATGCAGATGATAACCAGACTTATCTTTATATAATATGGTTTATAGCAAAGGAGTAAGAGAAGCAAATCTGAAAACATTTAGTTATTTGCACCAACACTCCATTTGCAGTGTGAACTCACCATTATGCCTGTGATGATTCAGAAAAAAAAATACAGGTTCAGCACTGTGAGCTTTCAGGTTAAAGCTGGACAGGAAGTAATTTGCCTGGCCCATGAAACTGTTAAACATTTTAAGGCTGTTATGTTGCACCAGGTTAAACCCAGACCCTCAATATGACTATCAATAAAATAGCAGATGGACAATGGGAGCAGGAAACTTTTCCGTTATCGCTGTGTTCCTCAGAGAAGGTAGCTGACCTTTGGACACTAACACTCTATGGAGACTTCAGAACTAGCCTTTTCCAACCCAGGAATGATGTATATAACAGATTTAAACTGGAGTCTTTGTCCACCCCTTTTCACCTAGAATTGCTAGAAAGTTCAAGTCCTTAAATGAGTCTATCAAGACTTAAGTCTATGATTCCTAAACTGAAGGATGTTCAGAGCTCAGGCGTCTGTTCTGATGGATAGAGTCAGAAAGTGTTTGGTCATCAGTAAAGATTTGGTTATATTTTCCCCTTCCGAGAAACACGAAGCTAACAATTGTCGGGACACCGAAGGACGCGACTCTTAATATAAGAATCAACGAGCTTCGGTTTATTGTCTATTACATGCTCTTCTTATGCAGTTTAGATAATTAGCTCATACATATTATAATTGCTTCATACATATTGCAAAGCTTAAGCTCAGATTGGTTAATACACAATATGTGCTTTGGCCTTGTACAGTTGCTTTGGCATCTCTTTTTATCTTCTGTCCAGCTTCAGGATCTTTATTACAGCCTTGTTCGTTGTTTAAGACCAGGGTTTTCTGCCATCTGGTCCCTCTCTTGGTTATACATTGTTGCAATCCTGTGAACATCCTGCAAATCTTGCAGAATGTCCTGCTCACAAGGCTGTAGTTCTGAAAGCACAGGGGCCCAATTGATCTAAAGCTACGTGACCTCTCTCTTCCAGCCAGTTTTCCACAATCCCATCAAACGATTATAGCCTTGCTAATTTCTTCCCTGCAATGCCACTCTGGATAACTCCTCCAAAGGTAATTCCTCACCGGTACCTACAGAAGGCATAGCAGAAAAAACTAGGGTAACCATTTGGTTTTGACCCTTCCTGATCCCTGTAGTGAAAATGAATTGCTTCAGATGTGAAAAAGATGGGAAATACTGGTATCACAAGTATGAACAGGCAAATAAATAACTAGGACTTTACTCACTTTCCTTTGTGTGGGGGGCCACTTACGAAAGTTACAGGCTGTACCCATTGACAGGTAATGACCTGGTCCCACCTTGATCCAGAGAAGATGTCCTTGCTTCAGCTCTTGACTGATTAAAACACTATGACCAAACACCTAATGGGTTCCCACTGTAAGCAGAGTCTCAAAATTCACTTTTGTGTGCCTCTCAACCGGTAAATCAACCTTCAGTTGTCTGTAAGCCATGGGACAGCAGGGTAATTGTGCAATTGCTATAAAAGAGCTCTTTACAATCTCAAAGGAGACATTGCCAATCCTCTGCTAAATTTCATGGGATAATTTAAAACATATGCAAATACATGAATGGCTCAAAATTCCTTTGGATTCTATTATAAAGACAGCATGCCATCAACTGCAGTAACTGCTCTAACATGAAGAAAATGACAATAGATATGAGCCCTGAAGTATAGCAGTGATTAATCATTTGGGGAGGAGGAAAATATTTTGCTGTTTAAACTTGCTTCCCTCCTTGAATTTGTACCCCCTAGGCCACAAGTGCTACAAGTGGTGATCCTATAGGATAGGCAGGTAGTCAGTGGATAGAAAATACTAAGAAAGGAAAGTGTTCTTACAGTGCCTTGATTCCCAAGCCAAATCAAGTATATAACTAATAGACTTTACCTATAAAGTAAGTTATGTTGAACACTTCTGAGATACTGAATTGCATCTACTATTCATTTGATGAATAATCTCCTATCAAAAAACATTCTATAAATAGGAATATTCCAAGAGCTTGTAACTTTTATGAGTTTGAAGGCTAAATAAATAAAACTGACATATGGAAACTCCAAGTGTAGAACTTTGCATTACATATTCCTCATTTCTAAATTCTGATTCAATTTATGAACAGAAATTGCAAATGCAAAATGTGCTACTGAGCAATGGAGTAAAATAAAATTTCATCCATGACAGAGCTCCACAGGTGCTACCTGGAGCCAAGCAGTAGTAGTGTGTTTGAGTATTTTAAAATGGCATCATCTAACAAACACCTGCAAGGTGTCTACACTCTAACTTTATCCCTTCTAGTATAACTAATGCATCAGCTGAACCAGCTTTACCATACTGACATTGTAAAGCAGGCTAAAATGTTGGCAAACGAAAAAAAAAATAAGAGAAAATAGTACATGAGGATTTGAAATCAGTAACATGTTTCAGAACTTTTAAGTTTTAAAAAAATCAAAAGTTAATGCATCATGTAATAAAGTATGTGACCTAGACACCAAAGCTTTTATGCATTCATCTGAGAGCCATTGATCTAAAAGAAACCCAGTCAGATAAAAACTATTTGAGGGTATGATTAAGGATTTCGCTCTACTAGCTCTCTATATTAAAGAGCACAATAATGTATCTTTGAAGATAGAAACCTATTCCAAGCTCCAAGAGGACACTTAGTTACAAAATGGGTGGAGATCTCCCTTTCCATATTGCATAAGAAAAGTCTCTTACTACATTACAATACATGAAAAAAAAACCCCAATTCTTTTTCTACTCTGAAAATAACTAACAGAAATGTTCCTACCACCAGAAAAGAAACAAAAAAAGTCCACATTACTCTTCCGGAAATGATTGTACATGTTTTTTCCTAAATCAATGTCCTCTCAAGACCATGTCTTTAGCAATAACCATGTCCCAGACTCACGACAACCCCAACCTGAGCAGGCTCTTGTTGGACATACATAACTCCTAAAGGCAACAGCTCATAAGGGTGAGCTGTGTCTCCTTCATCCCTTGCTATCCCCAGACCACAGGAAGGATTCAGCACAATACAGTGGCAGAGCAACCCCTATTCTAGCATTCAGATTACACGGGAAGACTTTTTAAACATAATAAAGACCATGTGGGCAAATAATATAAAATTAAATATCTTCCTGGTGTCAGAGACTGAAATGGTTAATGATTTATGCATTCTAAGAGACTTTGCAGGCTTTTGACTACTGGTGACTTTGGGAATTTGGGTTCTGTTCCTCGCCCTCACCGCCTGCAGGACTGCTGAGATGCAATGCTGGATCCCTGGGCGGTGACTATGTAAACCTTTTCATTCTCATCTTTTCTCATCTCTTCTTTTTCCTTGCTGTCCTGGACTCTTCTCCTGTCTTTCTTCCCCCCCCCGCCACACACACAAAGGTTATTTTCTATGTCACATTACATGGAATTGTTTAATAAACACCGATTGTACAGTGTCGTTTCACTTTAATCCACCCCAAAGGGAATTATTAATAACAACCTAGGTTACCCTCATCCCCTTTCCCAGGAGCGGGTCGTAACACCTGGTCAGTGTTACAAATGTAGATGGTGTCTTTGGTTTCATCGAGACCAAGACATCAGGGTAAATAAGTACTGAATGCAAGCATTTCAAAACAAATCTTAGGCTAACACATTCAAAAGAAAAATTTTCCTGTGTCAACATGCGCAATTAAAAATATTAGAGGTTCACAGCCTGTGTTTCATGTGTAAAAGTTATGTTAAACATGCCAACATTCATTTTAGTCCAAATTTCACCATTTTTTCATCAGCTCTTCTAGCACAGGCATAAATATTTGTCCTGCCCTATTTTTCTAAAGCGTAAATGGAGGAAGAGATTACTGAAAGGTAATGTCCCCAGTAGATACAATTGACTTTATGAGTCATTTTATAATGGTGGTTAAAAAAATTATCTTTGATTGTAGCAGCTTAGCAACAAAGTTTGCCTTTTGTCTTGTGACAAGATACTCAGTAGACATACCTGGCTCTGGTTCTACACACACAAGATTGCCATATTCTCACACTCAGTATGTATGCATTATCCTGATGTAGGTATGTGCTTGGCCAGAAACAGTAAAACAGTCAGTTTTGTGACTAGCTGGAATCAGGAAACACTTTTGAGGCTTGGCCGTATCTGCAAAAACAATTTTTTCAGACAAAGAGATGCAATTAGAAAGGAGATATTCTAAAGGGATTTCCAAAGAGCATTAATCTAGGTCAGCATTAATCCAGTCTCAAATGGGATTCAGCTTTTTTTCTGCAACTTTCCACTAAAATGCTCATTTTAACAAAGCTTTGAGAAACCCATAAGGTGGCGTAAATAACCTTTCCAATTTCCAGAAGGAGATTTAGAAAGAGTTGCTGTAAATATGCTGCAACCCGTGTCACCCTTCCTTTTTAATTCTGCACTTCACATAGACACATGGAGACACTGAAAGACACAGAAAAGTAGAATACAGTGCAAATCTCTATGAGAAACAAACAAACAAACAACACTGAAGCTTTTGTCAGAACACTTTTCAAAGATAGCTGGAAAGTAAAATATATAAGCACCAAAAATCAGCAAAAGGGGCAGTGACACTTATGTACTTCCCCTGCTTACATCTGGAAGAGGCAACATACCAGCATTAATGTGTGCTTGATACCTAAGCCTGCCTTGAAACTGTTCCCTGAAATCAGCAATAACTTCCTGCTTTGTGTATTTAGAAAGGCAAAACACAGAGACAATTTTATGCAATTGATTTTTAGAAAGGATAAATCTCATCAAATTTACACTTTACTTACATCATCCCTAATCTACAAGAAGGGCAATCAGGCTTTCTCAGTGGAGTGCAAAGAATTTCAATTCTTCCAACCTCCAAAAAGGCACACTGCACTCCCATATGGAAGTACCTAACTCTTCAGCATTAACTATAAGACATTTTCAAATGATTCAGGGTGTATCACAAGTATATTTCACAAACAAAGATGACAGTTTTTCTTTTTCTACAAAATCATCCTATTTATCTTTTAAATATCTGCATATTAAATGTTCTTACTGAGGCAGATTTTAAGACATCAATTTAATTTCAGTATCTGTTATGGCACGGACTTTCCTTAAAATTAAGAATTAATCACAAAGTTCTTTCTCTGTAACAATGTTCATGCTGTAAAAGTCTGTTCTCCCTGAATGTATCAGTGCCAGTTAAATTTAGTGTTTGCTTTCCTGCCCCCCCCCCAAACCCCTCACTTTGTTGTAGCAAATTTTGAAATTTCCAGAAAGCTGCCATATTCAGCAGGAGCAGCTGAAAGGTCATGATGCTTAATGTATAAGTGTATCATAAAATGAAGTTTGAAGGGGCTTTGGAAAAAGAAATATAGAATGCAATTTATGAGGCTCATCTCCACTCAAAACTGCTGTGATCCAGACCATGACAAGTTGCCAATTTGCCAGCATAAATAGGAAAATGGTTATGTTTCCCTGTGCTGCTGTTCTAGAAAGTTTTGACCATTTAGGATGTTCCAGAGAAAGTGGTTATCCAAGAAGCACAAAAGTAAGGCCCCAGCAGGAAGGAATTGTGCATCACTAAGCATGAGGGTGTCCGTCCAAACATGGAGTATCAGCAAATACACCAAGATGTTTTTAAGGGAAAAAGAAACTGCTGAGAGGCCTTAAAAAGGCTGACTTAACCATTGGGGTTCCATGAAAGCCACATCCTATGGGACAATGCAGAAATGTGAGTCAACTGCATGAAGACTTTTCAGACAGATGGAGTCAGGATGATTATATTAGTTAACTGTCTCACACTTTTATGACAGAAAGAGCTTGTGAGGCTTTGTTACTGACTTCTGTGGATGATTAAAGCATGAAAAGGATTCTTATGTTTTTTCTCTTTTTGATTAAATATATTAAACATCTTTTATGTATATATGTATGAAGCAAAAATAAAAAGAATTAATTCACACCTACTGATACAAGCATCTAGCTTTCTGTATAGCACAGGTTTATTGAAAGAGGTGAGTTAGAATGGAAATGTAACATAGTTCCCTAGAATTAAAGGATGATAATGTCTCTTTACGTTCCATGCCACCTTCAAGTTTCACCCACATTAAACAAAAAAAAAACAATACAAAACCAAAAAAGAAGGCCCTGGTGATATGGGTTTTTTCTGAAATTCGTGTTGAAGAGCATATTCATTTGGTGAACATCATCTTTGTGTTAGGTGGTAAATATAAAACAGACTTTATCCACTTACATATTTCTGGTTCATACAATATTTAACTGAGACTGGATACAACAATTATGATAACTTGGGCAAAACAAAACCATATCTGCAAATTTAAAATCATGATTAAATACATTTCCATTGATATTTACTTTGTTTTACCACAGTGAGCAATTTAAGAGAGAAAAGACTGACAAAACTGTGCCAGAGTGAATTAAGTTACTCATTTGCTCATTTTTGCAGGAAAACTGCTCCGCTTAAGAAATATTAGAGAAAAATTCTACGGGTCATTTAGGGATCGAAGAAAATGGACAGACAGGGCTAGCAACATTCATTTTGGTCTCAAATGAGCAGAAAGAGCACAGAAACTGCCAAGGCTTATTTCCCATGCCAGAAACACAAGCCAGATCCTATTCATGGAATAGGAAAAGTTAAGTCAGTGCAGCAAAGCTGGCCAACTAGCTTACCTTGGGCAGAAGTGGTTTGGACAGAAGTTCTAGACTGTAGTTCTAGTTCATTTGGTTTGGTATAGAATACCTACCCCATGCACTTGTATGTAAAACCAGTTCTTCCTAAGGTTGTTAAATTTGATGGCATGGGCTCCAGGTGATGGAGCGTGATGTCAAGTATTTTGCCGCAAAAACTGGGTTTAGACAAGCATTTTGTGCTCCACATCACCAAAACAGGTTGCTGCAAAACTATGTCAAAATTATAAATTGCTTATTGAAAATGCTACAAGTTGTAATCCATACATCTTTCATTATAAAGTGTAAGAAGGCACCAAGGAAGCCTTGGCCATCACCTATTGACATTTTTATTTAACTGAAAGACAAGAAAATGAATGATGTCAATGTTAGGAGCTGACATTAGAGGATCTAGGGATTTGCAGAAATGTAAAAAGCTTAGTTGGGCCAAGAAAAAGACAAAACAATCTTATCTGAGGCCTCAAGAGTTATCATTACTTCAAATTGAGACAGAACAGTTGGACTCAATGATCTTAGAGGTCTTTTCCAATCTAAATGGTTCTGTGATTCAGTACCTACAAAGGGGACAATATGACAATCCAGAGTTCAGACCCAAAGCATGAGCCCACAAGGAAGTTGCTGTTTCATCTAACTGAGGAGCTGGCAGTACATTTCACATCTCTCAGAAGTGAGGCGGGCAGCAGTGTGAAAATCTTCCTCTGGTCCAGGAGTCCTTCAAGACGGAAAACACAGAGCAGATCGAGACAGAGGCACATACAGATTGTACATCACCAGAAGGAACAAATGTCATGCTCTTGCCAAGAGCCCCGCTAGCTGCCAACAGCCATCATAGGGAGACTGGGACTCGGCAGGAAAAAGCTCAGAGATCACAGAGGCCACATTCAGAAATGGAGCGATCTGTCTTCTGTAGCACAAAGACAACTGGAAGCAGACATCAGACATGGCAGCTGCATGTGGAGCACCTTGCCCAGCCCGTCCCCATTTCCTGGCTGTGGGGAAATGACTGGCTGGCACAGTGCTGTTAGTAGTACAAAGATTTGTGTGGACCAATCCAGCCACTAAGGACTCCACTCCCTACTGCATTTGGAGAGAGGAATAAAAGCAGCCACAGGGCTCCACATAATACTGGACACCATGGCTCGCTGCGTATGTAACTGATGATGCAAGAGCATTGTCACTTCCCTCCATATGTGCACATCTGAAACCACAACCTCATTTGCATATAGGTTAGCATAAAGCAAAAGGGTTAACACCAAGCTCACTACTGTTAGGCTCGTCTGCAAGGTGCAAAACTAATCTTACCAGGTCCAGGGTTTGGGGACTGCATTTTTCCTCTCTACAGTAATAAGTATTTTCCAGAAATGCACTTTAAGATCTTTTTTTTTGTTCTGCTTTTCTGTTAATTGTTGCCTAACTGGTTTTTCCCCCCCTAAATCACTGAGTTCATTTGTCTTTGGCAAAAATATTTCTCTGAATGGGTTTCAAGTAAAAATTATTTCAATTTACTGACCCATGAAAAGATCATTCCATAATTCAATCAGGAATAATAATTGTTCTTGAAGCTGTGAAATGCCTCAACTGCAATTTTCCATGTAATGAACAATAAACTTTTATATTCAATAATAATTAAGTGTACATTCACTGAGGCATACATTTCTAACCACATAGTTTTGAGAGGAATGACGTTTTTAAGAGCAGTTGCACTCCACACTAATTAATTTTGAGAACATAAACACTCTCCAAAGTTGCAAAATTAGGCAATTATACAATAATACATTATAATCATAGCAGTTTTTCAGTTCTGAGGGTTTTTTTTTACTTATTTTCTCACCACTACTCCGCACTTGAAGCATGTGGATGAATACTACAAAGCCAATCAGCAATCCAAAATGTATGCCTTGCATTTTAGCTTAGACTTCTGGTGTTTGCAGAGCAGTGTGTGTCTAACTGCTGTTCCCACAGCTGTAAAGCTTTAAGACTTAAGAACGCATTGAACCAGAGTCTGTCTTCACATAATTGGAGTGGTGCAAAGTTTTGTTTGGGGGAGTTCATTTAAAACACAAAGCTCCATCTGACGAACCCCAGGTTATTCCCCACATGATAGAAGTGTAGGATTATTCATTACCCTGTGACATATAATTAACATGATGATTGGCTCTATACACCTTATAAACAATGACCACTTTTCTTTTTTCCTTTTAACTACCACCATTTCAAATAGCTAGGAGAGAAAAAAAATAAAAAATACCACCACTGAGGGAATTTCAAAAATTAAGAGGTCCTTAAGTGTCCAAAACAAACTTGAAAAACATACAGACACTCTTCTCTTCATAAAACACTCACAATAGCAGAGGCCCAGCTCACAGCTTTTAGCTGCTGCAGCGCCCACACTTCAAGGCAGGATGCTGAGGCCGCACAAAGGGATCCCACAGCTACTGCATATCACGGGCTAATGAATCTTTTCCCATGATAGGTACAGACCTCGGGACTGGGGTGGGAGCCAGACTGTCAGAGGAAAAGTTCAGTGAATCTGCAGCAGCAGAGGCTCATTGTGCAAGATCCTGCAACAGTCTGGAAGCTTTACCTTTAGACATCTATATTATACCAACTGTTTTGTAAATCATAGTGCATACCTACCTGTCACCATGTTTCAGTCAAACCTACATGCTATCAAAAGTGTATACAAACCAAGATGCAGTCCATCTTTAGGTTACTTCCTGAAGGCAAATGTATCTATTGGACCTGAGGAAATTTTCCTTTTTTTCTGTCAAAATCTTCCTTAGTTTCTTAGGTAGTTCAATCTGTTACAGGCATTCAAGTGGAATGTGGAAAAAAACTTTCTCCAACTTTTTTGCTAGGTTCTGTTTATTAAGCATAATGCAATAATTCTGCACAATTTTTAGTAATTACCAAATAATGCCACTAATTCTATTTAAAATATGGCCTAAGACCTTGAATACTTTTCCCAGTCATACACAATGTAGCTTTCACTCTTATTTCTGAGATCCAACTTGCCAAACTTGTTCCCGGAGTTAATGCATGAGATGCAAGTCCCACAGAGCAGCTCAGATCTTTTCAGTCTTTGCTTACTCACAAAATACAGGGATTTCTCACACCCTTTCCATGAGACACCACTGGCTTTTCCTAAGTGTGTGGCCAATCTAAACTTTGACCTTTCCCTCCATGACTTTGCTTGTTTCTGAAACTGAGAAAGCTTCAAAAGGGTTTAAAAGCAAGAATCTTCTTACCTCACCTCAAATGTCACCGTATAGATGTCTGTTATAAACCAATTATCAGAACTGACATTTTAGCCAATAGAGGGAATAAACACTTCCAGATTACAGATCTACTTTAATTTAAGTAGATACTAGTTGTATCCTAGATACTCCTTTTTTCTGTGCTGACCATGAAGACAATCCAAATGACAGCTAATTCTCATCATGGCTAACCTACCATTTAAAAGAACAGGATCCCTACAGATCTCTTTAAAAAGATTTGGTTTCAGGGTCTCTCCATAAAGTCTTCCTTTCAATTTCATTGAGGAGAAGAGATCTGAGTGAAATTTATATAGCCAAACTTGGCCTGAAGGAAATCACAGCTTCTTGTTAAGAAATAAACAATCAATCATGAAACAATTATGGTTTCACTTAATTCTTTTGGTCACAAAAATAAAATCTTTTTGTGATATTCCCTGAATAAGACATTTCCATTTTGATGGTTTTTTAAATAAGCCTTTTGTATTCAAAGCCATGCTTTATTTTGAAATTTGTCTGCATTTTAATCACAAAACAAATGCTGTTGGAGCGAGCCAACCAAGAAATCAACAGCTCTAGTCATGATCTCATGTACCGCATTTAGGGTGTTGCCTTGCTGGAGAACAGAATCTCTTTTGTACTGTACTCTTCTCTCCTTCAGTTTCTTACCTTGTGTCTCAGGGCAGTAGTCCTTGCAAAGGTGGAAGTGTTTGGCATTGCAGTTTACCTTCGCCTTCAGCTTTTGGCTCATCCCTGGGGTATATCTGAAGGGTGCTAATCCACCCTAATTAGCTCACTGGAAAAACAACAGATAGCTCACGAAACTTGAAAGGCTTGTTCAGGAAAGTCGACATCTCTGGCAAAGAGCTTAATGTGTCTGCAATCAAGACAAAAGGAGAGATTGGATCACCATAATGAACTCTAATTTTGTAATGGTCTAGAAGGATAAAATGAGGGTGAATTGAGGCTCTGAAATCTTTTAGCACAAGAGCAAATGAAAGCTTTAAATTATGCATTTTTTTCTGTCAACTGAATAAGCACGACTTTATAAGCATGATTTAATCCAAAAAACAGATGCACTCTTCCCTTAAGACAGAAATCTAAGCCAACTGGCTTGCACAAGCATTTTCTGTGTGTGATTATTGGACGTGGCAGGTTGAAAGAACCAAGAAGCAGCATTTTGAGCCGTTGCAGGAGATGCAAAGAACAGAGGTCCAAATCTTCACAGGAAATAAAAGCAGGCAAGAGAGAGACAATAGTGAGGGAAGACATTCAGCAGCATTTAATCACAGAGTTCAGGAATCAGGCTATGAATGCAGTGATGACATGTCGAAGTGGCGGTCGCTCCTCTTTGTGTGGGTCTGCTGCGCGAGCAGCATTGCAAGTTGTCGTGCATCACCCATAGCCATGGTTACAATTTTTACCTAGTAATGATTCTTTTGTAATTAATGGATGTTCCCACTGCGTAAGGCAGAATACTGATGAGGAATGCAAAGGGTAGACAATAGTTTAACTATCTTTGATTAAAGTCTCACTTTACATTGAGCAAGCTGCATTCAGCATATATTGCCCCTCTCTCAGTTCTCCATTCTTCCTGATTATCGATAAACTGAACCAACAGATTTCCACTCCAGTAGATTTTTCTTTTTTTCTATTTATGCTCTATCTCATGACTTTTCAAGGCAGACCACAGATAGAAGTAGGAGGCCATTATGGTTTGAGTTAACTTCACTTTTGTTATGGAATGGATGTAATTCTGGGCATGTTGCTCTAACCATGTCTCCAGCTTCTTAACAACTCATTACAGAATATCCTGGATAAATTTGAAAAGCATTAAACTAGACTTAATGTCAACATATTGCAGTATGAAAAACTTACTTATGATTGAAACTTTCAATCTGAAAATAGCCTAAACATTTGTACTTGTGAACACAGATGATTGATATCTTGACAAAGTACAGAGGATACATTCTGGCCTACAATCCACCTACACAACTGTCACTAATTCAGTGGGGAGAGCAATAGTTCTTCAATCAGATTTCTATTAATAAGTGTTATTTTTCAGTTTTGGTATTTCCATGTCATTTAATATTGTCCTGATGTTTCCAGCTGCTCCTAAGAACTTAATGAAGTTTGTGATTTTGCTGCTTGGTTAAAAAACCAAACACATGTTGGTGCTTCCCCTCTGCATATTCCCATATCCCTTGTTCCTAGTGGAAAGAAGAGAAGCCTGAGGAGCAGCAGACGAAGCAGGACCACAAAAAACAGGAAAGTGAAAGCTGGCTGCTGCCAGCTCCCCACCAACACTCACTAAATGAGAACCAGTGCCTATAATCCCATATACGTGCACATGCATATGGATGACTGTAATGCCACTGATGAATAGAAACGTTTGTCTCACTCATGTGAAAAGACATCAGCTGTTTTTGGCTTCAAAGTCAAGATGTCTGTTTTAGCCTTTTTCTGTCAGAGACACCTGATGGATCTGGACTGAATCCCACACTGACAGATCAGTAGCATTTCGATAACTTTTCTGTAGATTATGTAGAGTTAGGAAAAATCCCCAAAGTCAGTATCGGTGGTTTTCAAAGTTTTGTAAAAGTCTCTCTTTTTCCTTTCCTAGGGAAGATACTGATATGCTGAGAGCTGTTAACAGAGAATGTAGAACCTCAAATCCAAGCTGTCAGCCAGAAGGGATGGGCTAGATGTTGTGCACAGAATAAGGATACCTCTTCAATCCTGACGGTATTGACAGGTAATCAAATAAGTAAGAGAAATGTTAATGTGAATACTAATTTAACTTCAAAAGAAAACCATTAATGTGGTAGGTTTTTATCCACTCTAAGCAGAATTTTCAGTAATTGTCTGCTTTTTTGAATCAGCAAAGACATTTATCTCCAAAGAGCTTCCAGTTATGATGTGCCACACAGTGACAAAAAAGGGATAGACTGCCATTTAGTCTTGTTTCCTGCCCTGTTTTATTATTGTATGACTCAAAAGCTGTAACAAGTACTTTTAAAGGCAGATATTTGTTTTTCAGAACCAGTGACTAAACAATGTTTTTCACTAGCTAGAAGTCAGAATCAACTTTAGAACAATTTTATTTCCCATTGTCTTCTTGTTCTTAAAGACTAAAAAAATCCCCTACAACCACAACCAACTCCTTGATTTGTTTTAAAATAAAGAATGTAAACATTACCAAATCATTAATTTGGAATATGGTGAATGGAAAAGGAGTCTAATTTCCTAATATTATTTGTTAGTCTCAAATAAGCCATTTCATACATTATTGAAGAGGTCCAAAAGAAGTTAGAGAAACTTGATCATTTGAACTATTTAAGTAAAACATGAGAAATGTGTAATATGGAAAAAGTGTGCAGAGGTAATAACAAAAGAACCAGATGTCTTTGTAGGGCTTTTCAATCTTTAACTTCAGCATCAGTATGATAAAGAGCAACATAAAAACCGGTTACTGCTACAGCCAAGCAAGCATACACACACACCTTCAGCACAGCCAAGATATGACATCTTTAGGAACAGGGAGTGCATCTATTTTGTTCTCATGTTTGTACATTTCTGAAACCATAGCCAGGTTTTTGCAAGGCAGAACATGAAGAGAAAGACCAGGAGGCTGGAAATGCTGAGTGTAGTCTAACAGGATATACTGGACTATTGGTTTCCCTCCAGATGTTTTTCAATGGAACCAGTGTTTAAATGGCCAAGTTTCCCTAAGCTCCATGATGTCAAACATAAGGTTCCCTACCACATGACTAAAGAAATTAAGGATAAAAGCACTGACTTAAGTGTGATTGTGCATCTGGACAAATTCCTAGCAATTAATTCTTGTTGCAGAATGCATAAACTGACAAAAGACACCCTGGGGATGCTTAATGAAGACAAGTGAAATATTAAAACAGTAAAACCTCATGAATGTATATTAAAAAAAAAAAAAAGAAAAAATATTGCAACAATAATTTGGATGTATCCACAGGCACTTAAAGCTTCCACTTATATCAATGGATCACTTTAGGTACGTAGTTCTGCTGGAAAACCTTATTCATTACTTTCATGGACAAATTCAGGTGCTTAAATTTTTACATTATTTTTGATATTATAATCTATATGATTATCCTGTTCTGGTGTCCAAAAACTACTCAAATATGAAAATCTTGCATCACTCTCCTCCCTGCTTTGAAATTATAAAAAAAAGATTCTTACATTATCGGATTTCGCACAGAACCTGTCCTCAGAAAAAAACTTAGAGATCAGAAAGTTGAAAGACATGCAGAATTTTCCTCTGCAACATGTTGAAAGGCAGAGGATGGAAGGAAAGAAACAATTCCTGTCTTTTTGCTTCTCTGATTACTATTTATGTGTCACTTAGAGAAGAATCTGTCATACTTGACACAAGTTGTGACTGCATCAGTGAAAGTAACTAAAATAGCAGCTGCTGATTCATGAGTCAATCATGGATTGTCTCCATAGGTTATACAGGAAAAAAATTACAAAATCCCATCAAACAAAACAAACAGGAGGAGATTTTATGAAAAATTAAATTCCCATAAAAAGATGTAAAAATAGTTTCCAATAGAAAATTCCCCTCCTTGGATCTCCACACCTCAAAAGATATTTTATAAAATTAAAATCAAAACAGAATGGCTGGTGTACCCATGAAAAAGTTTGATTTTCCTCTCTGTGGTGGGTTGACCCTGACTGGTTGCCAGATGCCCATCCAAACCACTTGATCAGTCCACTCCTCAGCAGGACAGGGAAGAGAAAATGTTAGGAAAGGCTCATGGGTCAGGATAAGGGCAGGAAGAGATCATTCACCAATTACTGTCATGGTGCAGTCAGTCCATCACTGGTTGTCTCTACCATTCCTTGCTCCTCAGGGGAAGGACTCCTGACACCCTTCACCTGCTCCAGCATGGTGGCCCTCCCATAGTTAATAGTTCTCCAGGAACTTCACCATGAATCCTTCCCATAGGGTGCAGTCCTTCAGGAACAGGCTGGTCCAGCATGAGTCTCGCACAGGGTCACAAATCCTGACAACCAACTTGCTCCAGCCTGGGCTCCTCTCCTCAGGGTCATAGGTCCTGCCAGGAGCCTGCTCCAGCATGGTCTTTCTGTGGGGGTCAAAGTCTCCCTCAGAGCATCTGCCTGGTCTGGCATGGGGTCCTCCATGGGCTGCAGGTGGATCTCTGTTCCCTCATGGATCTCCATGGGCTGCAGGTGGATTTCTGTTCCTTCATGGATCTCCATGGGCTGCAGGTGGATCTCTGTTCCTTCATGGATCTCCATGGGCTGCAGGTAGATTTCTGTTTCCCCATGGTTCTCCATGGACTGCAGGGGCACAGCTGCCTCACCATGGTCTGCACCACGGCTGTAGAGGAGCCTCAGCTCCAGTGCCTGAAGCACCTCCTGCCCCTCCTTCTTCAGTGACCTTGGCATCTGCAGAGCTGTTCCACTCACATATTCTCCCTGCTTTCCCTGACTGAAGTTGCTCTTACATGGTTTATTCTCCCTTCTTAAATCTGTTATTCTAGAGGTGCTACCACCATTGCTGATGGACTCAGTCTTGGCCAGCAGTGAGTCTGCCTAGGAGCCAACTGATATTGGCTCCATCAGACATGGGGAAAGCCTCCAGCAGCTCCCACAGAAGCAACCCTATACCCTCCTACTACCAAAACCTTGCCCTGCAAACCCAGTACATTCCGCTGTTCAAAACAGACATTCTCAAAATCATTGGCAACCCTGCCTGCATCAAGGATATCTGTCCCCTGTTATCACAGAATGGAGATAAACTGTAAGAATTGATGGACTATACCCTTTTTTCCAAGGAATTTCTTGTCAGCATTACAAATGCAAAAAGTTCAAGAAAATAGCTTTGTATCAGTTCTCTAGCAAAAACCCCCGCATTTCTGTAGAACTCCTGATAAGGTCCTATCACTCTTGTATCACACTCAAGCAACCTCAGCTAAAGGCCTTGCCACTGCTCCATCTATAATTCTAAACCAATATTATATGATTCCACAACTGGCTCTCATTATCTGCCACATAAAATCCTTGGGATGAATGTGCCATACTTAGTTAATTCAGTATTTTTTTTTTCAGTTACGGAGAAATAAAGAACATCTACATATCAGGTTAGGATTCCTTGGAATGTTTGAGAAGAAAGAGGATGTAAGTCTATAAATCATTTGAAAATGGACATGCACAGATGGTTTTAATTGACATAAGGACATGATTCATAACAGAATATAAGAAAAAAATCTAGCAACTTTATTTTGGTCTACTGATTAACCCTCCTGTGCAATCTCTGCATGCAACCATTGTTGGGACTTAGGGTTTTGAGCACCCTGCTGACAAATGATCCAGAATTATAAGTGACTGACATCATTTCATTAATATTTTCAGGGCAGACTCTACTTAAAAAAAATTTCCAGAGAATTAGTTTAATAGAGCTCTATCTAATTTCCAAGCTACAACCAGAATTTTAGCAATGCTTCAGGCAGTACATTGCTCTGGGTAATACACTACAAGTGAGACTGGTGAGACTTGAAGCTCTGCTGAATGTTAAAGAAGCTCAGTACTTCCTACGACATTATTTCTCACACCACTCTGCCAAATGTGGCTTTTGCTGATGATTCCCAAAGCAGGAGGTCTGCTTTGCTAGACTTATTCTCAAAGATTCAGCCAAAAATATTTACCTGTTTCTAAGGAACACACAGGAGGACACATAGGATTTTTGCTTCTGCTGAAAATAAATAATATATTAATAAGCTTTCCTTATTAATTTGGTTGTGAAATAAAGCCTAGTATTAGGCAGGAAAGTTGTTCTGTGTTAAAGATAGTCTTTCAACTACACCTATAAAAATCTGCCTATATTTGGCCCACCCAGATTCCTATCAAGCAAAAAAGGAGAAAAAAAAAAGGTTGTTTAAGTAAGTCCAGAATGAATTGGAAGTTGGAATTAAGCTGCTAATTTCCATGAAGACTCTTCAGCTCACTGTACCATGCAGTTGAGCAAAACATTTCCTGCAATTAAAGAAGAGCACTTGTAATGACACTTTTTATCCTCTGTGACAATTTGGCTGAAATCTGAAGAGAGAAGATGTAGTTGCATGCAGAGACTGGAAGTGTGAGAATGGAGACAGGCTAGAGACTAAGTGAAGACATTTTTTAAGAGGAATCAGGAGTGGCCTGTTTAGCCAAATACCAAGGATAGAAACAGCAGGCAGGAAAAATTGCCCAGTGGAAATGTGTGGGAGCAGAGAAGGGAAGGCAACCAAATATTGATAGGTCCCTTCAGGGGCAACCAACAATACAAGCAGTGTAAACCACATGGGTGTCTAAGACTTTACACACAACAATAATTAGGTACGGTAAGTTAGAGCCTATTGGCAAAGTTGGATGTAGGCTACTGTATATTTTAAAATTCAGCAATAGAGGCAGCAAAAGAAATAAACGTCTCTGGACAATGCATAAATTGGGTGAGACTAATACTCCCATCTATGCCAGCATCTTATCTCCTCCTGTAGCCATGAGCAGATACCTAGGGAAGCATGAAGCGGTATTTCTCTAATGCACTTCAAAATCTCCAATAAGATGGGAAACAGGATCTTGCTGACCAAAATCCAATCAGTGTAGAGTCTTTCTTCAATGAGTTTATTTTTCAAAGCCTCATTGATTTCAAGCCTCCACAGTGTCCCAGACCTGAGTACTCCTTTATGTGAAGCTACTTCCTTTGGATGGTTTTGAGCCTGCTGCTGCCAAGTTGCATTAAAGCCCTAGTTCTTATATTAGAAGACACAACAAGCAATTTTTGCCTCTCTTGCTCCCTTCTCCATCACATCTTTATCCTTTTGTTTCCTGAATCATCTGCAGAGCTGTATACATTTAATCATTCTTCATACAAGAAAATGACTCCTTATTGCCTTTCCCTCTTCCAGTCCTACATCTACTTTAACAGATACAAGATCAGAACATCCATCAGTACTAAAAAACAGATATATAAATGCAGATACAATGCACAAATATGACATAAAGATTCATATTTTTCTGAATAACTCTCAATAAGTAAGAAAATGTTGGCTGCTGGCATCCATGCCCCACATTCAGTATTTTCATACAGGTATTATAGATGAGCTTTTAAAAAAAAAATCTAAGGGAAGGGAAGATAAGTATCCTGAAGAAGCTCTGGCAAGGGAAGATATTAAATGCACAGCCCAGGTTCACGTAGTGGGGGGAAAAAGGAAGATGGTTGCTTTGAAAACAGAAACGAACAAACAGAATCTCCAAATCAAGTATAATAAATTTTAATTTGGTGCCAAAAGATCACTAAGAATACCAGTGAGGAGGGAAGGACGATTAAACAAAGATTAACAACTATGCTCATTCTGAAGAGGTGAAAGGGAGTCAGGGATAGCAGAGGAGTTAACAGGAATAATAAATAAAGAGTGGATTGTACAAAAGCTTTGGTGTGTTTGAAGGTTCAAGATCTAATGTTAAAACACAGAATATAAGGCTCCAAAGATTGAAGATCTTTGTGTTTTCTTCTCTTTCTCCAAACATATTCAGCTTCAATCAAGACATGGAGCAGAGCATTTTGGGTTGGCCTTGACAGTAGCAAATCATTCAACAAGCAGCAATATCATACCATGAAATTTCAATTAATAGGGGAGTTTTTGACATATTCAGAAAGCAGGGTGAGGAAAGAGGGAGGTATTAGACATGTTGAATGAAAATCCACTCAAACTGTTCCACATTCCTGAACATTAGCTCTCACATGTCTTGTGATCATGCAGGACCATCATCTTAGCAACCAAAATCTTGAAAAAGTAGTGCTGAAAGCATCTGAATGGGCTCTGGGGAGTCAGTATAACAACTCTTAGTGAAAGGAGATCAAGCAAAACAACAAGATTATTACAGATTCCCCAAACAGATATTAAATGATTGCAGAATACCTCAACCCTGAAAAAAATAATGATCTCCAAAACAGGCAACTTTTCACCAAAGGGTCAGTCTAGATATTCATCTGTTTTTAAAAGAGTTACGTACATTTTCTATTGCTGACAATGAGATCAGTCCTAGTTCCAAGTGTTAGCTCCAGAAGCCATTACACCAAACGACAAAAGCTGTCGCACAAAAATTACGCTGGAATGCATATTATGAGGGCCAAATTTAACTTTTTATATTTGGACAAAGGATTCTGAAATATATTTCCAAGTTACCAGAAGAAAAATACATTTTGAAAGGATAGAAAACAAATACTGAATGCATCTTTTCGGGTATGAATATCCGGGGAAAAAATCCAAAAGTTCGGGAAGTTCAGCTTCAGGAAATTTCAGTCCACTTAAGATGTTGATCTAAAATCTTTTATAAAACCATTATTTTAAATATTTTAGAAAGGTTTGGAGAAAGTGAATGTAGCATTTCAGCTGCTGAAGGGTAAACTGCTGTGCCAACACTGTCCTCTGCCAGAAGGAGCAGGACACACAAGCCAAGGGCAGAGTTCTTCCTCTACAAGAGCAGGGCAAATACTAATATGGAGAACTGTGAGAACACACTGAAGTGACAAATTAACGATCCCTGACACCTGACACTTGCAACACAAGCTCTACTAACACAGAAACATCACGGTGCTACTTGCTTTGCTACAAAATTTCGAAGTGCATAATGTCCCTTTAAATCAGACCATACAATTTTATATAAACCTCTGCGTAGAAATTAAATCTACTACAGATCAGGTTACATAAACCGTGTCACAGATGCTTTATATTTATTTTTTTTTATTCTTGTTTAAGATTTTACTCATTCCCAACAAAATGTTTATATGACTAAAATTTAGGGTAAATTGAAATTATGTGTTTTATTTGAATTTTTGATAGCATGCAATGCCCATAGTTGGCCTGGCAGTATTTAAAAAACTGAAGTCATTAAAACATTTTCCAGTCCAACAGGGAAGACAGTGAAATAGAATGTGCTATATGGCAACATTTTTCTACTGGATGTACTGTTTTATCTGACAATCAAAATTCACTGTCTTCTGATTCCCCATAGGAAACAATATTGATCCTTCAAGTGGGACTATAAAATAAAAACCAATATATGTCAATAACAGGTCATAAGAAAACAAAATCACCAAGACTATATAATGAAATATATTTTTTTTCCTGTAAGAAAAGAAATTAAATAGAATGAGTTCATGGTTTGAAGAAAAGGAAAAATAAAAGTTTGCAAGCATGAGGATTCTTAATCAGAATAGAAAAGAAATGTAGCAAATTATTACAGCATAGATTGCGAGAAGAAACCTTTTCCCAAGTCACTCTGTCTTGAAACTTTAGAGGTTAGTTTACTTTTATAAATTCAAAACTGCCAAAATAATGTTTTCAAGAAATTTTTAATGACTGTTAGTACCTGATAGTGTAACATCAAGAATATTTTCGTAGGTATTGATCATCACTACAAGAACTCTGGCTAAAATACTTGTCAATAGGTGTAGTAGTTTTGGCTCTAGTCAGCATAGGTCCCCATTTAGGCCTCAGTTTTCAGCAGGCCTCAAAGGATGTGACGCAGATTAGAGGGGACAGGTATCATCTGACTTAAGCAGCCAAAGAGGTATTTCATATCATCTGACATCATTAGGAAACGTTGAGGAGTATAACAAGCCAGGAGGGAGGAGTTTCTGTCTTTTTTCGGTCCATGCTTCTGACCAGGAGGGTTCCTACTCCCTGACTGCTGATATCAGGCCCTGCTGCCGGCCCGCGTGGCTGTTTACCTGGGGAAGTGAGCATATTCCTGTTAATTCCTTTTTCCCTCTTGCTGGGAGATTTCCTTTGGGGAGGAGGTTTGGTTGGTTCAGAATTCTGCTTGTTAGCTGGGGCGACCTCGGTGAGCCTGTTGTTGTTTCCTGTCACTATGTGCTATTTCATATTTGGTTTTAAGCTTTCCACTTCTCTATATAAATATAAAAACTTCACCATGTCCAAAGCCTCATTTCTGGTTTTTTCCCTCACTCTCCTTCTCTGGGAGTGGACCTTTTGACTGGGTACCAGGCAGTTGGCATTTTGCCAGCTTAAACTATAACAATAGGTTAATGCAAACAGTGGCTAAGTGTTACTTCAATGACAAGAGGACACTAAGGAAATAGAAGATACCATGTAGTTGTGACATTCTGTCTCCTGCCATGAGGTCTAAAGCTTGTTGCGAGGCTCTGGCACCCACAGCAAAGGAGGATAACAGGAGGTGGTATTTAAGTCATCTAAACTAAACATCTACCATATACTTGGCTTTCAGTTTTAGGGACCTGGACTTGTTGACCCTATTCATAGCTGTTTTCTTGAGATGAAGGGAATTCAAGCAACAATTTAATATCTAATATTAGAAATACTACAAATTTCAGAGGATGGAGCACCCAATGAGGGAGAAGCCCCTGTGCGTGCATCTGTCAGGATGGCTCTTCATCCACTTTCCACTTGCTAGTAATCAGCATGCTTCAGACTAGTTGAGTTTGTACCTCAACTTCAAGCCTCTGAACAGTCCTGCTACATTTACAATTATGTGGGCCACACCACTAAGCTCTTCTAGGTGATGTTCTCACTCTGATGTCTCTCTCTGAAAAAAGTTAGTTTAGTTGCAAACATAAACATCTAAGAACTTATTATTTTTAGAGATAGTTCCCTCTCTGAATATAAATGAAAGCTAGTAAGAGTACGAAAGAAGATCATGTTGTAATAATATAAAATCATCAGTGAGTTATATCTGTTCTATACTCTTTCCAAGGACAGTACAAATGTTTGGAAATAAACTGGTAAGTGTATTGCACCATTTCAGCAGATAGAAAATCTTATCCCTTGCCAAAGTAGGCAACTATGCAGCATTTACACATCAGTACACATGGCATATGCTTGCAATCCCATGAGTGTAGGAAAGAAATAAAACAGAAGCTCTGAAGCAGTGAAGTTCAAATCCAGACTTCTCTGAAATTTAAAGATAACTGAAGCCAAATATTGTTTCAACACAATAGAAGGTTTGGAGCCATCTGCAAGCTTTGGCTATATAAATGACTGTTTCTGAAATTGTAGCATTTTCATGAACTGAGCTTTGGTTTGAGCCATGAATAAGATACAAAAGTTGCCACAAAAGTCACCACAAAAGTTCAGGATTTAATTTGGGCCCGAAGTCTCTGTCAAAGCTTACTTGATCCAAAAAATTGTGTAAAAACTAACACTAATTTTATTATGTAGTGCAGCTGATGTAACAACCAAAAAATACATTTTGCATGAACATGAACATTTTGGATTGTGATATAAAAATTTGCAATGTGGCAGACTCTACAACAACCCTTACAAAATTGCTCCAATGATAACTAAAAATGTGTATTTTCTTACTACTCTAAATTCATCCAGGTCTCAACCTGCAGCCATTGGATCTTCTGACAGCTTTCTCTGCTGGACTGGTGACCCCAATTTTTAAGTTTTATTCCCCTTAGAAGTATGCATCAGCAAAGACTGAAGTAGGCATTAAGCTTCTAATAGCCAGACAGAACAATATAAATACGTACACATTTCCTAATCCCTCCTTGATCCTGACATTTGATTTCTGATCAGCTTTTGACCATCCTACCTGAATTCTTGATGCTTGGGCACACGAAATCCCAATAGCTACTGTATTAAAATTTTGGGATTCCTTTGCTTATTTGTGTATGGATCGTATCAGCTCTTTTGGCCACAGCAGTAGTCCGGAAGGCAGCAATCAGGTATTAGCCATTTCAATTCCCAATTCTTTATTCACTCTTTCCAAGTTGGAGACCCCTCTCCTGTAATTAGAGCTGTCCACTTGGCTAGTGGATGTAAGAAGTATTTGGCCATATTCAGACATACTGTTTGCTGCATCCAGATGACCATATGATCTAGATTTTCCTTTCTCATTAATCACTCCCCAGACTTCATGCCACTATTACACCATCAGTAAAGCTTTTACATTTCATTCCAGCAGGTTAATATGGATAAATGTTAAGCACAATGTTAATGCCAATTAACCAGAACTAATACTTTTTGCAGATAAGATCCTGTTTATGGTTGTGGAGAAAGATGGTATTTTCACCAGAATGAGCACAAAAACATGACCTTAGAAACTTCTTAAAACTCAAAAATCCTCAAGCAATATAGTCTGCCAAGTTGTAAGGTCAGTCTCTAAGTGAAGAGAAGATGTGGAACAAGACAGGCACAGAGAATTTTGCAAAGTTCTCAGGTTACTTTGTCATTATTCCAATTCTCCTTTTCCAACCCTCCATCCAACATTTTGGGATGAAACCATCTAAAGGAATGAGTTGGAAAAGTCTGAAAGATAGCTTGAAACTCTTCATGCTCTCTGGAAAATTATGAAATCCCTCCTATTTAATTACAACACAGCTTGTATAGCACTTTGGCTACATTTCTTCCTCTGCTTTGTTTTGTTTGCGTTACTAAGAATATTTGCATGAAAACAGGATATTTGTTTATTAGGAGCTCATCATCTCCTGCTGTGTATTCTCCAGTTTAAGTCATATTCCTTAACATTTATTAGCAAAAGGAGACTATAAATTCTGTTTCCCATAAATGTGCCTAATAATAAATTGAGCAAAGAAACTAAAGTGGAGAGATTCAGGGAGAAAGAAAGAGCAAGTGAGGAGAGATGAGATCATACATGATGTAACTTGTGTTTTCCAGAGGCAATGGCCTAAAATGTTCCCCATGATGTGTGAACTTTTCTTCAGCATTTCTTATTCCCCCTTCCATTCCCAAGCAGTTATTTCTCAAACTGAGCAGATGCATGTGAAAGTTCTACCTTGCCCTTAGATGGCAAGTCAATAACTCTGCCTCTACTCCACTTCTTTTAGTTCTAATGGTTTTCCCTACAAAGAATGCCAACATACAGGAGGAAAAAGCAACATGGGAAAGAAGGATTCACATTTCCCACATAGCTGGCACCACAGATATAGAACTGCAGAAGAAAAGACCTAAGTGTTTGCCAAGAAAGAACTAAGCAAGCCTCAAGTGCAATCTTAGGTTTAGCTTCATACTGTCTTCTCATTTATCATTTTCCTTCAAAATGTGGTTTTCATTTCCAAGATGTACTGGATTGATAGATGAACTGAACATGTTTACAGTTTTGCAGGCTTTTTTTAGCTCTAAAATCTGCAGATATCTACAAGTAGCTGGCTAGAGAAAATAAGTGAGGAACAATTACCTATTCTGAAGTGCTAAGCAATAGTCCAATGCATTAACATACATAACATATACCCACAGGATTTCTACTTGCCCTTTGCAGGATAAAAATGAAGACTACATGCAGTCACTAACCATTTTCAGGGGTATACATTGATAAATGTGGGGATATTTTTCTTCCAAATAGGAATCTAGTCATAAGGAAAAGATATAAGGAAAGGACTGGAAATGATTCCACAACTCTGGCATACAGTACAGCCAGAATTACACAATCATATCTTTAGAGATGCTAAGCAAACAAAACCTTCCTAAAAATAGGATAAATACTGCCCTTTCAAAATCATGTGATAAGCTACATACAGTGTTCAAATGCATCTATGTAGGCTGGTCACAGTTAGTACAAAACCAAAGACCCACTTACTAAAACATAATACAAGTATTTTAAATGCTATCTAAGAATTAATTATTTTCATTGGTTTCAAAGAAACTAGCATGCCTTCTCATAGAATCATAGAATCATAGAATCAATTGGGTTGGAAAAGACCTCTCAGATCATCAAGTCCAACCCTTGGTCCAACTCCAGTCCCTTTACCAGATCATGGCACTCAGTGCCACGGCCAATCTCACTTTAAAAACCGCCAGGGATGGTGAATCCACCACCTCTCTGGGCAGCCCATTCCAATGCCTGATGACTCTCTCTGTGAAGAATTTTTTTCTGATCTCCAACTTAAATTTCCCCTGGCGGGAAATTGAAGTTGTATCCATTCTATTTCCTTCAATTTTCTTGAAACATTACTTTCTTTACCTAAAGTTAAATTCACCCTAATTTGTCATTCTAGACCCAAACCACATATTTTTACTGATGTAGGGATGAATTCTGCAGCTACATCAAATTTCTTCTCGGTATGTGGAAAGTTCATATACACAAAGTGAATCCTAAAGTTCTGCCATTTAAAACTCTTGCTGGTACATGGAACTTAGCAAGAGAAAGTAAGAAACTTGGCAGTTTCCTATCATTGCAAATATATCAGTAACATTCATGGCACCAGTTTTCAGGTGATGTTCATTAAGCTTCTTAGGTCAATCCAAAGTGTTCTAATGGACAAATCCCAAGTTAAGGCTTTCAGCATGCCATCTCTCATGATACCCTGTACTAACTTCAAACAAATCCATTAGGCAAATATGAATACAACCCACCCTCTAGAAAGGTCAAGCGGTAGGAATAGGCTAAAGCTCAGAAATGATGAGGTCATTGTCTTTTTGTCCCCCTACAAAAAAAAATGTACCACAATTCCCAGAAAATGAACATGTTTTTTGCCCAGGAACATGAGTTTCATTCTTTCAGTTTCGTATGTGTGAACTTCACACTTTCATAAGCAATCCTAGGTGATGGCCTCAGTGCAAGAAACTAAATTCCCTACTTTCTTGAAAATACAAATTCTGAAAGGTAACAGAAGATAACAAAAAACAAACTGTGTGTAATACACCTGAAATACATACATATATATATATACACTGCTACAGCTGTATATACATATATACACACTAAAATACATGCATATGTAACATACATACATTTACAATCCGGGGTCCAGATATTTGGTTCTGTAGTACCCACTATTCAGCATCACACCTGCTTCTTCTGTCATGTTCATGTTCTTGCTGTGACACAAATCTCTTGTCTGAAAGAGTTGACGTGGGGAGATAGCACCTGGGATGAACTCCTTCGACAAGAAAGCCAGATAAACAGACACAGAAAGTGCTGCAGTACATTCTAGTAGCTACCCCAATACAGACAGCTGGGTCAAGACTGTGCTCTTGCTTTACAGCTTGAAAAGTTTGAAAAACCCAACCTCCCCCAGAGATGAACCGTGGGATGCTTCTCTTATTCCATCTGCTTCCTTCAGGAGTGCCGAGGACAAGACCTCTACTGACAGTTTTTTATTTTCAGTGGTCCTTCCATGCTCACTAAGACATAGTCAGAGAGGTATAGGCTAAAAGAACATGAACTGCTCAAATTTTAATCAGAGACTTGACTACCTGCCAAAGCATCCCAGAATTGGTAAGGAATCAAAGGTCTTAAATCATGTTTTAGACACAGGTTTTAAATCATTTGGACTTTACATTTATAATAAACTACATGCTTTATATTTTTTATATAACACACCACCACTAACAACTCAAGCCAAGCACTCACTGAAACCAAATTATTCCCATGACTAGAAGTGCAGATTTTTTAACCGTATTAGAACAGATTTTGAACTAAAATTATAACACTATTCCAGAATTGTAACTGGCAAATTTTAGTGGAAAAAAAGAATTGTCAGTCTCAGATATGTGCTGAGAAACTCTTAATTCCATATTTATACTTACTTTCTGAAGCAATGCAGCTCTACAAGTTCATCTGGAGACAGAGATCTAAAGAACTTTAATAATCATTATTTAGGATTATCTCAGCTTTAGAACTCTTGCTGTTTTCCATTGTAAGGATGTAAAGTGCTAACAATTATGTCCGATGTATCTTGTTGGGAATTTGGAACCTGCTTTATTTACGTTAAATAATATTTGTATGTTTCATACTTTTAATGGCTCATCTACACATTTTCCTTGGTGATAGAATGAGGAGAAATAAAAAAAAAATATTTAAAGAGATCCCAGTTCTCAAACCAGTGAAGTTACAATCCCGAATATTTTCTCATTACTTGACTCCAGCAAAAGAAGGCCAACACCATTCATGGAGACATGGAAATAGGTACCATATTTTATTTCAGAAAGATTAACATGCATCATAACCAGAGAAAAGAGACTCCTTTGCATTATGACATGCATGGCAGATTATGTCTACTACATAGGTCAAGATATTTTTGCCTGGATGCTCACCCACAACCTCTGGATCTGCATGAAGTTGTCAATATTTTAAGGCCAGACCTGACAGCTGGATCTGCCTGTGTAGATCCTGTTCCTGTGTGGCATCTCATTAAGTTCAATGGGGCTGTGCACCGGATAACAGTTCAGTGCAAGATGAGAACTTTGATTGCAAGATCTCTGAGGCAACAAGGTTGTCTAATTCTAGGGTTTACAAAGTGCTGTGGACATCTATAAAGCCATCTAAAAGTATAATAAAAAAAGTGAAAACAGATGCAATAAAATGAATGGATATCAGCAGGAAAACAGAAGAGCTGGATGCAGCAACCAAACGGGTCAGATCAGGCAGCAGCAGCAAAATGCTGCAAAGTGCACTTATCCTATCATTTTTCCAGGTTTGTGTTACTTTCCTATGCCATTATGCATTGGCTAATCCATGTGTGCAAGGTAAATCAGTTTCTTTCATATCAGCCTTTTTTATGCCATTAAGCAGTTAGGATTTCCTCTGTATGTACAACTCTCAAAGAGGCTGACAATGTTTGACTGTAGAGAGGACAGTCAAAGAAACAGGAATATTACTCATTGAAAACTCGTTTAACCAAGGAAAGCAGCTCCTCAAATAGTTTCTTCTTGGTGGTTTTACTACCTATGTATTTGCACACAATAAAGGACATAGCAAACAGAATGAGTTTGTTTATGATGATCAAGTAGAGAGAGTCTAAAATTCCTCTACAAAGATCGAGTCACAACCTTCAACATCTTTGTGAATACCCACCACACGGTCCACTAATTCAGATCCACTTCTCCAATGCTTTTCACAAAAATATCAATCACATGCCTAAAGAGTCAACATCAGAAATTTATAAGAACCCAATAATCTCTACATATGAGTGATGAATGTCAACATGTCTCTTCACCTGAAACAGTATTTCAGCAAAGACCTTCTGGAAGCTGGCAGAGCTCCTTTAGTAGCCAGATAAAGACACCTGAACTGACCCATATAAGAAAGGAATGCCTGTTCTGTTTATATTATATATGAGACTAAGAGAGACACTCAGACTCTTACTTAGAGTTTCCCAGTATTTGGAAATGCTATTCCAGTGTCTGGAGTTTTTATCTCTGAACTGTATCTAATCGAAGTGTACGTATATGCCTCCAACCAGATTAAAAAAATATCACTTAAATATTTAATAGATAAGAGAATAACTTTGATTTTATATTTTACATTAGAGAAATAGCATTACAGATCCCAAAGTCTGGGTATAAATATGTAATCTCAAGATTGAAACTAGAACCTTCTAGAAACAATCTTTACTAAAGATGAGCATGTACAATTATATTACTGTAATCTACAGACCAACAGAAAGGCTTTTCAAGGGTTAAAATTTGCTGCTGAGGATACAAAGTCCACATACTAAGCACTTGAGGGGCAGGACTATGGGTCTTGATGATTTTTGTTTGGCTGATTATTTGTTAAACTTTGGACCAGTCAGGTTCCATGGCCTGAAAACCCTATAGCAGCTGGAGAGCATTAGCTGCAATGCTGGGGTGTATCTTCCAGCATAGTTTCATCTGAAAGGAATCCAATTCATCTGCTCCAAGATCACTTGCCAACGCATAACAAAGCAAGGTAAGTGTAGACAACTGGTAGATTCTCCTCAAAAGAGCACTCCTGAGCTCTGTGAATATGCTGTGGAAAACACATTCCAGTGTGGAGACTGGCAGAGATCACTGACCCACAGAAACTTTTCCAGTGTTTTGCAGGGACAGTGCCATCATTGGGATGGCCTTTCTATTTAAAAGAAAACTAATAAATCACATGAATAGGAAACTAAGGTAACATTGTTCCTTCCCTATAATACAGTTTTTCCACATACCAATTTGTATCACTTTGCCAAGTCTGCTATGTAAATGTATATGAAAACTAGAGATAGTCCAAGCAACTATGAAATTAATAAACTGATCAGTTACATAATCCTTCTGTCCAGTTATGATCACATTATGGAAAACTCTGAGAAATCTTACTCTAAGTGTTTCCTCTGCTGTTTCCTTTCAAACTTCCTTGCAAAGAACACACGTTGGTTCCAGTGTCATGGCAGGAGATGATACACTTACCTCGATGTACTTGGCCTAATCAGAGCAAAAAGATTAAAAGAAATCTTTATATTCAAGCAATGTGACATAGTGCCTCCCTGTAGATGTTAGTGTGAAAAACAAAAGGTAACAATGACTTTTTAAAAAATTAAAGAAAAACTGAAAAATTCTCCATATGGCCTTTTCTGTAGAATCTAAACATCTGCTTAAGATCCTGCTGCAGTAACACAATATGTCTGCAGCTTTCATAGTTATGAATAAATGCATCTTAAAACACAATACTTCAACATCCATTCCCTCTCCATTTGCCTGCCAAATTCAGAGTTCAAAAATCTCTGACCTGGGTCCTCTAATCAGTTTCTGGCCCTCTTGCCTCCCTCAGGAGCTGCAAAGGTGGAGGGAGCTGGCCATGGACAGCACTGCTCCCTCCACTAGCAGGGCTGCCCTCACTGGCATATGTGTGCTAAATCCAAAACCATATTGTGTTTCCCCACTGCCAGCCCTGACAAATGAAAAGATGTTGGAGGAAATGGGAGACACAGTGGGGCTGTGGCCAAGGCAGCAGAGCTCAGGTGGAGGGATCCACTTGGATGATTGAAATGTATCTGTACAGCCCAAACTTCCTGTGAATTTTCTCTGCTAAGCAGAATCACAGGCAACAATGATGTCTGGAGTCAAAATCATCTTATCAAAAGAACCTTTGATCTGTCGAGCTATGATCAAATATATCCTCCAAATACGACACCAAGGGCTTAACAGATATGAAAGCCTGAAAGTTATTTTCAGCATAGTTCGTTATATTAAAAGAACAGTTACAGCAAAAAGAGCCTTGAATCCCTGAAATGGAAAAAAAAATAGAATTGTACTTATTTGTGAGCTAGTCCCAGATGAAAAATCAATTTAACTCACTGTTTTTACAAGGACTGTGGTCCTTGTTGCCTGAGGCTGTGATGCAAGTCTGTGGAACTATTTTGAAACTCAACTTTGGTTATGTCATGATTGCTTAATTTACAATTGGCTTAGTCAATGACATTTTTGTACATTATTTCATGGATCACAGCAACATACCAAGGTAAATGAAGGGAAAGATACTTTATTTGATGTTTAATATCAACACACCTTGTTACTATCACAGTATCGAAGCAGCTGCTCTAACAAGAAACACCTTTAAGTTTGGAAGGCTTTCTAGCTGAGTCCATTTTGTTTATTCCTGATAAATTACTTCTGATTAGTTACTTAGTATGAGTTATTTAGTTATCAGCCCTTCTTGAAAGGACTAACCCCTGGAACCTGCTATTTTTCAAGAGGGTGGGAGTATTTATTGTATTCCACTTCTTTTGTTTCATTTTCTTCTGACAGAAGACTCTGCCAAATATTTCAAAGCCCTCTTTGGCAAGTAATAAAATAATTTGGACAGAGTATATTGCAATTAGACTTTTTTGGCAGGTTTCATATTTTGGATGCTGATGAGAAGAGTATCAGTTTTAGCATACTTGACCAGTTCATTATTTCAGATCATTTCCTGCCACACAGTACCACTGATACAGATTGTGTTTGCTTGAAAAAACAGCAAGGAGACACATCTCAATTTCTGTTATTTCAAGTGCAGATAACATCAAATAAATCAGTTTTCCCCCCTCATCTGTCATTCAGTCTAACTTAACTCATAAAATATTATTTCTTTCCCTAACTTTCTGTATCAGAAAACTGTTTTTTACACTCCAGAATGTAATGTCATGTCACTTATTATACAAGCAAAGTTGTAAGCCACACAGAGAAACACATTTGTGCTGCTGTCATTAGAGGCCAAGTTCAATTATTGCCTCTTTTGTTTGTCTTTGGTAACACAAATATCCATGAATATCCCACTAAGACAATTTTTGGGGGAAGTTGGGAGAACTGCAAACAAAGGTTGTGACCTTTTGCACATTTCTGCACTCCACAAGTCACATAATGTTTTTATTGGATCGTGTTCTAAATTTGTGTCAGTACTTTTTTTTTATAAATCCTTATTTTGATATGGATTATAAACTGTTCATAAAAAAATAGATACCAGACTAAAAGTCTATTTTGTTGCAGAGAGGGGAGCTAAGTACCAGACTCAATGATTTGGTTTTTCTAGACTCTAAGATTACAAACAAAACACACCTTGTGAGAGTTCAGAAACAATTTTTACCAGTCAGAGATTTGTTCTCTTTATGCTTTACAGTTAAATACCAGGCAAGCTGTTTGCTGGAGTTTTTATTTCCCCTATATAGCTTTTCCAATAAAAACTCCCATTTTTTTGTAACAGTAACAGACCACAATACAAGAAATGCCATTATGGACATTTCTTCCCCTGCTAGGAGAAGTTCTAGTGGTTTGTGTAATTTCTTCCTCATAGACTTACCACCTTCTAAGAAAAAAATCTCACAAAACTAAATCAGGGTGAAAGAGCACTGAGGGGGAAAAGGGGTCAAGATCAGTGTCCTCAAGGTCAGGGAGAGTTCTTTTTCCTTAACTTTCTGTCTACATTCTGCTCTTTCATAACAAAATAAAATTGCAGGTTTTTACCTGTTGCTATAGACAACATTGCTCAAGAATCATCACCTGGCTTGCCAGCATCATCAGTTCTTCACTTCCATCTCCAACACGTCGTGATTGTTTTTGCAAGTAGAATTGAACAGACCTTCATAACAAGGGTAGGAATAACCAAGACAATTCTGAAAGTGTTGCTTTCCCCTCTTCTTTGTTCTCCTTTCCTCAGAAAACACACATTTAATTTGTGATGGCAAAACTTGGTCTGCTAATCACCATAACCAGTGATTTCTTCAAAATAGCTTCATTGACAATGCTCTCACATTGCAGAGCAAGCTGGACTCTCACAGCTCAGTTCTCCTCAAAGAGTAGCTTTGCTGTTTGTCTGTCCATACACTTCTAAGCACTGTTGGTATGTTCAAGGAAAATGCATACAGCCCTCACTGTGAGCTGCATATTCCCCAATCACCAAAATGTGTGTGACAGTGTTATAGTTCAAGCTGGCAAAATGCCAACTGCCTGGTACTTAGTCAATAGGTCCACTCCCAGAGAAGGAGAGTGAGGGGAAAAAAGAAATGAGGCTTTGGACATGGTGAAGTTCTTATATAAAGAATTGGAAAGCTTAACACCAACTATGAAATAGCACATAGTGACAGGAAACAACAACAGGCTCACCGAGGTCGCCCCAGCTAACAAGCAAAATTTTGAATCAACCAAACCTCTTCCCTAAAGGAAACCTCCCAGCAAGAGGGAAAAAAGGAATTAACAGGAATATGCTCACTTCCCCAGGTAAACAGCCACGCGGGCCGGCAGCAGGGCCTGATATCAGCAGTCAGGGAGTAGGAACCCTCCTGGTCAGAAGCATGGACCAAAAGGGGAAAGAAACTCCTCCCCTCCTTGCTTGTTATACTCCCCGACACTTCCTAATGATGTCAGATGATATGAAATACCTCTTTGGCTGCTAAAGTCAGATGATACCTGTCCCCTCTAATCTGCGTCACGTCCTTTGAGGCCTGCTGAAAACTGAGGCCTAAATGGGGACCTATGCTGACTTGAGCCAAAACTACTACAGACAGACAACACAGCAACACACAGAAGTCATGACCTCTGTGAGGCCTCAAAGAGAAGGACAACATATATTATCACTCTGAAAAAATGTCAAAGATAATGATAACTTTAAGGACAAAATTTCATTATGGAAAATGCTACATATGGAGAGAGCCGACACTGATCGTGACACCGTTTTATAAGAAACAAGAAGAAAAACCCACAAGAATTCATAATGCTGTACACAGAACTGCACTGAGTTCAGCTTTGTGAAGTCCCATCTTGCAGGGAGAGCTGTTCGTGTGGTCTCTGCTCGTGGCATTTTCAGGACTCTCGTAATTAATTTGATATGAGCGTTCCTGGCAATGTTGGTGGCTGAGCACTGCAGAAGCTGGATAACACTTCACTGATGATTTGCAGAAACCCCTGTATGTTTATATCTTCAGCAGACCATCAAATCCACAAAATGCTTTGGTCAGTTTAATAATTATCCTGGGAAGTAAAGTAGTGCTGCCATTATCAAGATTCTGGCTTCTGCCTAATGACTTCAACCAGCTTTCATTCTTTGGGGTCACAGATGTGCTTGAACATTATGCTGAATACATTACTTCCATAATGGGATTGTGACTTGTTCTTGATCTGCATTGCTTTCACCACCACATCCACATCAGCTATTTATGTCAATGTCAATAACTAGTCACACATATGTATATCTGCAGTGGCTACATGAAGACTTGCAAGAAAAGTTGTGAATCTTGCTCATTGTACACTACATATCCTACTTAATTAACTCTAATTCATACTATTTACTTCTTAAAGGT
This sequence comes from Sakesphorus luctuosus, assembly GCA_013396695.1. Lineage (NCBI taxonomy): Eukaryota > Metazoa > Chordata > Aves > Passeriformes > Thamnophilidae > Sakesphorus > Sakesphorus luctuosus. The sequence goes on along the minus strand of VWZD01003864.1, from coordinate 199,805 downwards.
TTTAAATGGTTTTTTTCAGTTATTGGATATTACCACCTTCATTAAAACTCTCATGTTTTATTTGTTGACTTTGTGTAAGGACATGGTTTCCATTAAAAGCACTCAGATATTAATGAGTTGGTGGAATCCTAGATTTCAAATTAGCACCACCACATACAAACATTATGGAAAAAAATCCATGAATGTACTGCAGATATGTCCAAAAGGGATAAGCACTTCAAGTTTGAAAATGCATGGACATACTTGAAGCATTTTCCATTGAAAATATCAACCAAATTAGACCTCATGGAATGCAGAGAAAGGGGGAAAAACAATACAAAATAAAGTCAAACGAATTGCATAATTTTCATCCATGTCTTCAGCTTTCTTGCTTAATGAGGATAGGCCAGACTCTCAATAAAATCCATGAGATTTACCTGTCACATACCTGCAAGGACCTGGGCCTCTGTTGTTGGTGTAGTTTCAGCTCCTGATGTTTCAGTTTTTCCTGCTTGCAATCTGTTGATAAGCAGAGTAATAAATAGAGCTAGAACTGCAGCATTCTTCAAACCTTTTACTTTTTCTTCAGTTTACCTTAAATCCAAGGCCAAATATGTGATTTAAATAAAACAATGATACAAAACCCTCTGTATTTTTACTAAAGAATAGGCAACCCTCATACATATAGCCAGTCACTAATGACAATTGGAAATGTAAATCACAAACCATGGTGCATTCTCCAGAAGACTGAAGATGGAGTAAAAACTGCAGCTTGATCTCCTAAATGAAGGAAATACTTGCTTTTCCTTTGTTTTATTTCATAAGCATGTACATGACAGAGGTAATTTCTAGTGCTCACTTCATGCTTCAAAGAAAAGAATTTTCCTCAGCACCGAGTACTGTACACTTAGCATACTGAATTTAGCAAATCTAGAGAACAAAAAAACCCCCTTCATGATCTTAATAATGACAATCAGAAAAAGAAACTAAATAGAGATAAACGTTAGAAACAGTTGCACAGCTATAGGCACAAAATACCTATTCACTGATGTGAAATAAATAGAGCATATGAAGGCAACTTATGTCTGAAAGCAAATTACCTATTTACGCCTTTTAAAATTTACAAATTAGAATGGGCATGCACTAGGTGAGATCCATACCTGGAATAAATGAGCAACCAAATTCACATACTCTGAAGATTTGTCCCTTAGAGATGACTTGGGTATTTTGCCCTTGGATCACAGAGGGCTAAGAGGGAGAATATCAAATCTATCATTGCCTGCTAAACAAAACGCACTTGATAGCAAATATTTTAGTATCTTTCAGACAACTGCATCATGATAATGCTGTTAAATCATACTGAAGTTATGCCATGAGAGGTACAAATGTTGTTGTGTTAATGTTGGTTGACTGAACTCTGTTACATCAGGAAAATGTGTCATGAAATCCAAACTGGTTCAAAAGAAAACTTTCAAATTGAAAAGGAAGGATGAATGATTAGTCATTCTCAGTAATAAGGATGATGATGCAGTCTACTGCAGATAACCTTTACTCAGTCACTGTAGCTGTGAAACACTGTCCTTAGGTAAAAAAGCACATAATTCTGAACATAAAACTGTTTTTCATAGGAATAACTTTTATTTCTGCCCCAGATGAATATTTTTGGATGGAATCTGGTTCAGTTTTCAAGTCTAGAAGGAGTTACTTCAACCTGGTCCTTTTTCTATCCACTGGATAACACCATTTTTCATTTTTAGGGTGAGACTGAGGCACTTTAGTGAAGGCATACCACAACACACCACTTTTCCTCCTGCCTCCAGTCTCAAATCTGCTCATCTTGCATTTTAAAGCAACAAAATCCTATCTTAAACCTTCAAGAATTATTGTAGATTAGTTTTCTCTCCACGGCCCTCATTTCACTATCATTTTGTTGCTAGTTTGTCCTTCATGGTATGTTCCTATACACACCAGAACATGTCATGGTGTTTCATTGCAGCCCCTCTCCCTCGTACTCCCTCTGGAGGGAGAAGCACGGAGCACAAGTACCTGCAATAGGCTGAGATTCGCTCCTGAGGGAGTTTTAGCCCAAGACCAGACTTGCATGCAAGTAATTTTTATACATTTTATAAAGCAGCAGTACCAGACTTCTGTGGCAAAGAGACAAACATAGCTCTGTCTCATTCCAGACTCCATATAGACTATAGTATGGATTCTGGATGCCAGGTTGGCATCAGCTACAGCTAGTTGAACTAATTAGCTAAGAATTTCCTTTAGAAGAATGAAAAATGAATAATCTCATAGCACTGAGTCCTGGGGCCCAAAGCACTCTTCCATAGTGTCTCTACTCCATTTTGGCCCTGCCCTGCCCGAGATCATGTTTAACTGTTGAGTTGAAAACTCCCTATAACTGTAACCCTGAGCAACAGAGGACTTTAAGTGACTTAACTATATGATGAAAAGATCCTGAGCCAGATTAGATAGCTTAGTTTACAAACAATAAATGAGGTCACTTGACCCAGAAACCTTTGCTTAAAAATTTGCCTAAGTAAAACATATAGAATATGCACGCAGACATATAAAACATGAACAAAAAATGCTTTCCCATGTGTTCTCAAAGGCGTTTTGCAAATACGCACTTTTTTCACTCAAATGCAATAGCCATCTCAGCTTGCATAAATAAAATTGGCAACACTGTTTGAAAGGTACTTGCAGGTAGCTGTGAAGGTTGTTGGTTCTTTTGTAATTTCCACAGGTGTATTTTAAGCATAACTGTTTTCAAGTCTGTTTAGTCTGGATATATTTCTATTCAATAGAAAAAGTCTGAGCAATGCAGATAGTAGAAGCTCTATCCCCATTTGGAGGAAATTTGGGGAGGTTGCCTTATATACAACCAGTACCTCTGAAATTCTTTCAGGTGTTTGTATTTTCCAACAAAAATATTCCCTATCTTGCAAAGTTCCTTGATGAGAGAACATCCAGAACTAGAGAACAGCTCTGTATTATGTTTATGAATTATCTGAGAGTACACTGCAAATTATTACATTTTTTACTACCTGAAATGATTTAATGCTCACACACAAATTGTGCAACTGGTTACCTAGTATGCATCATGTGACTTTCTCTTCCTTCATTAGATTAAGCAAATCTGAGCCAGGGGCTCAAAATGTGCTTTTCAAGAGTTCTCTTATGAACAAAAAGGTACTTTCACTAATATTCACAGAAGGAAAATAAAAGCCCCAGGTCAGGAAATCTCTAAAGCATGTGTTTAATTCCTCCCCTCCTTAAGAAAGGACTTAGGCACGCACTTAAGTTGCATTGCTTAACTGCTGTCTCAATGCTTTTCTGAACCAGAACCAACAAAAAGGCAGCCACAGTTCAGTCCTCTTTAAACCCTGAAAACAGTTTAAACAGAATGAAGACTTCTGATTTATTGCAACAATCATACCCTTTTAAAAGTAACTAATTTTGCATTTTTCTAACCTCTAATAGTTTGTATTCAGTTAATATCAGCTTTCAGCCCTCTGTCCTTAAATTCTTGTGCCCTCATGTGTTCAAAATACACTTAATAGAATAGTCTCCATATGTCCCATTACACAAAATTTGTGTTTTAAAGCTAGATCCAAGAGTAATTGAAGTTAATGGAAAGATTTAATTGTTTTCAATGAGAGTTGGATAAAGAACTGATAGTTTAACTCTGGACACTCTCTTTTGAACATTCTCACTAAGGTGCTGATCCAATTCCTAGTGAAGTCAACAGAAGGATTTGTGTTGGGATTTGGATCATACCTCTGTTCCTTTTGGAGTCAAATCCTCTTTGTCAATATGCACATGCACAAATATACAGATCTAAATGAAAACAAATGTTTGGCAACTTGTGACACAAAGTCCAAATCTGTATCTGTGTATTTGGGCCAAACCAAAATTGTTATGCTTGACAAAAACATCATTATGTTGATCTCGTTTTGGTTTTTGCTTACTAGCAATTGTTTGTTGAACATAAATCTAACTTCTCATATTTTATTTTTTTGCATAAATGTATTCTACTGTCACTGTAGACAGTAAAATGAGAGAGATTTCTATTCAAAACTCTCTGTTCAGACTTGTCATAACTTTGACAAATATAATCCTCTCAGACTAGAACTTTCCATGCTTGTTCTCCATCAAGAGCAATTCTGTTTTTGCCAAGTATGAAGAAGTTTGCTTCAGCTCCTTCTTAGTTTCCAAAATACAAAAGGTTTCTCATTTAGGATCAATCCTACACTCAAAACAAAAGGGATGTGGGCTGGATTCCCAGAGGTGAGGTGCTCTTGCAGTTCTCATTGGCTTTAGTGTTTCTAAAATCAGCTTCTGTGTTTTTAGAACAAGAATTCCAAGGGGATGAGGGAATACTGACTTGGACACAATGAGCCCAACTGAGCCTTGGCTAGCGCAGTTGGAGGGAGTAGAGATGATGCTGATTGCTTCATCTGCTGAAAGTGTGCATTACGTGCCATAGATATGTTACACTATGTGCTAGCAGAGCAGTTTTTATGGTAGTATACAAGGACAAGAACGAGGTAGAAATGTGTGGGGAAATGAAGAGATGGTAATTCATGCAAACCTTTGCAATCTGTGTATTCAAAACAACTGAAGCACTCTTTTCTGATAGATGGATAAACAATTCCACAATTTATGCAGATAACAGTGCAGGCCATTCCATACCCCTAAACAGATTGATTTTCAAGACCCAGTCACAAAATAATTAGTTCAGCCCCTTGCATCTTTACTAGAATGGTGCTTACACTCTTCCATTTTAAGCTAAGGTGATCCTTTCTATGTTGTTTCACCCCTTCAAGTACCAGCTCAGGCTACTCATTAAAGGTTGAGGTCATTCTGCATTACTTAGCTTGTGTTCTCCAAGATATTGGGTTGTTGTAATTTTTACTGCATGAAGCAAATACCATCACATCATTTATTCCACTGTGTTCTCAAGGTACCACGTAGCCACCTTTAAAGTACATCCATATCCCCTTATGGTGATAAGGACACAAGAAACACATACATAAGGAAAAGCAATATCTAAACTCTAAGCAACAAGCACAAAAAAACTACAGTGAGACTGGCCTAATAATAATGCTATGGTTTGAAAATTATTTGTTTTAATTAACTGATCAGCAAGGTAACACAGCAAACCTTCTCATTATTCATTCTTTGGCTGACATAGTCATATGATACTTTCCTTAACAGGTCTATTTGTTGGAGCAAAATGGCTTAGGTTATTTTCTGTGTGTTTTGCTTATGTTCGATTGTTTGTTTTTAAACAAGGCCAAAAGACTGCAGAGCCTGGAAAATCTTCAAAATAATAATTACCAAAATTTATATTTGCAATGAGAATTTAGAATTATATTAAAAAGTAACAGAGTGACTGATAATGAAACCCATAACTTGAGAGTAGAAAAGTCAGTCAAGAGAAGGAATTCCACCTCCAGGGACAGGAGATACAATAGAGTAGTTCAGTCAGAAGGGACCTCCATATGTGCAACTCCAACTGCATATGTGATAGGTCCAGCTGCAAAGGTGATAGTGATTTCAAGGGCACCTGGATCTAGAGAAAGAAAGCAACATAGATAGTACCAAAACCCTGTAGTTTGAGTAGCTGCATATAATTTATGGAAGAAAACTGGGTTACTTAACAGTTCACCAGCCTGCTGAGGTGTATATGTAAGCTTTTGCTTGCTTTATAGAACTTGCTACTGTTTTTAATGACATCAAGAAAATAAATTAAAATAAATTAAAAAAATACAGAATGTCCCCTTGCAACAAACTGTGAATTACAGAGCAGCATTAGCTACTTTCAGAGGCTTGAATGGTAAATGCACACATGCTTTAACAGCCTCAGAGGATGACAGATGCCAAAATTTCTGGATGATCTGTTCATTTGTCTCCAGTCAGGTACTGACAACAGCTCATCTCAAAAGGGAAGGCTGCATATTCTGCTGAAATCCACATCAGATGACTGAAATCCCACCAGGATGTCAGTGACACACAATTTTTAGCCTGAAGATCAGAGGATGATTTTAAGACATTTCTCCAATGTCTGATTTACAAAAGGCAGCAAAATCTTGGAAGAAATAAGTGATGCCCTTTCACATACATCTCTAAATTCAGTTATCAAAGTTGTGCTCAGCTTTGTAGTTTTTCCAGACCGATTGCTTTTCTCAAAAAGCCAAAATGTATCCTTGAAGGAAAACAAAAAGAAAGCCTTTTTCCAGAAACAGTTGTTCTGGAAAGGGTGCGTTACCACTGTAAAGAGATTTTACACTTTATGTTTTTCAAATCTTGATTAATTTGATAACCTGCCACTAAACTCCCTACCATGTACTGAATCAGGTGTGTAACTTTAGCCTATTTCCTAATCTAAGTCTGAAAACTGTCTTCTTTACCCACTGCATATTTCAAGAGAATTCAAAAGCAGATATTAGAACTCAATACATTTCTTGAGGAACTAGCAGTGTTCTTTGTATTTAACCCTGTGACCTATGGGCTAAATCACACCAACCCCTGTGGAAGGAAGATTAAAATCCTGAGCCACAATCTCACAGCACTAGAGGGGCCTATCTTTAAAAGAATGAAATTAGGCACACATAATGTTTGAGAAAGTTCAGACTGGTAAAACTTGCCAGGACAAAAGGACAAGCCTTCAAACTGCTTTACTTAGCAAGATTTGGGAGAAATGCACCGACTGTACATTCTCTACTCTCATTATATTCTTGGAGTTTGGACTTCCTCTGTTGCTCCCTAGCCACAGATAGGTATCTAAACACAGGGAAGGCAGACTGTTTTCACAGCTGCTAGAACCGTGTTATACCTATGTACTGAGGGCCACACAGGGGGAGCACAGTCACTCGACTATTAAAATAATAAGATGTTGCTTAAATCAATAGGTTTTAATTGTGCTGCTTAACATTCGGTTCTGTATCCAGAAAAAAAAGACTTGCTAGTAAAAGGAGAGTAGGTAGACTTCTTTGGGGGAATCAGAACAGAAAAGAAAGCAACCTTATGAAACCACCAACACTTTGCAGCTCTTTGTCTATACTTGACAGTTTATACACAGCTCTACGTTTCAGAATGTATTAATGCCTCCCAAAATCTAAGCACCTGGTCGTGCAAAATGGCACCTCAGGCATGACTTTTGCCCTTCTGAAGTATCACTAAGAAGATAAAGAAAAAATAGGAGTTTAAAATCTGAGATTTCAATTTTTTTTTTTTCTGATGGGATGCATCACCCCATTACCAACCGAATACTGCACTTAAAACATCTGTATTTCAGTTGAGGAACAAACTACCTGTATTTGATATAGGGCTCAGTGTATTTCTAGCACATAGCGAGTCTTTCTTCACTAGCTTATGCCGGCCCATACTGGCCAATGCCATTTGTCCAGTGGCCTAAAAAAATAATTGTTACCCTTTATTTATGGAGGGACAGGTTAGGATCACAAAACTGATCTTGTAATTGGTACTGTTGGCAGTGCCAGACGAGAAATCAAGGATTCTGAAACACTTCAGAAGTTTTCGTCCAAATCTACAACTTCTGGAAATTCATGTAGCTCGTCCATTACAATGAATAGAGCTTTGCCAGTAGGGCAACTGATGACCTGCCTGTTAAAACAAAAGAACCGCAGCCTGGATCATTCTTTTATTCTTCTGATTCTTTTGCAGATTTAGAAAGTGTAGCACAACTGCTTAAAATAACCCCACTATTTATTATTCCAGGAGCAATGTTTTCTTAATAATACAGTTAAAGTGTGTCTGGAATTTAGAAACACAATTTATTTTCCCACAACATGCCAAGCAATCAAAAAAGTTACATTCCATATCCAGAAGAAAAATCACAGTTGTTACAAAACAAGAAAAAGTAAATTAAAGAAAAAATACTGCTAAGACTAAAAATCTATAAAGTAACACTGACCTTTTTATATACCTCATAAACAGCAAGAGAAAATCCTGCTTCTGCCAAACACTCCAGTTTGCAATGGTGTTCCAAATTTTCATTAGCACAGGAACCATGCTGACTGAAAGCCAGTGGCTCAAACTGTTCACTCACTTTTTCTTCTGGGAAGTGAAAAAAAAAAAAAAAAAAGGAGAAAAAATAATTTAAAACCCCCCAACCACACAAGTTTATTTTATATCACTATGACATCTCTAGGTAGTGAAACATCTACAAGTCAGACAAGTCTCTGAATTTGGGGGTTTATTTTGTCCTTGAATGTTTATGTTATTTAAACAGTTATACAGATGAACAGCACTGAATATTTCTGAGAAGTAACAGTTTAGGACCTGCTCAGTAAATTGTTAAACATATCAATTTTAAACTTCATTTAAGGACCTTGAAACTTGGTACCTCTTGTTAGGACAGCACATGCATAGGCTGACAAACAAGGACAATATATTCGAGATGATTTTGAGAATAACTTGAAGAATAAGTTTGTCTTTTGTTATGGTTTAGCCATGTGGGCCTAAATTTAGGCTTTAAAGTTCAGATTAGGCCTAGAATTGTCAGCTGACTTGAGCTGGGCTGGGCTAGCTAACAGCTGACTTCTTTTAGCCAATAATATTGTATTCCATACCATACTACATCATCTCAAAAGAAGTAAAATCCAGTGTGTGGGAGGGGCTGGGGCAGTTGCTTCACAGCTGTGGTCCCAGCAGGACACACTGTGCTGTCCCAGGAGGGACGGGGAGGCCCAAGCCCACAGCACCGGCTCACCATCATGTTATCTTAGGGAAGTAAAATGTTTGTTCTTAGTTCTTCTCTTTGCTTAAGTCTGTCTTTGGGGAATTGACTTCTTTAGAGTGATTTGTAGTTAGAATGGTAAAATCTGTGCTTATTGGGGAGTGGGAAGTTATATATAACTTGTATAAGTGTGTGTTATATTGTAGTTTTCTCTTAATTTTCTCTTTTCTGTATAAATACATGTAGTTAGTTTCAGCATAAACCTGGTTTGAGGGGGTTTTTTCCCCTCTCCCTCTTCTTTCTCCCTTTGGCTGGTTGGGGGGAGGAGGAACCCTTTTTTCTCTGTACTTGGGCAGTTGGCACTTTGCCAGCTCAACCCAAGACAGTCTTTGTACCTGATTTTTCTCAGAAGACCGTAGTGAAACATTTGAAGGTTAAACTCTGTTAATCATGTTTCCCCCTCTCTCCCCATCCCCGCCCGCCCCCACCAATATCCAGTTTAAACACATTTAAAAATTTCTCAATTTGTTTACCATGACATGAAAACAAAATACCATAGAAAGCCTTTTAGTTACTTAGTAACATACTATAAAGAGGAATTTATAGTGTGGCAAATACAACAGATAAAAGTACTGACTGTGTAAAATTCAGACTTGGATTCTGATTTTACCAATCCCTAAATTCAAGATAATTTGATCTAGGATTTTCAACTAATAAGATGTCCCTTCCAAATACCTACACACTCAGTTTTGAAGATTATGGTAATTACCTTCTTATCTCATGAGACATTTTGATATATAAGATATGGAAGAGCAGGAAAAGTAGTTGGTGACTACCAATGATGCTGCTCATGCTGGAATACAAAAGAATGTGCTAGAATGATCATTACTAAAAAGAGGAACAAGACACAATTCCCTTACTCTTTCTCTAATATAAAAGTGAAAACCACACCAAACCATTACAACCAAAGACAATCCAAAACATGGGAAAGAGGGATAGAGAGGAAGAGAAGAAGAAGGAAAGATAAACTCATTAGTTCAATGCCTTTCCAGTTCTCTTCGCTGCAATATATAGATGAAAAACAAAATTGATTAAGGAGGCTTTGGGTTGGTGTATGATATTGAGGTGTCACAAAGTCTGTTGAATCCTCACCAAATATTGTTTCAGCTGTTTTGAAGCACACTGCAGTCACATACTGTTGAAGGTACCTGATTCCTCATCAGAAATGTTCAACACCTCCTGGGTCTGGGTCCTGTTACAAGAGAAACAGTTTAAAGGAACTGGAAGTGAAAATAATCTTTGTAGCAGATGATGTGGACAACATAAGCTCATTGTCAAAAAACACTGGAAATTAGCAAAAGGGAACCAAAACTGCTCCTTTGTATAAAGTGTGCTAATGATTATGTCAGATGACAAAAAATGCCAAATAATGAAAAAAATTAATAATCAAATTTAATTGAAGGGTGCAGTTTTAAAGGCAAGTCCATCATAAGACTAGTAAGAAAAAAGCATGAAATCCATAATAATATATAAAATTTATTCTAGTCAGCAATCTATTTTAACAATGCCATATGACTAAGTAGTGGAATAATTCCTAAGATGTGGTTAAATAGGCAACATTTTATTATTTTAATATTAAATAAAATCACGATTCCTTGTTTTCTCAATTATTTCTTTCACAAGGGCATAATCCACCAAGTTCCAAATTTGGCATGTGTCCATATTTGTCTTTATTATTTAATTCCACACTCATAAAATTCACAAAGAACAAACCTGATGAAGTACACATGCATCTTAGTAAGTGAAACGGACAAATGAATTCATTGTCTATTGAAGCAGTTTTATAATATGAAAACATATGCTGAACGAAGCTGCAAGCTATTAAAACAAATCATACAGGCTTTAATTGCAACCTAAATCTGCATTATTAATGTAATAAAATGACCCTAAAATAAATATTATGGAAGTCATGTTGTCCCTACAAATAAACACAGCATGGGAGAGTGATACAATAAATCGCCCTAACATTAACATGTTGTATGTACCACTGTGGCTTCCCACTGAGCTAAAACAATGAGATGTAACTCTTCTCTTCCATAGCTGTGTGCAAAATTCTTCTCTCCCTTTAATTTGCCTTTGTTGGACATGTTCACCAGATTTGCAGAATTCCCACTAACGAGAACCACAGGTGCAACTGGGTTCATCATTGCTATGCACAAAGCAGAACAGTAATACAGGAACACGAGGACAGCACTACCAGCCTGGTCAGGTTTTCTGTACACATTTGCCATCCTATCTGCACACTCCCCATTGCAAAAATATTTAAGCCAAACTCAGGGTGACGAACACTCGTGCTCTGCTTGATGCCAAGGGCTTTCCAACTCCTGCTGCCCTCTGTGTGCTACAGTTCCTACTGTAATGTTCATATCAGCTTTCCCACCGTGCCAAGGTGATGCACTTGTGTGGAGCAACACAACCATGCTGGGCTCAGCCCTCCTCCCCGGGGTCCGTGGATATCTCCAGTTTGGGAGGATGTCAAGGCAGAGACATCAGGAGACAGATGCTGCAATACAGTGACTAACTCAGCTTCACTGCAAAATAGTCCCAGTTTAAACAATAAATTTTGGCACTACTGTGTGGCAGCAAATTACAATAGAGGAGTCATTCTTGATATTATCCATGCAAAGATCATTATTCATATGACATTTACATATAAGAATTTGGAGGGTCAGCCATAAGTGTGGGCTTTTTTTTTTCTGGGCAAGCACTGATCTCCAAATACATGATCTGATATTATTTCTTAAAATAATCTTCTATTTTAGAATACTTGATATGTGATCATGACATTTATGATCTGTTGCAGAGCCTATGCCGAAGTCTAGAAACATTTAACCACAGTATTCACTGCCATTTCCTAAATCATTACATCCCACATTGATTGTGACATTAGAAGAAAGGATGACAGGAGCTCTGAAACAGTTGAATTTGAACAGAAGGCCACAGTTCTTACTTAACATCTATTTTCCACAAACTATGAGGTAATTCAAATAAAGGACTCCTTTCCCCTTCTCTCTAGCCCAGACTGAGTGATATCCAAATCCTTCAGTCCAATTTAAGCACACGAGGACAACTCCTCAGTAGTGTCCCTCTATAAATAAATACTCACAGGTCTCTGTACTTTCTGCCAAACACCACAGGCCACCAGGTCCTTTCTGGACTCCTCCTGTGGGCTGGCCCTGAGCACAGGGTCGAACAGATTGCTACCCACTCTTTATCTTTGACCACCACCAAGCACCAAGGCAACTTTACTACCTTTCCAGTCTGACCCACCAAGCAAAATTCTGAATATTACCCACCTTTTCAGCTGGTGTTTTCCCTGTAGCACAGTTACCATTATCTCTATGGAGTTCCCAGTGCTTACTGGTATATGCCACTGGGGTTAGTAACATCAGTTTCCATGCCTGCTGCCACTCCCCATATCATCTCCTTTGGAGCTATCTCCACATTTTGCCAAAGTCCCCTGCTCAGTCATCAAGGAAAAGCATCTCTCATTAAGCAAAATGCACGCCGAGCTAGGAATACAAAATTATCAAGGCTGGGAGACACCTTCAAGGTCATCTAGTCCAATCATCAACCAGCACCATCATAATCACCCATAAATCATAACCCTAAGTGCCTCTTGAACACTTCCTCAGACAGTGACATCATCACCTCCTTGGGCAACGTATTCCAATGCCTGACCACTCTTCCAGTGAATTTTCTTTTTTTCTAATATCTAATCTGAACCTCCTTAGTGCAACTTAGGGCTATTTCTCTCAACCTTTCACTTGAGACATGGCAAATGAGACTGACCCCCACCTCACTACATCCAACTTTCAGGTAGCTGCAGAGAACAATAAGGTTTCTTTTCTCCTGACTAAACAACCTCAGCTCCCTCAGCCGCTCTTCAAAAGACATGTTTGCCTAGACCCTCCACCAGCTTCCTTGCCCTTCTTGGAACCTGTTCCAGGACCTTGACATCTAATTTGAAATGAGGGGCCCAAAAATGAATACTGGACTTGAGGTGTGGCCTCATCAGTGCCTGCAATATCAGAATTCTAAGAAAGAGATTTCTGACTTCCCCATGGTTACCCAACCCTACAAGGGCAAATAAAGGAAAAACAGATGAGAAGATGAGGATATATCCTCTTTATCATACAACAGACATTAGACCCCTTAACCCTGTTGAACGCATAGCTGAGGGTCACTAGGGTTTTCCGCCATATCAGTGTGTGGGCCTAAAGCATTCAGACCTGAATAAGACGGGAAGATGGGAAGAGTTTCTGCAACCTTCTTTGAATTATGTTGATTCTGCTGATTCTTTGAATTTATGTTGAGTTCCCACTGAGATGGGTGGGGCACTACAGACACTATGCATCCATCATAGACCTCTGTTCTTTGATGCATTTATAAGAAATTAAAAGAAAGAGAAGGAAGGCAAGAGTCTGTGAAACTGTGACTGGCTGAAAAACAGGTGAGCAAGCTACCTGAGCAAAATTAAAAACTACTGCATGGTAGTGGTCCCAAAACTGCACACCATGATACCATTATATGCTGTATCTTCACTGTCATTTCAGGATACTGATTGTATCTGAGTGAGAGAGTATGTGGATAACAGCTCTGGGAAAAAAAAATAGATTGCAACCTGCCTGTTCTAAAAGATGCCAATATTCTTAGCAGCTTCACTGAAAGCACAATGATTAGACATAAAGGAATAATTCAGATATTTCAATTTCTCACAGTAGCACGCAACTCTTTAAAGTAAAAATGTATTAGAAGGATACACATTTAACAGATAACTCGTATACTTACATTCATAAATAAATGAATGGCTTGTAAATTGCTGAGCTCCAGATTTTGCCCAACATCATTGGATTTTATTTTATTGAAATTGCCATTTTTTGCTATATCACGTTGATTTTTCCAGTTTCACTCACAGGAAATAAAATCATTCCACAAGATTCAAATATTATATTTCAATATGCTCAATTATCCTACTTGATTTTGTAATGAAAGTAGGTAGAAGAGCTCACACACTTCACCATCTGCACTGTACAGTACTGGCTTTTAAAAATGTCTCTCGGCAAACTCTAGGTCTTTTCCTGTATAAAGTCAAAATGGTTTGTTTAAACCACAGGTGACCACTTCAACCAAAAAGGCAGCTTTACAAGCTATTACCTCGCTTCCTCTTAATTACCAACTTCCACACCTATGTACATTTACAATTTTTTCACCTACTACTGTCTAACATGAAGACAGAGGAATCACAAGTTCACCACTATTAACTGGCTTTCCTCTCTAGCTCCAGGGGTGATATAAGATGATGCAGAGTTTAATATGCTGGTCAGTAAATTACAGCTCAAGATTAGACACGACAAAGGCTGTGTGTAACAGGACTGTGCATTGCAAGTACCACTGCAAAAGGCACTTTACTGAAATTGAAATGTGTAAATTCATTCCTGTGTGGGGAACTGGCAGGGTGTAGCAACGTACTGAAAATTCTCACTGCTGTTCATTGCACATTCATTTTTTTAAGTAGAAGACTTTAAGTGAGTGCAATCTTAGAACACACATACTGTAATGGTTATAGCACCCTCCTAGAAGGGGAGATATCAGATTTCAGCTGGGAACTGTAACATGGGTCTCCTCCTTCAGTGTGACTGTTCTGAAATGCCAAAATATAAACTGCCTTTGTGTGAAATTCAGCCATGCTCTGTGCATGCCTGCCAGATGAAACCCTGAAGGTGAGGTGTGCGAAATACCAAAGCTGTACACAGAGAGTCCTGTGTGACTTAGGCAGGAATTAGAGGCAGCTGCCTTCAACTTAGGTGGCTGAGTGCTCGCCTAGTAACAGAAGCAGAGATACTACTGGGACTTTCCTAGAAAGCTTTGGCACCTAAAACCATTACACACCTCTGAAGGCAGGCAACACTAAATTTTGGCAGATATAAGAACATGTAACTGTTGAACCTGTCACCCTGCTTAATTTGCTTTAATGATAGTCCATCTATTAAGGTATACATAAAACATTTGAAACCTCATTTTATACCTGATGCCTTTCTTGCTATTGCTAGGCTGCAAGATCCTGTTCATGTCAGTCCTGCAAATATGCAGGAGTAGGGCAGATGGCAATTTCTAATCAACGTGTGTTATGTAAACTTTTATTGACACAAAAGCATGAAGAATCTATCCTTCTTTATATTTTAAATTGTTATAGAGCAATAAATCATATAAAAAGCAAGTATGTTTTTCCTACCTTAGAAACCACTTCAAAAGATTGCTCTTGTTAACTTGAAGTGCTTGTTACTTTTTATTTTTCAAGGTATTTACACAGCTTAGACATTTAGAATATGTTTTTATTTTGAACTCTAAATACACAAAAGCATTCTGATTCTCTTTTCACTCATTTCACTTAGGATCTTGGCGAAAATTAGTTCTTCTTAACTGCAATGTATCTATACAGACTAGCATTTTATTCTTTGGAGCAATGACTTCAGAAAGGTCTTAGCAGCTATAAAACATGTCCTTTAATCACGTAACTTCTCTGATTCTGGTTCAAACTGGGATTAATCACTCTTAACTAGTTATTTTATAGGCATGATGTGAAAATAGCTAAGGTTTATTCAGTGTATTGCATTTCTTCAGGATAAAGCAAAGCACACCATGTCAGCCATAGAAAAATATTAGAATCATAGAATCGATTGGGTTGGAAAAGACCTCCGAGATCATCAAGTCCAACCCTTGGGCCAACTCCAGTCCATTAACTAGATCATGGCACTCAGTGCCACATCCAATCTGTGTTTAAAAATCTCCAGGGATGGTGAATCCACCCCCTCTCTGGGCAGCCCATTCCAATGCCTGATTACTCTCTCTGCAAAGAATTTTTTTCTGATCTCCAACTTCAATTTCCCCTGGCAGAGCTTAAGCCTGTGTCCCTTCGTCCTATTGCTGAGTGCCTGGGAGAAGAGACCCACCCCTGCCTGGCTAGAACTTCCCTTCAGGTAGTTCTAGACAGTGATAAGGTCACCTCTGAGCCTCCTCTTCACCAGGCTATTACTCACTTCTGTCTCATCACTTTTAATTGGGATCAAGTGGATTTAGGTCAATCACTTTGGTCATGAAAATTCATGAAAAATATAGGTTTATTTATATATGATAGAGGTAATTAATGCTTTTTACAGACAGTTATAAAACCCTTTAATTTCTCATCTGTCACTGCATCACTGTGAGAAATTCTATGGAGGAAATGAATGGATGGATTGTAATATTGATTTCCCTGGGTTCTCTGGCATATGCTCAGGGCAACACACAGCTCAGTATCACTACCTTATTAATCATCAAACATACACATACAACAGAAAGCTTGTTTCAGTTTCTAAGTTTGTGTAACTTGACCAGATGGTAATCTCAGCCTGATAGGTGTGTCCTGAAAACTAATTTAAATATTTGTAAATAGTGGCACCATTCCTGCATTAGGTGATTAACAACTGCTGGTCCTGTCACTCTCTTTTTAACATCCTTTCCGTCTTAACAAATGTTAAACTTAATAATTCAAAGGAAACCTTTATAAATCCTTTTTCAATCTTACTTACTTGTCTTCATTAATTATCCAGCAACTTCTTTCCCACAGACAGCAAACAGCATAGTCAGGTTGTGAAAATTCTAACTCTTATTTATAGAGCTACATAAATTCATGGTTTTGCTTATAAGTTTAGCAAATATAAGTCCTTGGGCTGAAGTTTTTCTGTATGTATCCACCTCTTGGTGAAATACCAGATGCAGTTCACTAATTTAAAAAAAAATAAAATCTATTACCCTGAAAAGTTATACTTTTTTCATATCTCTCCATTTTAGATCTTATTTAAGTTCCTGTATGAGAAGACTGGTCATGCTAAGCTTCATATACAGCAAACACCCAAAGAAGGGAAGGGCAAAAAGGGAACAGGAAGAAGGGAAGGACAAGTCGTACAAAACAGAATGACTTTGGGAGCAGAAGGCAGGGAGGAGAGCAGAACCAGGCTTCAAGGACAGAATGGCAAAAGTGGAAGGAAAGAACAGTGTACATAAAAGGAAGGATGTCACAGCCAACACACAAGAGGGCAATTTGTGGGTAGGAGCAGGAATGGAAGAGATTCTGGGGCAGAAGGAAAGACCAAAGTCAGGGAGAACACATGGACTGGAAAGAGAAGGAGCAGACAGATCTGTGAGAGAACAGACTCCTCCAAAACTGCAATCGGGACATCATTTTCTAGGGGCAAAACATGTGCTTCCATTCCCCTCTAGTGGCAGGTACACTTTAAAAAAACCCCACCCATCAGTAGCATTGTATTGCTGTGGTGCTCAAGGTAATACAGTAACCTAAAGTTCAAAACTTGCCGGTGACCTGTGTAGGGTGTTCATAGAGTTTGCTTTACCCCCTCATCCTTCCCTATTTTGAAACATTTTTTAAAAACCTTTGAAATTGCTATTAAAAATTATATAGATGTTAAATATGCAAAATCAAGCAAGAGAAAATAGGAAATTAAGCCTTTCTTTTTATATCTACCAAAGGGCATAGCTAGGAGAATTCATTTTGCACTTATATAACATACATTTTCCAAAGAAAAGTAGTTCCAGACTGGTTGGTTCTCATGAACGAGCAGATAATTATAACGCTATCCCATAAGATACACTGGGAAATTGCCACTTGGCATTCTGGCACTATCCCCTCTGTGCCATGATATCTTTAATTTGCATGTTAATAAATGTCAAAGTATGCCTTCTGCTCCATCTGATTTACTTTTTTTTTGTGATCAAATTTCTATTTTTCTGTACATGTACTTCCTGCACTACACCAACCAAATTATTCATCTGGAAAAGTCATAGAAAATTAAATTCATTTTACTCAATTTGGTTTTTTAGAGGAATACGTATTACACTATACACAGGGATTCTCATTATGGCAAGAATTAAACACTGATCACATCACAGACAAGATTGTTATAGATATTGTACATTCCAGACAAACACACATCTCCAACATGTCCTCTAGTTTTCTTCTGATTCCAGATTTTATTTTCAGAAATATGATTGCTTAAGTGGAAACTGAAGTAAAAGAAGAACTCTGCTGCTTAATATACATTTATTTTTCTATGCATTAAGTTGACAACTTCATTAACTCACTTCAAAGTGAGTTAATTTTTGCTTTGGAGTTCTGTGAAAAATTAAAGTACTCATTTGTCATCACTAAAAATTAGTAACTGTTGGCATTCTACAAGTGACCTGATTTGAAATTTAAACCAGAGCAGTCATGATTTGTAGAGTTTATGAAGTGACTCAAAATACAAGCTCAGCCTAATAGGTTCATTAGTAACCCTTACTTTGTCTTCATATTGTTTATAGAAACTCGCCATAGGGATATATTCTAAAAGTTAACAAACCTTATTAATCCCATTCCCTTTATCTTTAATTGTTCTTAGCCTGACTTTCATTGTAGACTTCTAGAAACCTTACCTTCACATATCTGAGTTATCTTTGCTTGGGTTTTGATCCTGGAAAACTTTTATAAACAGTATTGTATACTTCAGAACATTGTGGGTTTTTTATTTAAAACACCTATTTTCAAGAAGCACACAAAATCAGTGACAAGGGTTGCACTTGAATTTGCAGCACAGTTAGGTGGTCTACGTAAGCTGTCTGATTTGTTAAGTTCATGCTGCTAAGTCAACCAGAAGAGAGAGCTTCAAAGACAAATGTGGTAAATTACTTAGAAAGCCTGAAACCACCAAATGTAATTTATTTTTTTTTAAGAAAAGCAAATATAAAGGATGTTCACTCTTGCTGAGACTACTATGGCTTATTGTCATTTGCAATGCAGGGAAAATGTTCTCTGCTTTTTAATTGCACACTCATAAAGTTTTAATTAGCCAAGTTTCAGAAACATGGCAATCATGCTGCTGAAAATCAGCCACAGTTTTGATTTACAAGTCTGCAATGGATTACTTGTAGCAATCAGGATGGATTGCAGTGCTTAAGCCCAGAAAGCTCTAATATGATATAAACACAAGCAAATGCAGTAATTGCCCTTGATTGCATTACTTAGAAGATTTTTAGAGGCAACCCAAAGAGAAGTTGACAGTACCTATGTGTCTATGGTAAATAGTATGTGAGAAGGTTGAATCCATGCAGGGAATTCTGTTGCCTTTTTCCTAAATTAGGATGATATTTAGGAGACCTGAGAAAGCCACCCCTGGGACAAAGCATTGCTGGAACTGAGGACAGAGGAACCCACCACCACACAAAAGAGGCTGTGGAAGAAGAGTGTAGGTTTCCACAGAGTCTGCCAAAATTAGCAGAACATTTAATGCAGATACCACAGTCACAGAGGGGTGGTTTTCTTCCCTACCTGGTTTATCTACAGGGAGTGAGATTTCCATTCATTATATACATAAACCATATCAGTAGCTAACAAGAGAAAGGGGATGGATGAAAACCTGTTAGGTTATGACATTTCATTGCAAGGCAACTTTTGTAAAAGCAGTAAGTAAAATAGTTCATATGCCCATTGTTTATCAATCTGAAAAAATCCACAGTACTAATGATGAAAGTACAACTCATCGTTTCACCTCTTGAGATATCCACTAACTAAACATGAAGCAGGTACGTAGTGTGGCCAGTTTCAGACTTACAAATATGAACTCCCATAAGCTTACACTGTATCAAGGTGGTTAGTAATTTAGTCTGTGTAATGACCTTTATAATTTCTCTCCTCATTGAATTTCTAAGAGTGAAAATTTCCTGGAGATTGAGGCTGGAAGGAACTCTTCTCAGGAACCTGAGGCAACTCCTCCTCCTCCCCTCCTTCATGGGTCTCAGGGTTCCTTCAGCTGTTTCTTACTCTTTTTTCCCCTCTCCTCAGCTTGTCTGGAATTTTTGCTGTTTTCTTAAACATGCTTTCCCTGAGGTACCGTCAGCTCAGCTGAGAGGCTGAGAGTTGTCCTGTGGTGGGAACCTGCTGTGTCTGGCACGGGGCAGCCCCACCCATCCTTCACAGAGCCCACTCTGCCACCTCCTTAGTCTGGCACTGGGGCACCTGCACCACATACAGCAGCACAGGTAAATCTCATTACAAAATGTCAGAATCTTTGGAGGATTTGGCAGAGGCTGACCTATGTTTGATGTAATTAAAGGGGTTTGTAGTAAAAAAAAATTGTAGATTTTTACCAAAATGGACCCCTCGGTGCTGACTAACCATAGAACCCCAAAGGAAATGGGACACTGTATGCTGGCGTTGTGCTTAAATGAATAATCTCTGTCCTTTCCTATTAGCCTGTATTGGTCACTAACCACACAAGTAACTGCCCTGGACATATACTTGTACGTACATATAATAACACTGCTAAACTAACCAAGAGCTCACAGCTACTTACGGTGCTAAAGCAACAGCAAAGATACTTATTTCCATAAACCCCTCCATCTGTTATGGTACCTGTGATTGTAACAACCCCTCTCGGTTATCAGAGAGGCATAAAAGCCAGGGCTACGGTGAAATTACAAGCACACAAGATCATGGTGCTGACCTGACTCTGCACACAGCAAGGCTCTGGCGTTACTGTTGCTGGAATCAGTTCTTTAGCTTCAGGAAGAAGTGTACTCCTAAACTGACAGTCTATTTTTCCTTCAAACAGCTTTAAATTACCAGCCCAGAGGTGGATTATTCTACTACACAGGTTTTCAGCTGTAGCAAGAATATAAATTATCCAGAGGTTTAGTGAAATAGTTGGGGTGTAAGGCACCCCAGAGACACTCAGCCTCCTTCTAGTCAACATGGTCTTCCACCAAATCCTGCTTACCTTGCAACCAGACACCTGCAGCTGCAACACATTCTCTGCCCAAGATTTGGTTGTATTTATGAGGGTATTCCTCCCTCACAAGGGCATCACAGACAGGCTGCTAATCCCTCCTGAATAACGGCAAAAGGGACAACAAGAACAGGTAGGCATAGCCAAAATTCAAAGAAAGCACAGCAGTTCTAAAAGTACTGCAGGATGTCTAATATCCACACATGTTAAATTTAGCAAATAATTAAACACAAATTCTAAATCCCTTGAACTGCTGGTATTTCAGATAGTTATGTTTGCAAATATTTTACAAGTAATTGAAAATATTGGATTACACACACAGAGAATTGTTACAGTCAATACCAACTTCAGTGGCAACGCTATTGTTTAACTCAGTATCACTACTTTACACCATTGGGCATAAAACTTAAAGCTGATAACACAATTTAATCTGATCAAACTCCTAATGATGGGGTATTAAATTCTGATTGTTGCGAAAAAACTTTATGTTGGAACAACATGCTACCACAATCAGACAAAATTACTATTCAATTTTACTGGCAATATTATTACTTGAACTGAAATTAGAATCCTTAATGTTTCTAAAGAAACATTTGAAATCAAGAAAGAGTTATAGTCCAGCAAATTCTCAGACAGAAAAATCTCCCTGTGGTACTGCTACAAGAATTTCAAAATCTCATTAGAAAGCATTTCCATGGTTCTTTGAGCTCTAATCCCAAATGCAAAGAGCCAGATAAAAGGAATGTAGATTTCATAATTTTTCTGTCATCCATACTATTTTTGTATAGGTAGTTTGTAGTCACCTAAAAAAGATTAAGGTGACAAGTAAACTCCTCAATTCTACACTAGCAGTATTTGTCTGCTGGCTAAGTGTGCTAAAATCTATGGATTTACCTTTTTTAGGAGAAATCACTAGGAAGAAGTCAATTATATATTTCAGTGTTCAAGGTTCTGTTCAAAGCCAACATGCACATCATGAAAAAAAATGCAAAAGTACATTTTCATAAAAAAACAAATTGCTTTTTAAAGAAGGATAAGTATTTTTCTTCTATTAGTAACTGCAACAAAGATCACACATGCTTCAAGGATATTTACAAGTCCTGAGAATCTTGTTTTAGATAAATGTTGAACTAAATATTTAAGAAATGTCCTACTTTTACTGGGTCCTGATTTTTTTTACCTTCTTTTGCTCACCAACAATAAGTTATCTCAAGACCACTCCAGCTTCCATTTGGTTCACATTTATACATAAAGCAGGCCTATTGCTGAGTAGTTTTATGTAAGGCTAACTGGACACAGTCCCAGAGGGAAAATGAATGCATCAAATGTTAACTGAGGTCTTGTGATCTTGTTTATGATGACTATGATCTTGGACAGGTAGCTTCATAGTAGGGAACAAAAATTTCATAAATGGCCACGTCTTGGTTTTGTTTTGGCTTTCCAGCCCCCGAGCTGCCTCTCCTTTTCTTTCCGCTCTTCAAAGCAGGGGGAAAGAAAAGGAAAAAAAAAAAAGGGGGGGAGAGGAGGGGGGAACTTGAAATAAACTGAANATACAATCTTACCAATGACTCTCAAAAGAATGCCAGCTCTTTCTCACACTCTCTCTCTCACGTTCTCTCTCTGATCTCCTGCATGCCCCTGATGAGGGACCAAAAGCAGCAAACCTGTGCTTGCAACCCTCACCAGAAGACGACNTTCTAAATGCTTACAATTATATATGCATTCAACATAGGAAAACTTCCGGGGGAAAAGGAAAGGTGAAAGGGAACNTCTCCCTCTCTGATATCCTCCCTTTTCACATGGGAGAGGAAAAACAAGTGGAGAACACCTTGGAGATGGGCCTTTCCCTAGTTACACCTGGTTACTAGGGAAGGCCTGCATCAAAACTATCACAGGCCATATTTAAGCATTTGTTTTAGCATATCTGGAAATGTCTTAATCTTTTTTTAAAAAATGTCGTTGTGTTTACCCTTAAATCCTGTTTGATCCATGTTACTGTACACACACACACACAAAGGGAAAGAAAGAGAGAGAGAAGTTTTATGTCATATGTAACAGCACTATATTCCACTTAAGGGTGGTCCCCTGGCGTAGCGGAGAGCACTCTGGTCTCCGACTCCCAAGGTCACGAGTTCAAGTCTCAGTATGGGCGGCCTCGGCAGTTCAATGCCTCCCTGCCATCCCATCCCGTCAGATCTCGGATGCCAAGCAGGGTCAGCCCCGGTTAGTACTGGGTGCTGTAGATAGTCCTAAGGAGACTTCACTGCCACTGTCCAAGCTTGCTCGGCCATGGCAAATGAACCTTAGGACTTAAACGGTGGGGCCAGTTCTGTGCACGCTGAGCCTCACCTAAAAATTCCCCTGCGCAGGCTCGGAGGGCACACCCAGGTGGGGTGAGCCCTTCCCAAATCTTTGTCCGCAAAGATTGGCCATTATTATTATATTCCACTTAAGGAAGTTTAAAAAAGATGAAGCATTGCCTCAAAAAATTTAAAGAACCATGTCTTTGAATTAAATGGATAGGTGTTTATTTGCTCTTAAACACAGAAATTTGATTTTGTCATACATATAAAGAGCTATTCCTATTTGATTTAAAACACATCTAAGATCTATTCCCAGTCTGAGGGAGTTCAAAGGAGCCACTAGTTACCTTGAACATGAGTGAAAAATATTCTTTGGATAGATTTGTACATTTTGAGGCCAAAAATACCATTTTGATTATCTAGTCTGATTTCCTGCACAACAGTTAACACATACCTTCCTGTAAAGACCCTCAACAAGTGACTTCTTCATCATGCCTCTATTTTCTGATTTAACCAGATCATGTGCTTTATAAAAGAACTAAATTTCATTAATTCAATGGTGATTTGCTTTTAATGTTAGTTCATGTAGAAAAGGGCCCAATTGACTTCTGTGACTACCAGAATAGAAATGAGATGTTCAGCATAAAGGACCAGCAAATACACTTTAGAGCTTTACATTTTCTTGTTTCTGAAACTACCAAATCATAATCAGTTTATTTGCTTCTCCTAAACCTTTAAAGTCTTATTAGACCTTAATCCTTTCATATTGATGACAAGTTTCAGAACCTTCTCAGAATATTAACACCAGAGCCTGAAGAAGACTTGATCAAATGATTTTCATGAACAAGTGGAACAGACATTTTTCTTGTCACTTGAAAATGCAGCATGTCACTCCATGGACTTAAAACTGCTTTTCCATTCATTCACCTGCCTAGAATCAGCATCAATAGAAACAGAGCACTTAAATTGAATTTCCTCTCTTTCCGCTCACAAGATCAGGGTGTTCAAACAAGGCTGAGGACATTTTACCTCTGAAACCAGTACAAGAGGTGACTCGAAATTGTGACTGAATTTACTCAGCTCTAAGTCTACAGAGAAATGCTGCTGGTGGTAATGCCACAGACTTCAATTACCTTTTTCCTCATTTCAAAAGCACCTGAGCAGCTCTAAAATTCAAGGTGAACATGTGTCCTGATGCAATGTTTGTCCGAAGGAAGAACACAACTAACACAACAACTGATAGAAATTTCCTTTCTTTCCAAAATTACAAACAGTTTATTTAATTTCCCAGTGCCTGGGACTTCAGCAGAGCTGATTTATTATACTACTACACAAAACCAGACTGATACACCAAGTCCCACAACTGACCTCTGGTTCAGAAACATCTGGTCTAATGACATGAAAAAGTTCACTACATCTGTACATAGTAAATCAATTAGTCATAATGGAACTTGGCAGCCAATAATATAGAAGTATGGAACACAGAGTAAGTAATGATGGCTTTTACTGAGTTTAAAGGTACTTTAGGACAGACATGGTTCAAGGGTCTTCTTTCCTAGGGTGTCGCCATCTGTGTAACATTAATGATGAAGAGAGATTCCAGGTCCCGCTTACACAAACAAAATATGGTTTACTTTTTTCTTTGTTTTTAGGGATGAAGTCCTCATGCTTTGTTTATATCATCTTCTGTTGGCTCTCCAACAGCAGCAACAGCAAACCCTTCTACAGCTACAGGAGACTCTCATGTTAACAGTTGGCAGTTTATAAACTAAGGCTTATAAAGTCAATATCTTCTTTAATCCCTTGGATAACTCTCTTAATTATATTTTTTTATCTGTCTCTACAGAGAAGTTTTATCAGGATAAGCTGCATTTCCTTAAAGCACATCTATTAATTTGACCTCATTTTACCTTATGGTTTATATCCTCTGACTTGCTGGAGAGCAAACAAAATCTAGAAGATAGCCACGCTTTTCAATTTCACCTGAAACTACTACAGCCTGGGCTCCACAGGTATCACAAGTGACCAGAACAACACTCCAAACGCTTGTATGTCTGGCACCTAAACCATTTTTCCATCCTTAGTCATGAAAACAGGTAGGTACCACTCCCAACAGGAACAAGATCCTGTATTGTACTAAGAGAGTCTCAGTCTGGAACTCAGTAGGAAAATATCTTCAAGGGCCCTACAGCAGTTCCGAGGGTAGTCCTTGTACCCAGAGTCCCAGAGTGAAGTCTCTTCAAAGTCCACTTTACTCTTAAGACAAAAGGATAGTCCTGACCCTCATTTACTGAGCAACCCAGTGCTCAGATATATGTAGTAAATGGTAGACTGGGATTAATTTTCCTCCACAGCTGTATAGTTCTCACTTCCCAGAGGAGTACCTTTCCCCATGACTGCATGGGAAAGAAGAAGAGTTCACTCTTTTTGTTCTTCTATCTTGAAATGAAGAATTCAAAACTTAGAGGTGAAACCTGAACAGAAACTTACACAATTGAATCTTCTAGGGAAAAAGATCTGAGGTATTTTTAAAAATATTTACTGATCTGAATTTTTCAGAGAACTGACCTGTAGGAACATCCTGTTTGGGGGCTCAGAGTTATACAACAAATTAGGCACTAAGACATCTCCCACAGTTAAGTTCAGGCATGAATTGAGGTGTAACTAATAAGGTATAGGCTTTGGGGAGCTTTGCCTTAGTATCTGTTTTGCAATCTACTATTTTTGTGATTGCACTGAAGGAAGGTTGAGTGTGCTCAATAGACATGAAGGAATCCAAAAGGGATTCTCTATTGTCTAATTGGCCATAACTTACACAGAGTTTGTTTCTGCAGATAAGCTCTCATTCTGCGCTTATTCCTCCACACTGATTCTGTGTTGTCTAGATGAACTAGTCCTGATTTTTCCCATTCAGTGGGGGCATTAGTACAGTATCTTTGCTGTATTTGACCTCTATTTTGGATAATAAAATCTCTAGATCCATAATTCTCCACCAAATGTGGATAATTGATTTAAAAGTCTAGGGGGAATAACGTTCTTGGGTATTTGTTTTTGTGGGAGACCTACCAACAGACATTCAGTAAGTAAGCAAAAAATAAAGCTTTATCTTCTTAGGAAATAAGGCTAAAAAGCAAATTATTAAAATTAAAATATTTATTAAAGAAATTATTAAAATTAAAACAAAAAACCTCTTCTATCCTTTAATGCCTGTAATTGTTTTTCCTTATTTTTATTTTCCATTGCTTCTTTCCTATTTTTCAATGAACAGGGGTTTTTTTCTCTCCACATTTTGGAGATAATTATTCCTTTATCTCTCTCTTGTATCCCTTTTACCAAAGCACCTTTGTTTAGGGACAGCAAGGCCTCTAGTGTTGCTCCAGTTAATATTTTAAAAGCTTGTTCAGTGCCCTCCTGCATGAGCCCACCAGCAATAAACAGCACTATCTAACCATATGAAGCTCTCTGTTGCTTTTCATTTTATTGTTGGAGCCTAGAATTGAAAATAAGTTTTAAGAGTCCTTCCTTGATGAGTAACTGATGTATGTTTAGTTGAGCTGGTGCAGTGTTCTTTCTTTTATGGTTCAGTTGTGTTTTCATAGGATTAAAGGAATGATCTAATTAATGCACCAAGTATCAGTTCCAGCTGCAATGTCCTTTTTCTGCTATGACTTAGCATGTTCTGGTGCTCTGGTGTATTTATAGTTGGAAAAAAATAAATTACTGTTTTACATAACTAATAACTCTAAAGCATAAAGAGCCATAAGAAAAAAGCCCACCACATTTAGTAGGTTGATCAGGAGGAAAAAAAAAAAAGGCTAGGGAAAGGGGAATATTAACTCTGCAGCCTGAAAACTGGTAGATTTTTGACAATGGTATTCAGAACAGTGAAATACAGTAAGATTCCCTCCACAGCTAAGGAAAACACACAGCTCTTATGTGAGCAGTACTTTCCTCACTTGTATTTAATTTTGAACTAACAAATTGAAAAACTGCTCCATCTAACCCAAGCATACAGCTACTATATCTGTGTAGTGTCATGCTGTTTGCATTAGGAGGGGAAGCTGGCAGCAGCATCAGACTGCACTTTGATGCGATCTCACTTAAGCTACAATAAATGTGCACAAAATCTTGTCTTCCCTCAGCTCTTCACAGATCCATCAGGAAGAGATGAGAGTGTTTGCTTATATTTCCAAGACTCTTTCCATCAGATGTTCTACTCCAAACTTTACCCTTCATCCTCTCTGTCTCTGACCATCTCTCTCACATGTTCTTCTCTGGAAGAAGAAGCAAGTCTGAGCATTTCTTTGGCTTGCTTTCAGCTGCAACATGGGCCTCTCCATGCACTGCTCTGCAGTTCTCTTTTTGTGCTCAAATTCTAACTCTTTCTTGTATACACATACTCCTCCACTAAAAATATTCCCTGTATGTACTTAGACCCCAGGGAAAACTTCAGAATCCAGCATTTGTGTGGCCTAGTGCTTCAGGCATTTGCAGACTAGGCAGAGACTGCCTAAGTAATAACAAATTAAAGTGCTTCTGACGTTTTGCTAACTGAGCTCTCATGTTTATCAGTTCCAATGAGATCCCCTTCAACTCCCAATACCATAAGAGGCAGATTCACTTAAAAGTAACAATAATACATAAAAAAATATTAATTTTAGAATTTTTAACTTGTATTACCACTATACCATTCTAATGCTTATGCAATTACAAAAAAAGACTTGATAAAAGCATCATACTTTACATTTATTGGTTAAATAATATTGAAGAAATATACTTAGATATTGCAAAAAGGGAAAACATAAATGAAACAAATGTTTCCATCAATAGGTTAAAAAAAGGTCTTGAGGCAGATTTTTTAGTTTCCCATTGTGAAAAAGTGATATCTTTCCTTGAAGACTAAAATCCATCACTGGGTTATGAGGGGAAATATGAACCTTTGGGTGGAAAACGGTCTTTACCAGAGCACACTGATAACAGCCACATTCTCATAAGGAAAGGCAGTAGTTGGAATTTGATTCAGACATCTTCCTGGCAGGCAGAAAGAACATCACTGATCTGCTGCATAGTAGGAATTGTGAGAAAACAAAATACACCCAGTGATGGGGAATGTGAGAGTGAATCTGAAGCTAAAAATTTTCCAAAGTGAATTTAGCAGAGTTCCAGACATTCTTGTCGGAGTTTTGTGTTTTTCTGACAGTAACTTTCCCTCTTTGCTTGTAGTTGCTGGACCAGCTACAGCTGCGTATATGTCACTACATCTCATTTGCCCCTCAGAAGATAGTCAGAGCTCACTGAGGCGAGTCACAATTACTTCTATCCCTGCACTGTATTATTCCTGAAATTTCAGACTTCCCAGCACTCTCCAAGTTATCCTAACTCCTTCACCATCCAAAGACATTTTACCCAAAAAAACAGAATACCTGGAGTTGGCAGGGGCCCACAAGGATCATCGAATCCACGTCCTGGCTTTGCACTGCACCAGATAACCACAAAAACCAATTTGGACTGTCTGCTAATGCCCTGACTTTTCATCAAGGACTGAGCCTTTTTCACTCCCAGTTGTGAACTAACAACCAAAATCACTTGCACTTGTTCAGAACTTGTTTAGTTAACACTTTGATTCCTACCATCTGTACTCAGATTGGGTTTAAAGCAGATCAGCTGATTGAAAAGCACTTTCTTCTTTCCATTCCTCTTGTTTCCTCAGCAACTTAGAAGCCTCGCCTTGCTAGACCCTCTTGTTAGTTCCAGGCCTCGGCTATCAACCTGTACTAGCATCAACAACAGTCTCTTCCACAACTTTTAATGGATTTTTGTTCACTTATGCTTTAACATTAACTGTTTCCTTCAAATGTGTATTTTTGAGTTACACTTTGCCAGCGTTTCTATTTCCTTCACAGTGTTACAGGCTCTTATTCTGATTAGCATCCTACATAAAATTTCAGCTTCATGTTGCTGTTGCTCATTTCTTGGCAATTTTTCTCACAATTTCACACTTAGAAAAATACAGATGGTAAGCAGGAAAATATTCCAGAGGCTAGACTTTTGAGAGGTCAGCTGGCCAGTAGACTACCAGAAAATCAAAGGCAAAAGAAACATTAGAATTCAGTAAGTAAGGCCTAAAGGACAACTTTAATGATTTTCAATATTCAACAAAATCCACCCCAAATCCCCAAAAATCTTGTTTCTTTTCTTTGATACTTCACCTTAAACAGAGATTTATTTTCCAAAATGAGAACAAAAAATACAATTCTTGCAGAGTATACTACACTTTAAAATCACCTCTGAAAAAGTAACTCATATTTTTAAGGCATGGCCTTTACTTCATATTTATTATTCTTTTGACATCACAAGTTCACCTTTAACAAGCACTGACTACCCACTCATTGCCATTATCCGCATTTCTACTTCTGTTATTAGAGACACAAGAGTCCTTGGAACCCCAAAACTGAAAATACAATGTACAGAGCAGCTGGAGCAAAGGACAGAAAAGGCAGAATTTGGGGACCACACTAAGTGCTGTGTGTATCTCTTTCCTACCTAGGGTAGGCTAGAAAAAGCAGAAATGTTCTCTGCCTTGCACCCAGTCCCATGTTTCTCAAGCTGAGGTTGACCTACCTGCCTTTCCCTACAGCAGGCACTAATCTTGCCAGTCAGGAAAACACGGAAGCAGCAGTAAAGGGGTCTTCTCCCCAGTTTCCCGGATGTGGAGGATCTCGTGGGACTGGGGGCCCACCTGGGAAGACAAACACTTTTCCATCACCTACAACTCTTTGACGCAGAAAACTCTGACAGAGATTTACATCAAAGGATCTGGGGAACTGCACTGGGGGCAATCAAATGCCAAATTAGAATACTTGGGTGCTATTTCAAGAATACCACTGGGATGGCACCTGCTTACCTTAGCTTAATCTATTTTTAACTTAATTCACCTAGATAGCAAACTTTGATGCATGCAGATCTGTTTCCAGAAAAACTAACATAGCATTTACAAAAACTAGGCAATTTGAAATGCTTCTCTGTTTGGTTATTTGCTGACTTAGAATAATTTCCAAGGAGACGTTCTGAAAGATGTCCAACAGCTTCTGGCGTTGGGGAGGGAGGCCACACTCACTTTATGTGGGTCAGCTTTGCCCTCAGATATGTGATTTTTATTTCAGTGAGATTCCTATGTTGTATTCCATCACCCAAGAACAAAATTAATTAAGCCCTTTGTGCCCAATTATTGGTTCTATTAATACATGCTGAATTACCTATCTCCTTCCAAAAATGTCTTCTATTTGTACAGAAAATGCAGACTACATTCACTGCTAGCTACTTCTCGGGGAGGGGGAAGGGGGGAACAAAAACAAACAAACAAACAACAAAAACAAACAACAAAAACCCACAAAGAAGCTTCCTCCTTTTAAGCTTGTTATATTCCAGTGTAAATGAGAACTAAACCTGACCCTTAATGTTTGTGCACAGTTGAGCTTGTTATGATGAGGATAGCAGCCCTGTGATTGCCACTCTGGAGTTTTATTTTGAATAATTTTATTGGTGTTCTGGCTGTTGTCTATAAAGATGAGGCCACATCTGGTCAAGTGTGCTCTCAGTTGGTTCAAGGCTTCTATTCCCCAATGAACATTGCAATATTCAGACTCTGTACCAACCACTTTCTTTTTTTATAGACATTGATGTAGAGAATTAAATAGTATTTACCTCCCAGAAGCTGTTCCCTTCAGGAACCATCTGGGTAATGAGAGTATCATTTACACCACATAAAACTGTGACATCTGGAAAGGGAAAGACCAGTCTGATAAGATCACACATACAAGCAGAATGAACCAGCTTTTAATCAGCCTTTCTCAGTTTGTGGGATGGCTTTTTTTTTACAGTTTGTTTTGGTTTTAAATAGTGAAGTTGAAGTAAATGAGTGTTTGTTAAAAAAAAAAAAAGAGTTGAAAAATAGACAAATAAAGCGTTTTCAAAAAAGGAAAGCATCTTCAATTCACCCTGCAAACATCTTAACTAAAAATATGAGTATGATGAACAACTACAGTCGGGATTTTTTTTAAAAAAAAGAAGTATGAACAACTCAAGTATGTAGTACAAGTCTAAACTTTGTAAGCATAGAGGAAAGCAGATCTATATTTCAGTATTAACAGAAGATGACTTAATGTTATGGTTTAGCCAGGTGGGCCTAAATTTAGGCTTTAAAGATCATATTAGGCCTAGAATTGTCAGCTGACTTGAGCTGGGCTGGGCTAGCTAACAGCTGACTTCTTCCAGCCAATAATATTGTATTCCATACCATACTACATCATCTCAAAAGAAGTAAAATCCAGTGTGTGGGAGGGGCTGGGGCAGTTGCNNNCCCTCTCCCTCTTCTTCCCTTTTCCCTTGGCTGGTTGTGGGGGAGGAACCCTTTTCACTCTGTCTTGGACAGTTGGCATTTTGCCAGCTCAACCTGAGACACTTGTCATGTCATTACCATTGTTCAGTGACATTTTACTAACAGGATTAAATTATTAACACCACCACCACCCCCCACCACCCCAAAAAACCCCACATAGTAAATACAGTTCTGCTCCCCACAGTAAATTCACATGCACACTCTGTTTTTCACATTTATTATTCCAAGAGCAGGAATTTTCTGCAAGCCATATTTCCCCTCTTTATTTTATTTGAGATTACTCATCTCAGGCACAAAAAACACATTTCATTGTGCCCATGTCCAGCATCATCTTTTTGCAGTCAGAACAACTAGACAGTAATTTGGAAAACAATCTAATACATGTGTCTCCTGGGCAGCTGCGTTAAAGGGACCAAGATCAAGGGTACAAGCATCACCAAAGATTCCCATGACAGATAAAAGCACACCTGCATTTAGTAGATCTGTGCCCCCATTATGATTCAGCCAAATTCCTAATTCTTTATTGTTTCCTCTCAGGCAATCAAGGCACTTTCTCCAAGACTAGTGTTCCCAAGAAGGCTGGATGGAGCGCAGCTGTCCTTAGGTGTTGCGTGGGATGAAGTTACTTCACTGGCCCAAATTAATCACAGCACATAATTATTTAGCCTTTTTTTCCAGTAAAATGAAGAAAAAGCATCTTTGAGCCTAATTTTTACACACACAAGAGTCAGGACTCAAACCCAAAATCTACTACTCTGGGATTCCATTGCCTAAACAAAAGTAGCCTGTACATCTGGGTTGCTGAAGGACATCTGAAATGTCTGCACAGGAGACACACATTCTCCTGGAACTGCAGCTGGAGGCCCTATAGAGCACTCTAGAGTACCTCAACGGGTAGCGTGGTGTAGATAAATGAGTTTCATTTCCAATGTGTTTGCTGCTGGAGGAAATTATTACATTTTCACCTCTCCAAACTGCCTCTTCTCAGCCATACACACTTGGATGGGTGAAACCATGAATTTATTCTTCTGGGAACACCAGGTTAAGCACTATATAACTTTGTAAAATCAACTCAGCTCTTGTACTTCCCAAGTATAAGACTCTGCTATATTGTCTCTTTCGATGCAATACTGGGCAGATTCTTTATATAAGCTGTCATGTCTTTTTTTTCTTCCAGCATATTTTTCTGGACTTATCCTTCAAATATTAAAAATGTCTACCTAGTTATGCTATACTTTTGTTCTTTCTTATGTGATAGCAAGCACCATACCAGAAACCTTACAAGAAATGTCACCCCCTCTATTATTTTCTTTCTACTTCTGTTCAATATCTGATTTATATTAATACAATGTAATGAAAATCATAATTTTTAATTAATTAGGTTTATTTCAAATCTATTTTATTGCAATGTTGTTGATATACCTCACTGAGGACTCCTCCTTACCATATTTAAGGGCATGAATAACCCAAGTAAACAGTCCCAGGGACATCAGTGAGACACATGAATCCAGTTACATACAGCCTAAAGCAAGACAAGCATTTAGGAAGATAAATGGATCACAGAGATATCAGAAAAACTCCTACCTAATCATAGAATCATAGAATCATAGAATCGATTGGGTTGGAAAAGACCTCTGAGATCATCAAGTCCAACTCCAGTCCGTTTCCTAGATCATGGCACTCAGTGCCACGGCCAATCTCACTTTAAAAACCTCCAGGGATGGGGAATCCACCCCCTCTCTGGGCAGCCCATTCCAATGCCTGATTACTCTCTCTGGAAAGAATTTTTTCTGCTCTCCAACTTAAATTTTCCCTGCCAGAGCTTGAGCCTGTGCCCCCTTGTCCTATTGCTGAGTGCCTGGGAGAAGAGACCAACCCCCACCTGGCTACAACTTCCCTTCAGGTAGTTCTAGACAGTGATGAGGTCACCTCTGAGCCTCCTCTTCTCCAGGCTAAACACCCCCAGCTCCCTCAGCCTCTCCCCACAGCACTTGTGCTCCAGTCCCTTCCCCAGCCTTGTTGCTCTTCTCTGGACCCTCTCCAGCCCCTCAATATCTTTCCTGAACTGAGGAGCCCAGAACTGAACACAACACTCAAGGTGTGGCCTCACCAACGCAGAGTACAGGGGAAGGATCACTGCCCTGGGCCTGCTGGCCACGCTATTTTTGATTTCTTTTCTCTGAGAAAAAAATTTCAGTGTCAGAAAATTAATAAGTATGTAACAGTTCTTTAACTCATTCAGAAAATTGCTGACCAGTGGCAAAGATCTTTACAAAGCCTAGTTAGTGAGAACATGTGCATTGGGCTGCAGGTAACTATATGTATTATACAGGCAAATTATTGTCCTTTTAAACTAAAAATGTATTATATTGCATCTGCACAGGCACAGCTATTTTCCTCGAAATAAGAAAATCTAGAGAGATGTAGCTACAAGAGGTCTCATACCTTAAGTCACTCAACTAAGGTACTTTAGTTTAATACCTTTACTTTTCCCTGTATTTCCTCATATGCAGGTACCAGAAGAATACAGAGAGTACGATGCTTTCCTCCAAGAGATTGGGGGAAAAGGAGCAGGATCTTGGGGAAGCCAAGGTGGCAGCCAACTGCCCAAGGCACAGGAACTTGGGACTACAGCTTTCTGGGAGGAGAGGGTGTACAGTCTCCTTTCCTCACTCTTTACTGACAGCCTCTGCCCATGACTGCTGTGGCCTGAGCAACTTTAGCACCCAAACGGTCTCTGTCCTAGGAAAACAGAAATAGTTTTTGCAACATAATTTCTTCTCTTCAAGTACTGAACTATATAACTAAAATTTTTTGCAGATACATTACTACCCTTTCTACATTTGGTGTTCCACATCTGCCTGTTGATTTCAACAAACTGCTGATTTAGCTTTACCTTTTGTAGGCAGGATGTTTGGCACTGCACTGACCAGAATCTTTGGCAGTGTTGCTCCTTGGAAAATGAAACCACACTGCCAAAATAATTGCCCAGCATAAGGATAGATTCAGACTCTGGAAAAGACATAATACTTTCAGATTGCCGGTTTTTCACCTGTCAATACACTGTGCACTTTGGCTAAATACAGCCTAAGCATGACTCCAGTGAAAACAGAAAAGCTCAAGACCAAAGCTCTGACTGGGAAGGCAAATAATAATGTCCTGTCTCACTTGAGAATGGAGGCCTGGAGTAAAAAGTATATGCTAAGTATACTCAAAATAGCTATGTGCAAGTCGAGAAGAAAAAAGAGTATACTCATTAAGTGTTAAGTTCAATATTTTAAGAATTCCTTCAGCTTTTATTGGCTGATTTAGGATAGTTTGGGTTTGCTTTTTTGAGGTTCTGTGCAATTTCTCTTTGACTTCAATGAGATTAACAGGTGCCTCTTATTCCTAAAAATGAGGTCTTTCTCTGCCTTCTCTGCCTCAGATGATCTTTTTTATCCCCTCACTATATGGCAATTTGTACCTAAGTGTTAGAATTCTGTAGAAAGTAGAACTTAGCTTTTATTTTAGTATAGTCTCCCTTCAGAAAATCTTTTATTCACAGAATGTAAGGAAAAAGGATCCATGCAATTATCTATTGTCATCTGCTGTGAAGTGCTCCTGCATTAACATGAATAATTTGCCTTATTTATAAATTCTATGTGAAGTAGTTCAATGGAGCTGTTAAAGAGTGTTAGAAATTGAATTCCTGCTTCAAGAAACCTTTTCTTTAGTCCTTCACTAAAAAGGCTGTCCTCAAGTGAGGTTTATTTCTTTTTCACCTCTCCCATTTATACAGGTGTAGTTCTCATTTCCAGTTACACTCAGTGTTCACAGTTGTGTTTGAAGATGCTTTGGTGGCCTTATGAC
This sequence comes from Sakesphorus luctuosus, assembly GCA_013396695.1. Classification (NCBI taxonomy): domain Eukaryota; kingdom Metazoa; phylum Chordata; class Aves; order Passeriformes; family Thamnophilidae; genus Sakesphorus; species Sakesphorus luctuosus. The sequence goes on along the minus strand of VWZD01003864.1, from coordinate 164,681 downwards.
ACTTTACTGATACCTGACAGTTACTCTGAACTGGATGGAAGCCCCACCTGGAACTTAATCTCTACTTCTCCTTAATTATTAAGCTGCTTTAGTTATTAAATTACTAAATAGGAAAATTACTAGAACACTGAAGTTCCTGGAAAAGACATCCCTTCTCAATATAGGTAATATTCTAAGATGAAGTCTCACATGTAAAATACCCTGGGAAAAAAATCAAATTTAGTTTTCAAAAAAGCTTAAATCCATTACTCTAGCTTGCTTTCACTTGGTAACTTTTCAGCTCAAGCCCAGACAATGCAGACATTGTTCTACCTTCAGCTGACAGCAGAAATATCTGGGATGTGCAATAACTTCTGGAGTGATCTGATGAGAGATCAGCCAGCCAGCTGAATACACAGGCATACAACCTCCTCCAAAGACAACCTCTGCAAGCCTGATCCTGAAAGGTGCCAAGAGCCTCATCTCCTTCTGGCTGCAGTGGGAATTTAAAGCAGACAAAAAGTTGCAAGAGATTATCGATACCCCCAAAACATGGACCCTACAGGGACCCAGATTTCAAATGCCTGGTTCTCTGCAGATGTGCAACAAAAATAAAACTTCCCTACAGCGCTGAGAAGCTGTTACATTTGAACAGAAAATCATAGCCAAATATTAATGCTTATAGGAATATTAGATTTTCCTAAAATATAGAAGCCAGCAAGACAGATGAGTTTTAAAACCAGGTTGAAAGCAAAGTCCATAAATGTACTAGCCAAGGGTGATAGTTAATTTGACTGTGGTTCAAATTACAAAATCATCTTTCCTCAAAGGAGCCATGGGGGAAAAACCAAATGCATAACTCACCAAATGGCAGGTATATGACAAACAGGACTCTCAGATAATTTTAAAAACAAGGCTGCCATGGCTGTTCAAAATGCATATCCATGATGCACATGGGTAAGAGCTCAGGCAGTTGACACAGCGCAAAGATAGTGTGTCTTTGACTGACAGGGACTCTGTCTAATTGTGGGGCTCAGGGATATTCCCTGTGATGGCATGAAAATCAGATGCTGTTCATATGCCACTCTCCTTCCATCAGGGCAAACCACATTGGAACCAGGAGTCCCTGTTCAGAACAATGCCCTGCTCAACAGCTCATTTCATTTTTGTTCCCTTGTTGGCCCTTCTTCAGATTCTTGTACTACTCCTAGTTGTGTGCAGCATTATTTTAAGGAAAAGATTAATACCTTACCTCTTTCAGTCCATTAACCAGCATTTTATTACTATGTTTTAGCCTAATGCTTGAAGCAAAACATGGGTTTGCTACTAAAACATGGTTTTGCTTCAGGGAGAACAGACAAACCCTGACTCTACCTCATTTCTTTTTTTTTTTTTTATTTTATTTTTTCCCAACAAAGTGTTCTATCCAAAAGGCTATTATACAAAAGATTTGCACTATAATTATTTTTTTACTAAAAGTACTATGGTTGCCATGCTGTTAGATAAACTCTGCATTTCTGCCTTTAGTCAGCTTTTTATCCAGCAGCTATTTTTTTATTATTTTTTTATTATTTGTGCTGTTAAATTGGTATCTAGTCACAATTTTTGATCATTTATAAAAGATTTTCAATTTTTGGTTTATTTACTGGTTTTGAAAAATTATGGCAAACAGCTCTCAAATATTACAGAAGACTCACTATTAAGAAGCTACATAAATAAGCAATTGCTCATACACATTATTTGATGGCAGGCCAAGGATCCACTTTACAAATTCATGACCCAATATATTTAAGTGAAAATAGGTAGCTAAGCAAGGTATATGAAAGAATAAAAATGACATATGAAACCAAATATAAAAGATCCTTTCAACAAAAAATACTAACTATGTATGACTATTCCAGATGTTTCCTGAGATGAAACAAAACATGCAGCAATTGTTAACAGATTGATGATAGAGGATTAAAATGGATGGAAAAAAATTCCAAGGCACTGAATATATGTGACACCTGAAGGCTTCAAGGTTAGGCTGGGAGCCCAAGAGAACAGAGGATCAAGGACGCTGGTCATCCATCAGGTAAATGCACAAGACTAAAGGAAACCCACTATCAGGGAAAACACTAAGGAACATTCGTGAATGGGAGGGGAATGAGTATGTCCAAACATATGGAAGAATTACTGCACTTGCTTTGTGGATTTCTTTTAACCTCCAATAAGATAAAGAACAAGATCCCAGAGCATTTAAGTGCATGGTGGCTTGGGATCCAAGGTTTTGGATTTGATTACAAGGTCCACAAAGACTGCATTTTTTACCTCTGCAGTAATAAGAACGTAAAGTTACATGCAGCTGAATTGATTCTGTAACAGACAAAACCCAGCATATGGTATTTTGATGTCTTTGTTTTAATCCTGTAGTTCCCATTTGTAACATTAAAATACTTAAAATCCTCTAATAGTTTTCCATCTTTGTTCCTTACTCTTGAAAGTGCTAAGCTAAACAAGAAAAAATGCACATTCCATGCAAGTCACCATCCCATATTTCAACATAAACTAAAAGGCTTGTTTGTGCCTCCTAAAAAATGCAGTGCAAACACACAAACAAATGTGTGGAACCACACCTCTGGGAGAGGTCACTGCCTTTTATGAATTGCAACACACACAGGAGATGCACAAAGAAATGGATCATTGTCTGTGGCATCTCTCTTAAAAATGGACTAGAGTTTTGATTATGTCCACATTGGTAACAGCAGCTACAGCAAGTCAGATAAACTGTCACTCGTGCTATGACAGTTCACACCATGTGAGTACAGAGATGTTTCTTCTTTCCCTTACACAAAAGCTTGACTTTAACCCACAGGTGAAAATTAGTCATTCTTTATATAATTGTCACTGTTAGGGTTCTACTCTACTTTTGGCCCCAAAGACAGGAATGGAGGCTAAGTTATCTGACCTGGTTAAACTGCTCTTAATGCTCCTCTCCCATCAGAAGGGAGATGAAATCGAAACTTTTCACAGGGATGTCCACACTGCTTTCATTTATCTGCATTTTCTCCTGCCAAAGCAAAAGCACCCCATGGTAAACAGTGGCATAGACTTGTTCAGTCTCAGTAAGAAATGGAAAGGAAATACTGGGCTTTTCTCACATGCCTTTCCAGAATAAAAGTGAAAATTTTAATATAGTTTTTCACAGTGAATATTATGCTTCACTCACTTGAGATATCTCAAAAATAGTATACCTATACCATTTTCAACTACCACTGAAATCCCTCCACTCTGGATAGTTCTTTCAAGAGTCTTACCTGATTCTCACATGTGAAAATAGATTCAAACTGAGACTTTCTCATTACAAAGTTAAAACCATTATCTGTTTCACTCTCTTTGCCATGGTACCTGAGCACTTAAGATGAGAATTGGATTTCTCATTTGCCACCATTATGTTTTATAAACTCTAGTCATTTATTACCAATTTTCAGGCATAAGTAGTGTCTCAAATGCACTTGAAATTAGAACTACAAGAAAACTAAATTATTAGTATGATAAAATATATTAAGTGAAGCTGCTTGAAAATCCAGTAAATAGAAAAATTATTCCCTGCACCAAGAGAAGGGAAAGAAATGGCCTTGGGGAATGAGAAAAATTGAAGTGGATGCATGAAATTCTTTATCTTTCGTAGGTTTTCCTCTCCACCCCAAGTAGTGGAATAAGTTTTCTTGACATTTCTGGCATAAATGCCTCCATTGATGCAGAAGGGGAATTGAAACCTACTAACTGAAAGCATCAAATGCTGACGCAGATTCATTGTACAAAAAATGAGTTGGGATCCCAAAGTGGTTTGCAACAGCCACACTTAAAACCTTGATGCCATTTTGTTCCTTACTAAATGGTATAATTCTTGTCCTTTCCTGCTCTGCTGAAACCATTATTAGTGCAACTCATTTGGGGCTCTGCTGGTCTCCCAGCTCCCCGAGTGGATTAAGTATTTACTGGCTGAGAGTAATTCTGTAGTGCTGTATTTCCACTGAGGAAAAAGAAAAAAAACAGTAGCTGAGAGAATCCAAAGGAGAGAGAAAGTGAACAGTCAGCCTAAGAAGAATTTTCTAGGGATATTTTTCAGTTTCATTGCTAAAATGATTTTACTTTCAGAAAGTACAATTATGATAATTTAGTCTGACTAAATTTTACTGTCTCTATCCTCCAGCTCAATTTGCAACCTATTGAGTAACCTTGTCACTTCCACTCTTTACAGCCTCTGCAGGGGTGAGAATACCATTTATCTCCTGTGATCTGAGATCTCTTGATCTCCAAAAACTGGATGTCATCCTTTAGGAAAACTTGGGGAATTCCCAAATGATGTTAAAAAACAGGGCCCCTGCTGACACTTCATATGAGAAACAGCTAAGTGAACCAAGTATCATTTTGTGGTAAACTGAATAAAATGTTTTGGGTTTTTTTTTTTAATTTAAATTAGAACTATCTCCTTTTTTTACTGTCTGGACTAAGAAAAAGCTATAATATTTTGGCCTATGAAGAAACCTCAGAGGAAAAAAAAATGGCCATTATATTTAAGTGACAAAACCATTTTTCAGGGCATTCAGTGAGACAAAAAATATTTACAAAATAATAATATAATAAAATAAAGATCGGTTTAGTCCATGTATTTAAGTTATAATTAAGATGATAAATGCTCTAAAAATTTCCTAGAGGGCCTGCAAAAAAAGAAAATGAACACTATATACCTTGCTGTCCTTAAACCTGAACTCTTTTAGAATTTTATAGTCTCTCAACTTAAAAAAAACCCTAAACATTCCTTCTTGTCTCAGTTACACTTTCTGCCCTTAACTCTGCTCTCAACTGCCCTCCTCACCCACACTCTTCTTGCTAAATCAAAGTCCAACACACATATCTTGAGCATCCTTACACTCTGCTTCAGCCGCCTGGGAAGAAAATGTTTTTTGCTGTTAATTCTGTAACCTTACAAACCTGTAACCTTACAAACTCCCAGGAGGAGTAGGTGGACCTTAGCTCAACAAACTTGCTGAAAAGCAGAAAACACACCTGCAGCTCTATTCTCAGAGCTACAGGATCTGCAAGTGTTAGAGATGTGTGTCTAGAATATTTGTGTAACATCCCAGGCAAGTTTCTATCTTTTAGACACTGTGTTGGAGTATGCGAAGAATAAATTTTCCCCAGAGAATTCACCTTGATTTTACACTGACACCAGTACACGTGGGACCAGAGGTTTTGGCTGCCTACTATAATATGAATTATATTATACTCTATAACATATATGCATATAAAAAAAATTAAAATAGAGTTTATACAATATGGTAGCTCCACAGAGGAATTTTGTCAATCCTGTTTAAAAAAATAAGATTTTCTTACAGGGATTAGAAAAGCTCCCAACAATCTGTCAGTATTACCACCGCATATAGACTCATCCCTCTGACATGGCACTTATTTTTAGTATATTTACAATTTTAGTATCTCTCTCTGATGCCATTATCATAAATTTAAGACAGGACACTGAAAAATCTGTCCTTATAGATGTGTTGAAAATAGTATTCAGTTAAAGAGTGCCTGCTTGAGATTCTTACCATGTAGTATCTTGCCCTGCCTTCCTTTCCCCACAACCCTTCTGTGCAATGTAGCTAAAGCTGCATTGATAGCACTAAAGAAAACTTTCCAAAGTAGCATCTTCCACTTGCCCATCTAAGATCTTTCATTGCAAACCTCAGCAGCTCATCTGTCATTCGAAGCATAACTCTGCGGTTTTTAAGAAAGACCAGAATCTAAATTTGCTCACATTTTGCTTGTTCAGACACAACAGGTCTGAATTCATGAGGTTTTGTGGGCACTTCAAGGATACCTTAAAATTACATTTTATAAAATATTTTCCATGAACATCAAATTCCCTGATTCCCTCCAAAATTTAGATAGCTACATTGCAGGAAAACAAACTGTTTGGGGTTTTTTAATAGTTTATTTTACAAAACAATTACTTTATAAATTGCAGCTATTACCAGTAAAAGCTTTCTTTGTGTTGATAATCATTAATGTAATTGATGCAATTAAGAATTTGATAAAAACAATTTAATGCTGACTTAAAAATAAAATTTTCTAAAGCAGGGGGAAAAAATTAGAAAAAAAATAGTGGTTTTCTATTTTCACTGAACTCATTAATATCAGTAGTATCTTTATAAATACACTATAGAATGGAAGAAATCTATCACTAGGTACTTGGCAGCTCTTTATCGTACTAAATTATTTTAGAGTCTAGCAGGACATAAGGCCATTATAATTACATGTTGTTTGTTTACATATTTATGTTGTCACAGTATGAATGTCTGTTAAAGCTAGCTCATGATGCATCAGCCTCACTTATAGTTGCCGCATCAAGTACAAATTTCAGACTAAATCCTGAGTAAAGTTTCATACCATCTGGGTCTGGTCTCACAGGGCAGGGAGCCCTTGTCCAACCTCCCACTGCCTTTTGCTTGGCTGACCTCAGGAAACGTGTCTTGCTCCTTGTGTCTCAGTCCCTACCCCATCTCCCTCTTGCAAAATATTTACAATAGGATCCTATTCACGTATTGCTTCATGAGGACATTGTGTATTTATTTTTGTCAGCACAAATCCCAAAGTATGCCTTTATTTCCTAAGAATAATCTTTTCAACAGCAATAAAGAGGAAGAAATACTAGACCAGCAGTAATGAGAAGAGCTGTCAGAAGACATCGATGAAAATATTCAAGGTACCCCCTTAATTCTAAAATATGCACTTCCACTTTTAAGTAGCTGGTTTAGCTTAAAAGAAAAAAATAAACAAACACCTCTTTATATCTTTGATATTTATATTTTCTTAATACTTTAACAGAGATTTCAGTGTCATGGTGGTGCATTACAGCCCTGCACTGCAGTGATATCCTCAGCTGCACAGTCTGGAGGAGGCTGTGGTCTGCTGGTATCTAGCTGGCTCTCCAGCTGAGAACACTTCTCTTCACTGCAGTATTTCTTCTCTCCTTGCAGTAGTATCATTTTCCTCCTCATGCAGGGGCCAACAGTCACCAACTGTTCAGTCAGCTACTATTAAAATACTAGATTATGAATCTTGATTAATTCTTCATTCTTCAGATCCTCTCCAAAAGAATGTAGACATAGTCAGGTAAAAGAAAATAAATGCTAGAATAAGTGAATGTTACATTTAGTCGATTCAACTTGGCAATAAGACCTGTTTACAAGCTTTCTTTTCCTGCCCAGTAGCCTAAAGACTCTTTGCTCTTTTCAATTTATTTTATTTTAGACTATTTTCAATTAGATTATTCTTAGTCTCTCTAGCTGTTTAGTTGGCAACTCTTACCACAATGCATGAAAGGGACTGGAGCACAAGTCCTATGGGGAGAGGCTGAGGGAGCTGGGGTTGTTTAGCCTGGAGAAGAGGAGGCTCAGAGGTGACCTCAGCACTCTCTAGAACTACCTGAAGGGAAGTTCTAGCCAGGTGGGGGTTGGTCTCTTCTCCCAGGCACTCAGCAATAGGACAAGGGGGCACGGGCCCAAGCTCTGCCAGGGGAAATTGAAGTTGGAGATCAGAAAAAAATTCTTTCCAGAGAGAGTAATCAGGCATTGGAATGGGCTGCCCAGAGAGGTGGTGCATTCCCCATCCCTGGAGGTTTTTAAAGTGAGATTGGATGTGGCACTGAGTGCCATGATCTAGTTAATGGACTGGAGTTGGCCCAAGGGTTGGACTTGATGATCTCGGAGGTCTTTTCCAACCCGATCGATTCTATGATTCTATGAAAGCCTCACAATTTTCAAAGCATTTTTTCTTCCTATTTCAATGACTTTGAATCCTTTATTGGTCACCAGGCATTGGGAAGATCTGCATTCCAAACCAACTGCCTATGCACCCTCTACTAAGCAGTCACTGGAGAACATTTCACAAGGCACACTTAAAGCAGACATCAAAACTTAAACTTTCTGCAGTCTAGGCCAGCAAGTCCCTCTGGTCCCATAACTCTCATATAATTATGTCCAAGCTTCTATAGTAAGGGGGAAATCCCTCTTGCCTAGCAGTGTATGCCTGTAAAAGGAGAAAGCACAGAAGTAGACCCCTCCCTGTTAAGAGGCCACACATACTGGCAAATACTGTATGAAGAGGACAGTACCCACACACACTGTCCTGAAGGGCTGATGCCCTGCTGTGTTCTGCCCAAAGCTCAACAGCATCTCACCCCAGCTGACTTGAAAGCATTACACCTGGGGCAGCAGCAGAGCAGTGTGTGGGTCACTCAGCTGGTTCCATGGATGCTGTAAATACTGAGCTGCTGACAAAAAACTACACATTCAGGGACACATGGAACGGCAAAGCTGGGATGACCAAGGAAATTTTACCTAAGGAAAGGTTTTGAAGGTCATTGTTTCACCCTTTTGTGAGTGAAGTCAGGCCCACCAGGACTGCTGTCTCCTTATCATGATCCTACTCAAACCTCACTGAAATCTGCAGCCATTTGCAATCCATCAAGCTCTTCATATTCTCATAAACCCCAACACCTACTACGAAGGAGTGAGCAATGAGCCCCAAATTACCAGCTTCCCAGTGCTCAAACAGAGCTGGACAGCTGATGAAAACAGGCTGAGCACCCAAGGGCATTATTTCATAAGTTTGCAACATGATAAAAAACTACAAATGATACACAACCCCTGCTGCAAACCAGATTGACAGGCATCTCCTCTTTCCAAAGGACCCAGGCTTTATCTGGCATGCTAGAAATTCTAACAAGCCAAGTGTAACACTTTCAAATGGCGTTACAGCTCCAATACTGTGCCTTTAAAATAGATTACACAAAGATATGTATGGAGAGAAAGCCAGAGGGAGAGAAAGATGGTTCATAAAACAGGCTCAAAGTAATTCATTTGCTGCCTTAGATTATTTTTTAGTATAACATATTTCTCCTTCAAGAAAGAGTCTTGAAGAAGTCCTTACAAAGAGGACTACTATTAACTCAGGGGTTTTTCCCCAGTATAACCCCACAGAGCAGTGGGACTGGCTGTGCCAATCCCTCCAAGGATGCCTCCTTCCTCACATGTGCTAGTCCTTTCCAGGCCTTTTTATTCCCCTGTGATTCCTCAGCTGGAAATCTTTCCCAGCTTCTCTGCCAAAATACAAAATTGCCAGGACAGTCAGGGTGGCAAATTCATTTTCTTGCTCCCAACTAGTTCCCCAGCCCATGGCTTGTGCCATTAAAAAATGAAAAGAAAAAAAAAATAATTTTTGGAGCTATACCATGCTTTCCTTCTCCTTGCCCATTTCTTTACCCCAGTACTCTGGAAAAAGTTCCTTGCCACACATGGGCAGCTAAAAATAGTCTAAGCTAAGATTCTTCCCCTCCCTCCCTGCACCTCCATATTAGTTCATAGGATTCAAATGACTACAATAAGACAAATGACATATTAGGACATAACCATTTTTTGGCAGGTTACCTAACAAGGCTTTTCAGCACAGTTTATGTTCTGTCAGATCTTATGCATGATAACTATTGAGTTTTTCTGTAATAATATTTACTCATTAAGACCTTAACTTCATCTTTCAAATTTCTTTCTCTTTTTACCTAAAAAGTACTCCTACAAGTGAAATGAAATAAGATGAGCAGATATCTCTCAGGTCCTCTGAAAGTATCTAAGTGATACTACTAAGCAACAGTGGTCTTCATGTAAACCTGCTAAAATTGAATTATGGCTCTAACCCTTGAATCTGATTAATTACAGGCCTTGTGAGCATTTCTAATAAAGATGGCAGCTTTTTTTTTTCCCCTGTGGCTTCATTTTAATATAGTTACCATTAGCTATATCTCTCATTTAAGAACAAGAATAAATAAAAATTTGAGAAATCTTACTCTAGATTAATCCAATAATTCGTCTTGCAGAAAGCATCCTGTTTTCTCTCACACCTCACACTCTCTACCTGAGCTTTTCTGACTATATGTAGTTCCACCCCAGTACAATCCCAGCACACTGTTTCATTATATAACCTAATATACAGTTTTTAATTGCCAAGGCCAAATTTAGTTTAAATAATAAAACATATTTCTTCTTTCCTGGTATTTTAGCCACCTTTAGTAAGGGTGTGTATCCTGATCTCCAGATCAGCTGTGGAACAGGAGAAAAAGATCAAAACATCACCAGCCCATAGACTCTCCAGCTGAAAGAGATAACAAATATCACCATGAGAAACACCTGTGCGCAAGCAGCTCCTATTGGGGTTCTGATGGATAATTACTGTACAGGTGTATCATCCACCTCTCAGGATCTACTTTAGAAACGATGACATTCCATGGAAGACCTGGCAATGACTGCCTACTATTTCCCTCCGTGCTCACAAATATACTGCTGCCATGTGCTGTACATACATAAAACAAAGACATGCCCCCAGACTCAGCATTAGTGACAAGGATAGAGTTTAACAGCAGCTCTACAGTGTGCTCAGAGATTCTGAAGGGATTCTTCAAACCCCAGTGACTCATACAAATCTTTAAAAGTAAGTTAGACCTCGCTAAATACTTAATAAGAAAAAATAAAAACCAACCAAACAAACAAACTACAACACAGCATAAATGACTAAATATGTTCCTTAGCAATGATGAGTCTTTACTGGAAGGGAAGCAGACACTAAGCTTTCTCCATGCCTACTGCTGGAGCTTCTCAGCTGGGACAATGCCTTTCACAGAAGCAGACACTGAAAACAAGTATCAGCTCCCCAGATTTTTTCTGTAAGACATACTGCTTAAATATGAATTTGAATTGTCATTTTCTAAACCTGAGATGGGAAGACATAAAAGAAAACCTAGACACCTTCAGATAAATAAAAATCACTATACAGAACAACTGTCCAGCCCTAACTAATTCACTTCATGGCCATTTGTGAACACAGACCACTTGTTCTCATCAGTACTCATTAATTACTTTTAAAGGATTTGTGAAAGGCAAAGTAAAACAGAAAGCAAGTATTATGTGGCTTAAATTTTCTATAAAGGTGCCCAAACCAGCAATAGGAAATGTTTTTATCTGTATGTTCTTATGTAATTTCCAAGCTTCCTTACCTCTGTGGTCAGGTACAAATTCCTTTCCAATTCATTCTCTGTTAATTCTACTATTTCCCCATTCCCCCTACAAGCACATAAATCCTCTTCACTATGGAGGTGATGTTTGTGGGGTGAAGGCATACTGACTATTCTAACATTCACTAAAGGAATTCTCTGAGCTATGCCCTCCCTAGGATTATCTCAGTTGTTTAGAGCCTGGTGCTAATAATGCCAAGGTTGTGGGTTTGATCCCTATATGGGTCGCTCACTTGAAACCTGGACTCAATGATCCTTGTGGGTCCCTTCCAAGTCAGAATATTCTGTGATTATTCTCATTTTTAGAGCAACTACAACAGAAGGTGACAGCCAGGCTCAGGCTATGCTGTTTAACACTTACCTGGTCACCTCTCTTCAAGCAGTGCACAGGAAAATCTTTCATGTGGATTTAGCTGCCCAAGAGAAAAAATAATCCTGGTGAGGACAGCAGTGGATATACTGACTTCTTGCTGCTGAAGCCACCTTGCTGAAGTGAAGAGAGCTTTGCTGGCATGATGCAGTGTAATTTCTGAACATGTTCAGGCACAGTTTGACCAAATGTCTTTTGAAAACCTAGCCTGGCAAGTATAAGAGCTACATTAGCAGTTCGCTGCTAAAACCGCCTCGAGGGTTATCAAACTATCCATCTATCTGGGGCTGGAAAAGAGCTCGGAGGTACTTAATTCATATCTCTGCCAACACAAGACTGCTCCATGCTGTGTTCCAAGGGGTTTGTCCAGTTTTTAACGACTCAAGTAAAGGAGCTCCCACCATTTTCCTCCAGAGACTATTCTCTATCATGAAAGATTTCACTGCAAAGAAACAATCCCTGATAGTCAGCCTAAACTATTCCCTTGCAGACTTTTCTATTCATCTCAATTATATGTAAATATATACATTATACATCAAAAGCCAAACTGCTCCCCCTTACATCATACAGCCCTTTAAAAGTTAGTCACATTGCCTCGGTCTAATGCTGAAAAGAATTTGCCCTCACACTTTGTTCTTCAGAAAATATTGATGAAGGTAGTAGCTTTTTGTGCATGACATACTAAAAGAATAAAGGTATAAACTGTTCAGGAACTTCATGTAAAATGAAAATCTGCAATTTTACATTATCCAGGCCCATTTGAAAAGTTGCAAGAGAAGCAAAGAGCCAGAGCCCACTAGGATTTTATGATGCAAAAGGTGCTGGGGAGTATTTAGATACCAGAATGATGTCATTTACCAGTAAACAGATGCAGCCTCTGTGCAAATTTTCCTCACTGCAATAAGTTCACTCCTTTGTAGAGCTGCTGTGCCTTGGTCCTTTGAGTGCATTATTCATAAATAAACCCAGCAACAATAACTCATTGTTAACGTGCAGAGCCCTTGGCTCCTAATAATAGTATTTAATCAAGGAGTGTTCTGTATTTACAAATTCTTAAGTTACGAGCAGCCATCTTTAAGAATAAGGAACTGCTGCAACTCCATGGCAGCAGTTCCTTATTCTTAAGGATCCATAAATCCATAATCAAACATCACACAATGGTTTTGCTATTTTTTTTCCAGATATTCCCTAAAAATAATCTTTTTTAAGAAAGGCAAGTTCCTTTCAAAAGCCTTACCTTCCTTTCAAAGTATTAACTAGCAAGGCAATTTGTCTTTAGGTTTTAGTCTTGATAATTTTGATTATTGATGAGATTGCTTAATGCAATTTTCTAAAAAATTGTGCCATAAGTAGTTCTAGAAAGAGATATGTACTTGAGAGTTAACATCTTCATATGTGAAATTGAATTTGAGCCTGGTAGATATTAAAAACAGATGATTTTTTTCTGATTTTCACTGACAAGTCCTTTAATTAGTTTGCTCTTTAGTTCTGCCAAAATTACTTGTGACATTTTATTCACTGGCACAAAAACTACAGGTCATTTTCAATAAACCATGGCTAACCCCATACAAAGAGATTAAGTGAATTCCCTCTTTTCTCATGGGAAACGTTAAGGTCACAGTAAAGGCCCTTGAGAAATGGAAGGGTTAAAATTCCACCACCAGTCCTTCTCCAGAAATTACAAATGGAAGGCAAAAGAAATCAGTGTTAATTACATCAGTCCCTCAAGATGGGGAACAAAAATTTGCATAATGTAAAAATATCTTTCTCTCTCTCCTTTTTAAACTGGAAGATAGATGTGCTTTATTACCTTCTTTTATTCATAGCTCCTGTGAGGAAGGAATGCTTCAGAGACCTCAAAATCAGAACATCTAGTATGGATAACCCTAAGTACAGACCTCAGTTTTGATCATCCTCACCTCCTGACGCATTTCTGACCTTCAAGAAAAACACTACTATGGCTGATTATGTAGAAATAGTAAGAGAAACCCACAAATCCTCAAGGGAGATTCACTGACCGTGCTCTCTTTATCTCTCACTAATCACCCTTATGGCTGTGGCCAAGACCCAGGCTGAGACCATCTGTTGCTGATTTGAGTGTCATTAATTAAGGATTTGAAATTCACAGAAGATAAGAGATTTAGACAGTTTCTACTGAGAAACAGCACCTGGCAATGCAAGGCAACTCCCAGTCCATCCCAGTTCCACCTTCAGATTTGAGAGTCCATCCATTTACGCTCCAGGTGACACCAGTGCAGTACAAACCACACTAGCAGCAGAGCTGCAAGGAAGGATGGAAAGCCTTAGACACAAGGAATTCTTTTACTCAGGTCCTTCTGTCTGCAGATCCCCTAAAGAAAAGCAGACCATCAGTTTGACAAAAAACATGCTGCCTGAGCTACTGCATTTTGTGCTTGTGGTGTCATAGATATTATGCATGCCCAAATTAGCACACTTTTTCTTCTATTTTTTTTCCTTTTTTTTTTTTCAAACCTAAAATGCTTTCCCTTATGGACCTGGTCTGTCCTTCTGACCTGTGGAGTGTAGCGGTTCTGCAAAAACAGTTCTTCAACAGTGGCTTTGTGGAAGTCTGAGTATGGCCCATTGAATCAAGCCAGCAGTTCCTCTGTTTATTTATTTAACTTTGCTAATGCAAACTAACCTCCTCAGAGCTTACCTGCAAATGGAGACTGGGATTTTTGTCATTCTTGGTTATGTTAGATTTATAGTTTTCTTTTCTAGGTAAAAAAAAAAAATGGCCTCAGTTAAAATTATTCCCTCAAGTAATATCACTGCAATTCAATGTACAGTTGATATTTAGATATCATTGGAACCAGAAACTATGATGACATGGTAACTATCTTAACAGTTAACTCACTCAGACTAATTTCTCTGAGAGCAGAATCTGAAAATCTGAGTAACAAAATCCTAGAGAAAGGCCTCTGTTATTCTTGCAAAACTGAACTGCTTTTCTTGCAGATAAGGGACAAGGCAGATAAAAAGGACTGAGCTGAAGTAGTAAAAAGGGCAGAAACACAAAGATACCTAAAAGAGAAACATGGGATAAAATTACTTTTTTATTAACTTCACAAAGCTTTAGCATGCCTGCTGGAGAAAAAAACATTTTAAAGACAACTGAAGGCATTATCTGGGGAGAAGTTGTCCAGTAGGTCACAAGTATTTTGAGATCATTAAAGTAAATCTGAAATGTAACTGTGAAATTACATTATGTACTTCTGCCACTGCTGTTGCATGTGAAACAAAACATAACAATGGTAGAATGATTCTCACAAGTACCGTTCCAGGCACATTTGAGAGATGGACTTTTACCAGTAAATGCATAATTCTTCCATATTCCTCCCATATCACCAGTATTTGTGAAATTAGATATTGTAGAAGAAAATGGACCATTGAAACAGTACATAAAATCCATCTCACAGTGTTCAAGTGTGTGGTGGTAAAGGTTTGGTTTGTTATGATTTCTTTTCCCATGCTTTGTAAGAAAACCACTAGGGGCATGCTTTGCAAAGCAAACTTTTGAGGTTTCTTGTGGTAACTAACTTTTGGAGACAAATTGCATCTATAAAGGAGGAGGGTCCAAGACAATATATTAGCCTATTCCCAGGCAATTGAAACTTCCATTCATGCTGAAAGCTTTTGGCAAGAAATTTCAATGTTTTGCTGCAAAGTAAAAGAGCTCTTCAGATTATGAAGGAAAATCAAACGGCTGATGACTTACCAGCATGCAGGAGTGCTTGTCAAGGACATGGATTACCAGCACTTGGATCCTGGTTCAAGCCTCATGCACCTCAGAGTTGCAGGCCCCTGGCAAGAACTCTTACTGTAAGGCTTTTCAGCGTCAGCTCTGGCTGCTGATAGAGCTGATATTTGCCTTCATCTTCTAGGAGGAGCGTATTATTGTGGATTCCTCATCCCTGGAAGCATTGAAGGCCAGGCTGGATGGGGCATTAACTAGCCTGGTCTAAGGGAAGGCGTGTTGGAATGAGTTGATCTTTAAGGTCCCTTCCAACCCAAACCATTCTGTGGTTCTATGATATTACATGAAATATGACTAAGGGCCATTGTGGATCATTTAAGAGAGCAAGACACTATAAGTGGACAGTCTCAAACTGGTGACCACAAAACTGTCATTAAATGTGAAAAACTCCATTGGTGTGACAAATTACAGAATAAGGAGCTATTGTGATTGCAAGTCTGCAATTCTCATACAGAGGTAACATCAGTAATAGTGATTAAAAAAATCAGTTTAAAAGTCATAAAATTTTAACCCATATTTGTAATGGTAAGCATGGGGATATTTTGTTGCCACTGAATGTCATTGGTTTATATTGTTCTGATTCAGTTCCTACTGGGACAGGTGTTATCATCTGTCACCAACGCTGTAATTCATGACTACTTTGAAAGCCTAGGGAAATCCCTAATTCATTTCAAACATATGAGAAAATATTTTGGAAAATGGCAGCCTAGCTAGTTTTGTCATTTTTACAGGTGTTTCTCATGGCCTTATTTTATCACTATTTTATCTAATGGTTTCAAAAAGCTTACTTTGCTTTTCTTCTTTTGCAGCCTTAATATTTCAGGAAGCATGAGCAAAAAGACATTGAGTTTTTCACACTGGATAGCTTCAGCTGAGATCCAGATTCAGAATTATATGCTGGCAAAAGCTCCACCCCCTTCCAATTAATTTTTTTTTTAATGAGATACTCAGAGTAAGTCCTTTCTCAGATTATTCCCTCCTAACTTGCTTCATTTAATAGTGACATATATCTTTAGTTTGGGTTCTAAATCTGAATATAGTTTCACCCTCTAAGCTTTTAGAATAATGACTGGTACGAATGACTCTCTGTACCTGTGTTTTTCTCTCAAATTGCATGGAGCTGGTGTTCAGATCAACAATTCTAATCACAATTTTTGTAATCCCAGTAGTACTTTGGTGAAACTACAGTAGCTCTATAAAGGACTCAAGATGGCTGTTTCCACCTTCTCCTCTCTCAGATCTTTGACCTTGGACAAATAATGACTGCAAAAATTAAACCTGTTCAGCTGAAAGCTCATGGGTGGCAATTCATTTACACAGCCTGTGAAAAAACAAAACATANCACGGGCTCAAGCTGTGCCAGGGGAAATTGAAGTTGGAGACCAGCAAAAAATTCTTTCCAGAGAGAGTCATCAGGCATTGGAATGGGCTGCCCAGAGAGGGGGTGGATTCACCATCCCTGGAGATATTTAAACGCAGATTGGCCGTGGCACTGAGTGCCATGATCTGGTAAAGGGACTGGAGTTGGACCAAGGGTTGGACTTGATGATCTCGGAGGTCTTTTCCAACCCAATCGATTCTATGATTCTGTGGTTCTATGAATGGTGAGAAGAGGTCACCCAGGCAGCACGGCTAAACAGTGTTCAGGCTGCATCAGAGATTTCCCAGACATGTGATAGAATGTTGCCTCATACATGCCAGGAACAAGTGGAACGATAACAAAAACTGAGGGCAAAAAGTGATAGGGTAAAAAAATAATTTTTCAGAAATACAGCCCTGACAGTAGTGCAAACAAAGCCATCGTCTCCTCCAGGTTCCAATACATCTCAATGCTGAAACTATATTTGTCTTTGGCATCTGGCAATGTCATTTAATACATTCTTATGGCCCTGCATGCAGTTAAGCATGCACTGTATATTATTTTATGATGTTTGAATTGGAATCATACTTTCTGGGTACAAGTATTCATGTTTTTGCAGATTCTTGTGTAAAGCTTAGAGAACCTGTTTCCAATTTCATGACCGTTTATCGCTAATCCAAAATGACTGCAGCATTACCTACAGACAGGAAGCTGGATGAGGTCTTGTGTGTTTTGGATGCATCATTCTCTTCCCAGGAAACTCTGTTAAACTAGTTTTATTCTTACATGAGAGGAAGACAGAAATTACTAATGGACATGACTGTGCCTAATCTATATATAGTTTAACAAAACAGAGGTAAAACTGAGATGGGTCTTATAGCAGCTCTTCATCTGTATGAGCTCGAAGAATCATTTCGGTATTCCATTCAGGTTTCTGCTTTTGCTTTCTCAAAACTCAAACTGCTTTAAAGTATCTTGCACTCACTCAGTTCAGCCAACCTTAAGGAATTTTACAGATTTTAGTCTCTAGGCCTAACAGGTAACTTTTCCTGAAATAACCAAATCTTACTGCAAAAAATTTTTTCTATATAACTCACAATATCATCTTGTTAGAGGTTATGCTGAACTGCAGTCAGATTGCATGTCAAAGGAAACATATTGTAGAATATTCCCTTGGGGAGCCAAACACATTGTTGATGAAAGGACAGATTAAGCTGTTCTCCAAAACAACCAGAAACAGCCTAAGAAATATGTACTTATCACTTTATGAACTTCTAAAACTTCATTTGGGGCAGTAGCTGATTTAGAATTGTTCTAATACCTCTTGTGAGAAAAGGCTTTCTCCTGAGATTTATAGCAGTCCAGGTTTTTGATGGATAGAAACACCCATCTGATCACTTAATAATTCTGGACTTTTAATCATAATCATACAGTAAAGGTGCACATATTTTTCTCTTAAGTTAACAATTTCATATTGTCTTTTACAAGCTTCATTGAAGACCAAGCAATTTCAATCAACTAAGTACAAATTCATGTGTCTAGCTCCTTCCCTCCAAACAATTCCTTATGTAGATTTTATTTCCTGAAAAAAAGCTATACCTACACTTGCTCCTTGCTCTTGGAAGAGAGTTACAGAAGGAAACCTTGTGATCTCAGAAGTCTTTTCCAACCTAGCTGATTCTGTGATACTACTTTCAGTGTTTCTTCACATGATGGCAATCTCTGGAGATAGAGTTTTCTAACACTTGCTTAGTCTATAGATTATAATTTGGTGGGGTTTTTTCCTGTTAAAAACAATTTATGGTTATTTGACTACCATAATTATGATTTACACCATGCTTTGGTGTTTCTTTGAATTATTTACATTTGTCTATATTACTTTATAAATGTCTTCCAGGCTTTTCCCTGTAATTTTATTATTGGATTTTTATATATTTAGTTACAGTAGATTATGATTTCTATGGCTGACTTTTTAACTGTGAAACCATTTAATAGAATGGAAATTTAAAAATCAACAAAGAATGTCAA
The DNA here is from genome assembly GCA_013396695.1 of Sakesphorus luctuosus. Lineage (NCBI taxonomy): Eukaryota > Metazoa > Chordata > Aves > Passeriformes > Thamnophilidae > Sakesphorus > Sakesphorus luctuosus. Next base: position 146,059 of record VWZD01003864.1, on the reverse strand, counting down.
AGTATGTTCGCAATCAATTTCCAATCCCCTAAAAATAATTAAATTTGTAGGGAGCTAAGAACAAAGCCATGTTTGTCTCCTAGCACTAGAGCTCTGTAGTGTGAAGCCCAGCAGAATTCAATAGCTGTGAAGCCACAGGCACTATTCAGTATCATGAGGGGAAAATAACCTGTCTGAGGCAGCTCTCACAGATCCCAATGTCAATTCAGTACAACCTCTCCTCTCCTCAGAAAGAATCTGTCGCTTGGTTCCAGTGTTTTTCAGGCATAACCTGGGTGATTTGTTCTGGGAAAACATCTGAGAACCACGTCTGTCTGATCAGAAGGTATCTACTGGAGTTAAACACCTCAAAAGGGAAAACCAGCTGTCCATCATCTTCCCTAAAGGAAAAAGTACTTCAGCACGAAAGGTTAAAAAACCCAAGAATTTCCAGGATGAGAAAGGGGCCTCAGGACTATGAGAATTAATTACCTTGACAAACAAGGGAGGCACATGTTCTCACTATGTAATTAGTTGTAAAATGCTCCACTCCTTCTCTTTTTCCTTGCTGGGAAGAGTAACATTCACAACTGCCATCACACACCTATTGGCATGTAAAGGTATCCCATCCAGGAGAAAAGGAAGAGAGAAAATTCTCAGCTTGTGGGAAAATATCACAGTTTGAAATACCTACAGGGCTATCAAGGACCCAGGAAATAGTTCATGGCTGAAATGCAAGATGAAACATCAAAAGGTGCCTGTTCCATTTACAACTTTCAAGACCTCTTGGTGAGACTTTAAAGAAGCTACTCAGCTTTCCTGCCATAAAACCCTCAAGATGTTTTCCCACTCCAAATTATTCCACAGTGTATTCAGAAATAGGCTCAGTCCCTTCAGTTAAATATTTCACATGGAATAATTGAACAGCAAGCAGAGAAAAGAGAGAGTGTGAAATCATCAGGCACCCTCCCAGCACAAGCACATGCTTAGCTACAGTTCTGCTAGTGAACATTCCAAAATCTTGGATGAAGAACTAATACATGCAGGCTCTCTGTACTCTTTGGGACTCTGCACACTTTAAATGGCATCCATGGAATGGGCAGAAAGCATCTGCATTCTCCACAGCCTAGTGGCGAGGCATCTTCACAGAAGTGAGTCTTTGATTTGCTTTAGACAGTGGGAAAAAAAAAGTGAATCAGCATCCTCGATGCAGGACAAATTGCTGAGGAACCTGATATGAAGATGGGAGCTGCTGCAGCAGCACAGCCTCTGCTCAGAGATCCACTGCTATTTATTTATTAGGTGAGCCTGGGGCATGCAGGTGGATTTGCATCCCACTGGCAACCTGGGGGAGAACACTTGGAGTGTGGTGTTGGACAGACTGACTGTCCCCACGCACACAGGCTTTTAATGTTGCCGTGGGCAAGGTGTTACTGGGCACAAGCCAGAACACTTTTGACACCTGAGGAACATGGGCACAGCAAACCAAGGCTTCTGGAAATGCTGGTGTTGGACAGGAGCTGAATGTGACTTCTGAGGAGTGGAATTTCAGTTTTGGATTCTTAGAAATAAATCACATAAATCAGAGGACTTTAGGATCTGGCATGCCAAAGCAGCCTTGGCCCAAAATGGCCACATAATTACAGCTGTTCAGATTTCTTAATTTCCACTTTTTCTATTCTTTAAGAAATGTGTTTCTCTTCAAACAGTGCAGATTTGTCAAAACCAAATCTTTTTTATGAATGTATCAATTTAAACTTAAAATGTTCCATGTCGGAACACAAATAGTGTTTCAACCCCAAGATTTCTTACCATTAAGTCTCTCTCCTGTATCTTCGAGATGAGGGACTCATCTTAGGAATACAGATCTAAGACCTGGTTTGACTCAGAATTAAAAGGTCTTCAACCTCAGTCTCCTGCAAAGCAGAAGTAAGCTATAAGCTTAACCTAAGGATAGAAGGGTCTTGTTCATGATTTTTTTTCTTAATTGCTATTTTCATCCAGAGACAAAGTAGGAAAAGTTATACATTTCCATTTCATTTTAATATTTTTCCCCTTGTGGGCTGGGAAATCTATTTCCTTTCAGCTTTAGGCAGAACTTACTCACCCCCCCAGCATTTGGCTATAGTAGGACTTTCTGTACCTTTAGTTATTCTCTCTATTTTTGTTAAGCTACCATCGGGGAATTAGGGCTCCAGGTTCATTTTTGAGCAACTTCCAAGGATAAAATGTGTCTGTCAAAGCAAGTGCATTGCTCCCAGTTAGTTACAGCCTATCTCTGAAGGCAGAGCTTGGCCCAAGTACTGCACATCAAGGAGCTGTTAGTTCTGAATCATATTGGCTTCTCATTTCAGGATACAAACCAGCCTTTCCCACAGCATTCTGGAGTAGTACTACACACAGCAACCTGCTGTACATTTTGGAGAAAGAACCAACCACACGGGTTTCTGAATGCACTGAAAAGATATGAGACCAGATTCATCAATAAGTTCCAGCTGCTTCGCACTCCTTTGGCAACACAAAACAGCTGTAGAACTGGTTTATCTGGGTTTAGCCAAGCCTATGGATACTTTGCATCATCATAGTATGGAAAAGTCAGGACTTTGTACTAAATATAATCAACAGAAAATATACTGCTACTACACAACACACAGGGAGACAACACTCAAACATACCTCCAGCCTGCTACACACTATTATTCTGGACTAAATCTTGTCACAGGATGCACAAAAGGGGAGGGAAAATCTCAATTTTATGCTTCTCAATTACATGTCTGAAAAACGCTCTGCACACCTGCTTCTTTAAAGATACTCAAGACAACAAATAACTACATTTTAATTGTTCCAAAAGTATAAGTTTTTGATGATACTTTGAATGCATTTTGTTATACCACATGTTTGAAATATTATGAAAATTGGCAAAGTTGTCCCATTTTTAAACAGTGTATTTTATACATGGGATATATATTTTAAATATATGTGCAATAAATTTTAAGCAAATGCATTACAAGTATATAGAAAACCTCTTTTTTTCCATATGTGAAGCAATGATCTCTGTTACAGCGATTTTATTGTTCACTGCAGACAGTTATGTGAAGCAGACTGCATTCTTTTTATTTTTCTCCCAAAAATCTGGAAATTTTTTTTCAGATCCCTCACATGCCATTAGCACGATACTGAACCCTATTAGACACAACGTGTAAGTGCAATGTAAAAGCTATCTCTTGAGCTCTATTGACAGAACTGTGTGTTTTAACATAAGCTCTTAAAAACTGGAAAGCAAATCAATCCTACTTGGGTTCATGTCCTCGGTCCTCAGAGATCTACATCTTTATATTCTTGACTTAATCACACTGTGTCTGAAAGCTTCTACTCAGTTTCCTTTTATTATTGGAAATTTCTGCATCAGCTGCAGAGGATGATTATTATGCTAATTTGGTGACTAAAGCAAGGATTATTTAAAAAGTCCCCCTACTGTTGGTGGAGTAATTTCATGTCACAACCAATTTGTTGTTGTTTCCAAATTTTCAAGTATTTCAAGCACTCAAAGAACTGTAACTTGTAGCTTAGCACTTGAATATAGATTTTGGTCAGCTGTAAAACAGTTTGCTTGTTAAAAATAAATTCTCAGCTGAAAACAAATTTATTCATAGAGTAAACCCAAAAGATTTAACCTGCTCGGGATGCAGAGTTGCTGGCCTTTTTATGGTACTTCAGGTGCTCAGAGAACACTCAGAGAACAAGAAATTAAGAATCAAAAGAAGGACAGATCTGTTCTCCAGTCATGTAGAGTTTTGATCCTACTTGTAAAGAAAACTATTGTCCAGGGGCAAATCTATTTCTAGAACCTTAAAAGGTTTTTGACCGTCATCTCATCCCATTATTGCTATTTTATAGTTTTATTCATTTATATCATTCCTTTACATCATTGCAGGCTAGATCTGTCCTCTTTTGACAGATTCTAAATAGCAGAGTGTGCGGAACATGCAGTCATTTTACAGCTTTTTCAGATAATAAATTTTACTTTCCACACAAGAAAATGTTTAAATCATATCCAGACACAAGCTCACTTAGGAAGCTCCAGGCTTGAGCCATTAAATAGTATCTTCCCCACTGCTGTGGAAAGAAGAGTACTCAATTACCCCATCAAACCCCATTTAGACCACAGCCAGTGGATGACACCTCAGACTTACTGAGAAATCCTCTCTGAGGCTTCAGGCCCTTTCTAGACATTTCTACAACCCGTGTATGTGCATCAACTGAAAATGAAGAAACTTAGTGTCTGTAGAGATGTAAAAAGTTATGTGACTCCATAAACAGTCACAAAGACACAAATGTGGTTTTGGAATCACCAGCTCAAAAGGTGATAGAACCTTTAATTGCTTACATGGCAAAATACTTCATTATTTAATAATTCATGAATTGTAGTGCAATCAGCAGCTCTGAGCCACAGTACTTTCCCTCCAGCTCTCAAAAAGTGCTGTCTTCTAAGAGAAATGTTGAAAGTTGGTATTTTCTCTTTCTTCCTTTTATTTCAGTGACATGGAAAAGATTTCTGAAAGTCCTACAGTGACTTCAGATGTAATCAAAGAAACAAAAAAAAAGAAATTTAAATGGTGACTCCAGCACACTTGATGGTAAACATCCTAACCAGGTAGTAGAAGCAAGTGAATACACAGCATTATGGTCTGCGATTCCAGCACATAAGGACAGCTGGATTTGATATATATAAAAACTCATGCCATCTCAGTTCCACTGTTATTTTATCATGCTAAGCAGAATGAGTTAAGACAGGGACGCAAGCACATGCCAAATAGCTCTGTCTTTATACATGGATTTATTCTTATAATTACAAGTCATACTGACTGTGGTGCTGGAAGCCAATGCATCCCAGTGAGTAGGAGAACCCTTGGAAACAGCTCCCAAAATGGGAAAACTCTGTGAAGTTCATATGTCTTTGTATATTTAAATGGCAGGTATAATATACAAAACCCCATACATATTTAGACGTATTTACAGAGAGTGTACATAGCTGCAACTGTATAGACATACATGATCAGGCATTATATAAATTTCAGATGTGTTAGTCATATGATTGATGCCATCATCACTAATAAGTAAATCATTTTACAAAACTTACATTCATCTATATCACCACTGCAAAAAAAAATGTTATAGAGCAGAGTTAAGATAATGTAAGGATTTTATTTTTTTATTTAAAATCAAATACTGTTGGAACAAAAACTTTTTTCTTTGAGTGACAAATGGCTTTGCCCATCATCTTGGGCACCTTTACTTAACTGAGTATGTTTCCTAAATTTCCCTGCATATAAAGAGACTGATTTCCAGACTTCCTCAACTGCCTCCAAAAAATAAGTCAATTGTGGCCATATTTCTGGAGATACTTCAGGACAACTCTTTTGGATTGAACCTTCTTCTTATGAACTAAATATATACCAGGCCCAAGTAATAGCATGTATCTCTCCTTTAACTTACCATTGCGCAGATTACCCAGAGGCTGTCTCAGAGATCAAGTTCACAATGAAATGCCAAGAAAACCATATGATGGTATTTCCATCCAATATCAGAAGAATATCTACCTCACACACACTGTCACCAATTCTGAAGAAAACAAACAAGGAAAAATCATAAATTTTTCTAAAAGGTCAAGCTAAATCTGACTCCTTTTTATCACCACCTGCAGTGAAAGACCTCACCAACACTGGGGAGCATAATCCAAGCAATACTAAGCACTGTGGAAATTCCCCTCTGTATTATTAAGTAAGCACATTTGGGGGAATATTTGTGTGAAGTATATTTGTGTACATAAATGTTTGGAAGGGAGCATGAGTTCCTCTGAATGCAGCACCTGAACAAATACTTCAGCATGTAAGTCTGTAAATATCTAGATTAGCATGGATCAGCAGCGGAACTGCTGCTTTGACCGCCCCTTCTGTAAAGCAACATCTTCAAGAAATGTGACCAGAAAAAAAAATTAAATGTAAAGCTTGTAGGTCAGCCAACAAATCTGGCTTGTGTCCTTCTCTCTTCCTCAGGCAGGAAGGAACCCAGTCACTTATTTTTAAGTGTGGTGTCCAGGTACATAGCCAAAAACTTCTTCTCAGGAGAAGACAGTAAAAGGTTTTATACATTCTAAAGATTTCCCAAGGCTTGCTAGTCTTCTCTCTCTTTGTCCTTGATGTGCCTCACACTCTCATCCTAGGATAATTTACTTCCCATTGATTTTTTCAGTTGCTGCTTTATCCAGTTAGCAAACAGAAATGACATTGCCTTATTTAAAGTACAGGCTTAAAAAAACTAAACAAAAAAACAAATCCCAAACAAAACAAACAAACCCACATAACTATTAATTTTGTATTTGCAAAAGTCAGAGGAATTAAGTAACATTTTCTTCAAAACATTTACAAAGAATCTCATAATCCAAGTTGATTTAAATTATTTACTCTGGTAATTTCAAAGAGTAGGTATTGTCATTAATATTACAGTCAAAATGGAAAGAAAGGTCAGTGTATATTTTACTTCGATGACCTCTTCAGGACATTTTTCTCTCCTTATGTTATAAAATTGTTCAGAAAAATAACTTGGTTACATCTTATAACTGCACAAAGTAGCTTTACACACATAATGCATTATTGGAAATTCTTCTGGACATTCACAAAAACAATTAATTTCAAACTTTTAGATTTGTTGCAATTATCTTTTGTAAGCCCTCAGCATTTATATTTTATCTTACTTGATAAGCAGTAAAAAAACATTATAACTAGTCTTTAAAGCAAGATCAAAATTTCTTCATCACTTCTCTGTTTTTAATTATCTCCGTTTTCTCTTGTTTTCAGGGATTTTTTTTCCAACTCTTAAGTCTTGACCACAGCTTTTGGAGACTACATTAGAAACTGTCTTTCCTAAAAAGTAAACGTGATTTATTCAACACTTATTTCTATAGTAATTCTATGCTATAAATTCAGATCTAGTTGCAGCTATTCTGACAGTGTCAGATGGCAGACAGCTCCAAACACAGGCAGGTAGAATCTCAAGTTGAGTGTGAGTTGCCTACAACAGAAATATCTCATATCCAATCAGGAACTAATCCAGATGCAACTCATGCAACTCTTGAACCTCTTCCTACACGGTCAATTTGCCAATTTCAATAAATTAATAAGAAGTTATAGTTGCCAAAGGACGTTTTGAGACATGAAACAACATAATTCTCTTTTAATCATGCAGGAAAAGAGTATGTGTTCTCTAATGGTTTTCTGCTGGATACAACTGTATCAGTACTAAAACAGAGAAAAACATCATGAGTGCATCTTTCAGGCCTACAGGGAGCACAATTAAGTGACAGAATTCTGTGCGCACAAGTGTGTGGATTCCTTGGGCAACACACCTAAACAACACATTACTCCGGATGCTTTTCTTTGAAAATTACAAAGTTTCTTAACCATTTCAGCAAAATCATTGTATTCAAAATTCATGGTGACAGTTCCAGGACCAGGTTTTCACTAATTGTCACGATAAAACGTGAAATTCAATTGAATTCCAAGGAACACACGAACCGATAATAAGAAGCAAAATGTGCCAGTTCTTTGATGCAGATCAATTTTGAAGGTCATGCATTGGGATTGTTTAGCTACAATTGGTTCATGGGGGCCACACTGTGCCCTCACTCATCCTCATGCACTGCCACTGGGTGAACGAACACAGGTTTATCTCCAGCAGGATGCTGTTGTCCCAGCCTATTAATAGTATTTAACTCCTTTGCCCATGATTTTCCCCAGGCCACAAGAAGCAGCTCACAGCAGTGAAAATAGAGCTTGACAAGGTAGGTGCGAATTTTCTTTGTGGACATCATTGACTTCTGCCCTGGCAAATGTGCCAAAGGAAGCATCAATATTTCCCCCTTTACATTTTGGAGGTCTTCTCCTTGTGCTAAAGAAAAGACAATGGGCGGAAACTGCTGCAGAGAAAGTTCTACCTGAACTTCTTTACTGTGTGGGTGACCAAGCACTGTAACAAGTTGGTCGGAGTGGTTGTGGAGTCTCCCTCTCTGGAGATATTCAGGAACCACCTGGATGAAATCTGTGCAAATGTGCTCTGGGATGACTCTCCCTAACCAGGGAGTTTGGACCAGATGACGCACTGCAGTCCCTTCAAACCTTACTCATGCCATGATTCTGTGGTTCTAGGAAAAGGTCAGTGTAGGAGCCCCAAAATAGATCCTTTCTGGACTTGAAAAGGCTGAAACTATTGTGCCTGAGTAAGCCAGAAGGAGCAGCACAGGAGGCCTGTAAGAGAAACAGACATTTGTCAGCAGTCTGAACAGATCATAAGCCAGGCTGGCAGTGAGCAGACAAGGTGATCATGTTTGAAGGATTTGAAAGAGTAGACTGAAGCTCAAATAGATGAATTAAGATGTTTATAGGAAAAGGCTTTATGACCCTGTGTTCTCTAATAAACTTTTCTCATTATAAAAAAGGTAATGAAATTATTCAGTTTAATAAATCCTCTGGTGTTTTATAAAATACAATATTAAATAATGAGAAAGGAAAAGTTCTGCTCATTTTTTTTTTCCTAAACAGATGGTTCCAAAAAACTACTAGAAGAAATGTATTAAAAACATTTTTTTGCTTTTGTGGAAAAAAATGAAAATGTTTCATCTAAAGCACTTTCTACTGGGGGTTCAATGAACAAAAGTCCAGAGCCTAGCTGGGGAAATGCGTGTGGAAAAACATATGCACTATCCTGGCAGAATAGTGTGGGAGAGTACATCCAAACTTCCCTGTCATAATTTCACCTGGCCTGCAGATAAGCAAAAAGGTATTCAGATTGCAATGTTCTGAAACCTCCATGTCACCACTAACAGTCAAGAGCATCACTGCAGTCATTTTACAAGGTCTGAAGAAAGACAGGAAGAAAGGTAGTGTTGGGAAACACTAACACTAGAATGCAATAAGATTTGTTTTTCCCAGAAAGCTCTCATGTTTATCAGTTACATTTCTTACTGTTTAAATTTCGTAAAAGCACAAAAAAATAGAAGGGTCTCTTCTGAACTCCTTGTACCACACGCAAGGAATGCAAGAAAAAAAAAATCAAAGAGTGGAAAGATAAAACAATGTGTTCCCCTTCCATGGGGTACAATGGGAAACCTAAAACGTTTCACTCACACTAGGACACTCCAGCATGCAGTCATAAAAAATAAAAGTACTCCAGGGGAGCAACAGCATTCTCAGGGCTAAAAACCTTACTGGTTTTATTCCAACATATTAGAAGACAATGTGTTCTCTCATTATTTTCTCATCTTTCAACTCAGAAGAAAATGTTCAGACAGTGGTTTCACCATCTGTATCTCCAACTACTGAAATCTTATTGGTATCAATTACTTTCCATTCTTGTACCACTGACCAGTTTCCTTGTACTATTAGCTTTGTTATAGCAAAGGTTGGTTCAGTAAAGATTATGATTCAGGCAAGATAAAATAATTCAATTTGAAAGAAATTCCATGAGGTTATACAGTCCAGTATCCTGCTCAATTCAGGGTGGGCTATTTGACAGGCTAGGTAGGATCTACATCCCCAGGTCAGGCCTGACTCTTTGAGATTGTAGTAGTTTTGGCTGTAGTCAGCATAGGTCCCCATTTAGGTCTCAGTTTTCAGCAGACCTCAAAGGACGTGACGCAGATTAGAGGGGACAGGTATCATCTGACTTAAGCAGTCAAAGAGGTATTTCATATCATCTGACATCATTAGGAAGGGTCGAGGAGTATAACAAGCCATGGGGGAGGAGTTTCTGTCTTTTTTCGGTCCATGCTTCTGACCAGGAGGGTTCCTACTCCCTGACTGCTGATATCAGGCCCTGCTGCCGGTCTGCGTGGCTGTTTACCTGGGGAAGTGAGCATATTCCTGTTAATTCCTTTTTCCCTCTTGCTGGGAGGTTTCCTTTAGAGAAGAAGTTTAGTTAGTTCAGAATTCTGCTTGTTAGCTGGGGCGACCTCGGTGAGCCTGTTGTTGTTTACTGTCACTATGTGCTATTTCATAGTTGGTGTTAAGCTTTCCACTTCTCTATATAAATATAAGAACTTCACCATGGCCAAAGCCTCATTTCTGTTTTTTTCCCTCACTCTCCTTCTCTGGGAGTGGACCTTTTAACTGGGTACCAGGCAGTTGGCATTTTGCCAGCTTAAACTATACCAGAGATACAGAATCTGGAAGAAGTAGGTTTTTCAGGAGATAAAATTTGACTTTTGTACCTGTTTCAGTGGTAGATGAGCTGCTTGAAACAGTGACTGTTTGCCGTTTGCTTGAAGTCTGCCCTCCACTTGCTTAACTTTTACCTGAAAAACCTAAAGGACTCAGGCTTTGACTGACTTCCTTATTTTTTCACTATTAGAGTGATACTCTCCACCCCTACAAACTACTCCTCTTGAGAGTTTTAGGACTGTACATTAGCCAGGGTAACTTCCTAATGTGTGTTTTGTTCCTGGACTATGGTAGCCTTGCCTGCCCTGGGTGACAAGCAAGCCCTTGGTGTATGTAATTTATATATACATACACAGAATGAAAATACAAGGCTGTTAGAAATCCTCCTCCAGGTCTTTAGTGATCCATGCCACTCAAGGGCAATGTGTTAACATAGGCTGGGAAATGCTATCTTTTGTTATCAAACACATGGTACCTAAACTGAGCCAAATAAATATACTGAAAAACGAAGGACCAATCTGCGGTGCAAAAGCAAAGATATCAAGGGTGAAGGGGTTTTTGCGATCTGAGGGAGATTAAAGTAGCAATGTAACAGAAAAGAAGAAACAGCATTGAACTCATTTATAGGAAATCCAGGAAGAGTAAAACCAGGCAGTTTAGATGTATGGTATTCTTCCAAGTCACCAAATATTTGCACTCTTCTGATTATGACTGCTCCAACTTCACATTTTTTTCTAGCACCTTCTGAAAGTTCACCACTTGAACAGATCCTTTGCAAGGCTTCTAAATGTGTTGAGTTTTTTAGCAAAATAGTCTTTACAAGGTTCTCTTAACAGCATCAGCTCACAACTAGAGAATGCATAGAAGTGCCATAATTAAATATATATCTATTTTAAGAAGGCAGTCATGTGCTTAAGTAAAACATTTCTGAAAGGAAAGAATGCTGGTTTGTCACAACAGAAAAAACCCAGAGATACATGCATGATGTGTTCTGGATGGGACAAAAGTAGTGTCCCCCTGTATGGTGCTGTGTTTAAACTGGCAAGGATGTGTAGTGTCCTCATTTGGTGTTAACTGGCTGTGAGATTTAATACTTTTTATTAACCTATAGCCACCACAACTATGTTTATCACTTCTTTTATCACTTCTCTTTGCCCAGTGAGTGGGGTAAAAAAAAAAAAAAAAAAAGGCCCTTCCATAACTTCCCTTCATGGAGCCCTTTGAGACTTTTACTAGTGGAATTTTCTCCTTCTGCTATTTGATCTTAACGGCAAAGGATAAGTGAGCTCTACGGAAACACCCCAGCTAGCTGGAAACGAGCCTGATTGTGCCAGAATTAACAGAACCAAGTTCATGTACACAGTTATAATATCATAATGGCCAATCTTCGCGAACGAAGGTTTGGGCAGGGCTCTCCCCACGTGAGTGTGCCCTTCCAGCCTGCGCAGTGGATTTTTTAGGTGAGGCACAGCGTGCACAGAACTGGCCCCACCGTTTAAGTCCTAAGGTTCATTTGCCACAGCCGAGCAAGCTTGGACAGTGACAGTGAAGTCCTCGGGACTGTCACAGCACCCGGTACTAACGGGGGCTGACCCTGCTGAGCATCCGAGATCTGATGGGATGGGATGGCAGGGAGGCTTGAACTGCCGGGGACGGTCCGTACTGAGACTCGAACTCGCGACCTTGGGATTCAGAGACTGGAGTGCTCTCCACTACACCACGGGACTGCCCCATGTACACAGTTACTGGCTAAATTATTACCTACATTTCTCTTCAGTTCAAGTTACCTGATTTTCCTTAAATTATATTTTTCAGTTGCAACTACCAGTACCACAATTATTTTTATTCCAGATTGAGAGCCTGATCTACAATTAGTAAATGGAAAGTGTGCCAAGCAGCAACAATAAAAACATGGTGAAGTCTCTGTCCTATGCTTATCTATTCTGACTAAAACAATACTTTGTTTTTTATAGCGTTATTAAAAGCTATGTATCTTTTCATTAGGTAAACCTATAGGAAAAAAATCTGAATTTCATCTTCTCCTATAGAATATTTCTGATTCAGAAGTACCACACAAGAGATGAAGTTGCAAGGCACTCTTCATTCTCCTTTCTCACTGATCCTCAGAGATGCTTTAAAAAAAAAAGGAAACTGCTTTTTAAAAAAAGGCTCAGAGTCTTCAGTGGGAGCTGTATGAAGAAAATTATATTTGGGTTCTGTAGAAGGCTTAGAATAAGGCACTGAGGCAAAAAAATGGCAGGACCTACAATTAAATGTTTTCAAACTTTTAAATATACTAAAAGGAAGGAGGTTCTTGTGTTTTCCATTTGTGAAATTTAAAAGGTTAACTTAAAAAAAAAAGGCAAGGGGGACTCAGTTTAAACAATGTTCTCCTGAGACATTACATCCCAGTGACTATGAGGGGAGCTTAGGCTGACTAACTTAGACTTAGCCATCTAATTTAGGGCAGGTAAATCTCATCTTGCCTAAGATGATCTGCGTGTTTAAAAGCCCATCTGTTTCATGCACGCACATACCACATCACAACTCTGGAGACCAGAATTCAAAATATTATGCTATGACTGCTTTAGCCACAGCCTTTATATAATCATTTTCTACACAGACCTGACACACTACATGTTTTGATGCCAACAGCCTTTCACAGTCCTCTCTCAAAGGTAACGTGCAGGTTATCACACATAACTTGGGATACTGTATTCCTCTCTCATATGTTAGTTTAACCAAAGTGTTTCTACAGTATCATTAAAAAATTCCTTATTATTTCCAGGACTTTTTGTACTGGATGTATGCAGAACTGCAGCAAAGGACTAATTAACAACATCACTAGCAAAACAGGTATTGTTTGGGCCAAACTCAACTCTATTTCTTGGATGAGCTGCTTATGAACATTCTTTGAAATGCACTGTAGGAGTAAAATGTCCATTGCTTTCCCTTATTTTATTTTTCTTACAGAAGGAAGTATTTCAGCAGGCCTTGAAGCTCTGCATACCATTTCCATCACTGATTTACATTCTCTATCACAGGTGGAATGTTGTGGTTGCTCCACTTTTTGATTAACCCATTTCCTCCTCTGTTCTAAGGACAAGTCACCTTCCTGTTGTTCCATGGTTTTGGCTATTATTCCATGTTTCCCGTTTGCTTGTATGGCATACACAGTGTGGCGTAAATTCATATAAGAGTACTGTAAGACCACCAAATATTTTAAAAGGGACTATGCTGAATTGCACCATGTGAAACCCATTCTCCTGAGGTTTTCTAGAGCATTTCAGTCCTTCCAGATTCTCTTGCAGCTACATTTCCTATAATATTCTGCTGTGCCAATTCATCACTCCACAAACACACAGAACTACAGTAAGGACTCTTCTTCAACCATGCTGGACTTAAAAAAAGACATGGATTGTTTGGACTAAAAATCTTCCTTCCTAAGCATATATTTACATTAGTCTTTGCAAGCTACAGATTTACTGCCTCATTTGATGCAAAAGTACTTGGACTCAAAGAGATTTTGTACCTAGCTTCAGTGACTTTCTGCAAATATCCATCACTTTTCCTGCCAATTCCTTCTAGATTGCACTCGCCTGGAATTATGGAGAAAATACAGAAGAGATCTGTCTTTTACTGTCCACCATAGCACACTTTTTTCCCAAAAAATCTCCTCTATTACCTAACACATCTACACACACTTTTTCTTGCAGGTATTTTTAAACTTTGGGTTATAGGACTAAAAGTCAAGAGCTCCTTTCATTCATATAGCTGAAAGGAACCAACTTGTCTTCCCAATATGACCTTCTCCAAGAGAGAGACCACTGAACATGACTCCAAGTTCTTGCACAAGGTTAGAGATTCCATTTGAGTTGTTACATGTTCTTTAGAAAACATGGTTCAAAAGCTTTTAAGTTATGAAAAAACTCTACAGATTCATGAAAATTCCACTCCATGTGACTTTTAATGCATCACTTTAATGCCTGTTTAATGTCCATGCCCATAAAGTGATTATAGCTTGCCTTGAGCACAAACAGTATTAAAAATCCAATTAGTAATAGCAACGGTTTTACAACATGCAATTAAATTATACCTTTGCTGATAATTTGAGATTCTCGTCTTGTAAGCCACATCCTTGCAGATGCTAATATGATCTCATTCAAAAAACTCCCACTATCTGCTATTCACTACCTCTATATATGTATAGATATATCTTACTTTTTTCAAAATATATATAGATGCACTTCATTTTTAGCTTTAAGTCCTTGATATTCATTGAGATTTGAAATCTCTTCTATTTTCTTTTAACTCTTGTATATCTCTGAAAGTTCAGAACACAGAGATTAAAACCATAGTGATTAAGGGTCTAAGACAGAATGATATCTTTTCTTACCAAAATTTAAATTCAAACATCGTAATTTTCTGGCTACTCACTGTCCTCACACTCCACACGTGGCTGAGCCCTGTGTACCAGCTCGCTGCATTCTGGAATATTCTCTTACACCACTGAGCTTTCTCAATAAACAGTTTCATAAATTCAGCATTAAAAGGACATTTAAATGAACAAGGACAAAACACTCCCTGGAGAAACAGGATTAATTTCCTGAGACTTCCTATGAGACAAACATTCTAAAGACTGTATTTCTCAGCTTACTCATCTGTCAGACAGCACACATCACATCCACAGAATAATCCACATGATTATTTATTAAGTATTTGGAGATGTCACCCTCTGCCGAGCTGGCATTTAGGATACCAATTCCTTTAGGGTGAATTTGAATGTCTGGCCTTCTTTGTGCCTCAGTTCTTCAGCTTTAAGATGGAAATTATTCTTTCCCTAACTAGTAAGATACACAGTGATAAAACCGTATTTCAGAAGACACACAGAACTTGCTCTACATCCTGAAATAGAAATAAAGCTTTGAGTCCTCATTAGTCTGATTCATTACTCTATCACAATTTTGTTAAAACAAGTATTGCAATGAAATACACACTTAGAGATTACAAAACAAGTGACTATTTAACGGCCACCTCAGTGTAAGAGGCAGCTGAAATTCTTGTGTTCCCAAAGGACCTATGAAGACACTGTGACCACTTAACACTAACAGCAGCCCTCTCGCAAAACCTTTATGGATCACCACTTTCAACTAATGTCCCACTTTTCCAATATTTGCTTGTAATTGTCTTCATCCCAGGTGTTGTATCTGACCCCAGTAGAAGATGGAAGGGCAGTAATCTCTGAGTTTAACCTCAGACATTTATGGCCATGTTCACACAATATATTTGTTCTCAGAAGTAAAACAGAATCAGAAGCTCTCCCCTGGCACTCCCCACAGGCTCAGCCTCATGCCATTGTTCTCTGAATGCTCTCAATCACTGCACTTCTTTAATTAATTTAAACTATAAATAAGAAATCTAAGGTGAGATGGTTTCACTGCTTCCTCTCCTGAAGAGTCTAAGAAATCTCTGGCCCAGTAAAGAAGTTTCTTACAAAGGTTTGTAAGGGTTCTGGAGCCATAGGCGTTAGTATTATATTTTAAACATAGTTTTAAGGCTGTAGCTTCACACCATGAGAAGGGGAGTTCTCTGACTGAACAATATCAAGCTGTGTTGTTTAAGCCTCTTTAGCTCTGTATTTTGAGCAGACCTAGGCCTTAACAAGTATTTTCTTGTAGTGGTGTTTGAGCACTGTTGTTGTTGTTATAGAAACTTGTAGATATTGTTATGGGTTTAGCCAAGTAGGCCAAAAATTTAAGTTTAAAGTTCAGACTAGGCCTGGAATTGTTAGCTGCGTTGAGCTGGGCTGGGCTAGCTAACAGCTGACTTCTTCTAGCCAGTAATGTTGTATTCCATACCATATTACGACATCATCTCAGAAGGGGTAAGAGCCGGTGTGTGGGTGTGGCTTGGTCAGTTCCATCATGGCTGAACTAGGAGAAGAACCTGCTGCAGCTCTTTTACTGTGCTAAGCCCTGCTCCGGCTGCTGCTACTTGTCTTTTGTTTGAGTTCAGGGAAGTAGAAACATTTTGGTGTTACTCTTTCTCTTTCTTGCAGAGTGTCTTTTAGAGTGCTTATGAATCTAGAGTAATAGACTTTATATTAACTGGGGAGTAGGAAGTTATTTCTTGTTATATATAACTTGTGTCAGTGTGTGTTATATTGTCGTTTCATCTTAATTTTCTCTTTTCTGTATAAATACATATAGTTAGTTGAAGCATAAACCTAGTTTGGAGGGGGTTTTTTTCCCCTCTCCCTCTTCTTCCCTTTTCACTCTGTCTTGGACAGTTGGCATTTTTCCAGCTCAAACCAAGACAATATTTATTGCAGGTTTTGAGATATTTGCAGTTTCACAGTTAGAGGAGGGCTCATTGCAATTGCATATGGGAGAGTTTGTAAATTCTCAGTTACTAACAGCTCAAATTATAAGAACCCCCACCTGATATAATTTTCTAGTTCTTCCCACAGCTGTTGATGGCCTGAGTGAAAGGTGTGAACATTGAAAACCAGTTTTCAAGCTTTATGTGCTAAGGTCTAACCAGTGCATAGACTCCATGCTGTATCACAGGAGCATAGCTGCTCCTCCCAGTAACTCAGCAGACCCCACCGACTGATGGGAAGTTAAGGAGGCTGCCAGTCCCCTTGAAAGTCTTCTGGACACCTTCCCTAATTGTTCCAACCTTTCAGTCATCACAGGGTCTCTCTTGTTGCTTGAGTAATCAGGGGTTTACCACAGCATTTGTTTCTTAAACTTTGAATTTCATCCAGAGACAACCAAATTCTTCTCCCACTTATACACCCTGAAGTCAAAGCCATCCTGGATTTGAAATGGAGAGCACATCTGCTGAATGCCTCCAATTGGGTTTTGATGATGAGAGTATAGAAAAAGGAGATGTCAGGTAAGAATATTCAGGAATTAATCAAAAGCATAAGTTGTCTTCTTCATAGTTATTCAGAGGCTTGAGGCCATTCTCGAGTAATTTACCTACAATCACTGGGTAATTACATATTTCGGCCCTCTGTGGCTGTCATTCATCTATGTACTTATCTGCACGTTAGTGATGAAAGAAGTCTACCCTATCACACATTCCTCTTTGATGAGCTTATTTACATGAAATAGAAAGCTTTCCCAGAAAGAACAACAGCCATAATAAAATTCTGATGGTTTTGGTTTATTCCCTTGGGCATGACAAATACTGAACATGTTCATTGCCACTGTATTGGCTGTGCGGGGAAACGTAATTTTTACTGTGACTCTGTGAACGAAGCCACAAGTCGCGTGCTCTTGAACATGTAAAGTGAGGACATTCTTGACGAATAATCAAATCCAATAATGTTCACACAGCTATAGCCCAAATCCGAGCTCCTGAAACGCTTGAGGCAGAAACCCCAAAAATATCTGAGATTCCAGAAGAGCTCTTGAAAGCTGTAATGATTTTTTTTTTCTGGCATTTTGAAGGCGGGAATATGCCTTTTGACTGGAATTCATTTTTCAGACAAAGACCATCTTCATGAATATTTGCCCAGCACTATTGTAAGGCAGCTTACAACAGCACAAAGGACGTGTTCTCATGTACAAACTGCTCAAGTAAAATCCAGACAGAGGGGGAGTCAGTGCAGCCTCACAAGAGGCAGCTGTCTCCCTTACCAACAGCAAGAGACTACAGGATTCACAGGCTCTTAAAAAGCTGTGGCTAACACTGCTGGTTTACTTTCTTTTTACAAAAATAACAATGTGGGAGATGATGTTACCAAAGAATCATGGTTAATTCCTTTTTTCATTAAGTTCTGTCAAACTGAGGCAAGACCAGCTGTTTCAAGATAGTCCAGGAGTAAATGTAAATTTTTCTCAGTGAAAGTTTGAACAGCACTTTATCTACCCTTTCAGAGCAATCCAATCGGTATGACATTTTAACAAGCTTCATTGAATGAGACAGCTTCAAGTTTTCTTTCTTAACCTGCCTACAAGGAATAAACAAGTATGGAAAACCTAGACATCTGTCCTGATTGAAGGGGAACACCCAACACGCCCCATACTTATCACTTCAGTTTCAGAGAGATGGTGCTGTCGTTTAACTCCTCCAGCATCTGAAGAGTTTGGCTGGTGGCCCACCCATTTATGGACCTTGCGTAACTCTCCAATCCTTTTTAGCTTCATGCAGCATTCTCTGACCTTCCCCCGACCTTCCTACTACAAACTGTGTGCAAAACAAAGCTACCACGCAACACCGAGCCGGTAGAACTTTCATGTTAATGTTCGTTTTTCCTCCTGTAAGGGAATTCTCTGCAAGTAAAGAGCGCTCTTCGCATATTCTTCACTGCTCTCCACAGTTTTTAGAGGTATAACAGTTTACATAATTGGAGACCTCTTCCATTTTTATAGATGATGACAGAGAGACTCTTCCCTTGGCAATAATATATACAGCACTGAGCAGTTCTGGATTCAGCTGTAGAAAAATGGATGGGGTCTGACACCCATTTTCATGATTTGTCCACATTCCAAAATGTGTCTGTGGCCCAATAGGATTGACTGAACAAATATAATACTGGCCACTACTTGATATTTAGGGCAGAACAGGACAAACCACATGAAGCATCTTTCCATTTCACTTCAATTAAAACTTGCTGAAACCAGAATCAGTGCTGTATTAATGAATCCAAATCTTTACTGTTGTGGTATTGGAACAGATAACTTCCAGAAGAAGAAATGGGAAGGCAGCCATCAACCTCAGGATGTCAAGAGAAGAAATAAGTTTTCTAGAGAATCCTAATGAGGACATTGAAATAGTGCTCTGTCACAAGAAGAACTGCCAATAGAAAAAAAGTTACAAGTCAGGGCAAGAGAAAGGAGAAGTTTCAGAAGCCTTTCTGCCAGATTGCAAATCTTTCATTTCCTTAAACTAAGCACAAGTAATGATTCTTTGCACAAGAAAATTATTTTTTTTCCTACTCTGTAGTATGAATCCCTGTTTAGTGACACTTCTTATTAATGCTCCTTTATGGATACTTTGTAAAGAGCTTGTGAGAAAGGAACAATGCACATTGTATACATGAATGGTACATATGTTACAAATAGCTAAAAATCTAAAAATTGGATGGTGGAATAGTTATACACAACCTAAGTGATGATTTATGTAACTATATAAAGCCATTCAAAAACCAATTCTTGATAATTTATAAACTCTAAAGTATGTTTAATTTGCATATTTTCAATAAAAGCCTTGTACAGTTCCTATGCCTACAGTAACCAAAGTTATTCTTGTAGCAGGTTGAGAAGCAGAGGTAGAGAATCACTTCACAAAGTACCAAAAATGCACAATATTAGCAAATAACCACTTTGAAAAAGCCACTGCCACAGAAATATTAACTAGAAAATGGCACGTGCCAAAAGAGAGGAAAAAGTGACAACAGCTAATCTACACAGTCTATTTAAAATTCATAAGACCTGTGTGCTGGGAGGCTGTCAACGGGAGAGAAGGGAGGAAGGGGAAGGGGCAAATTCCTGGAATGAGAAGCTTTCTAATAGGAAAACCCCACAACCTCCCATGGAAATCTTCACCTCAGGAACAGTTAGTTGTATATCCCACATCTTAGTATGGGGTGAGAGGCTGTGTCTTAGATAACGGGTCCCAGACACGCTAGGATTTAAAGATAATCACCAACAGCTTGAGTTGCACCTGGATGAGAACGGGAACAGAAACAAGAGCACAAGCATTATCCTCTCTCAGAAGCTCACCTCGAAGGTGGGAGTGCTCTGTAATAGCTGTAAATTCCTCAAAGATTGGCTTAATTAGAGCCTAACCTTGCCATGAGAAGGATGGAGGGCCATTACACACTCAGTAGGAGTGAAACCAGTCTCCTGCCTCGATGTAGGTGATGAAAGGCACTGTTGCTGCTGCTATTCCCAGATTGCAAGGACAGTGACAGACTTTAAAGAAAGCCAAGACAGCAAAACTTCATCATGATGAGAAGAATGATTATGACATAAGGAGGATAAGAATTCCTACAATCAGCCAGAGCTAGCCTACTCTAATTCCTTTCTGGCAAAGCACCACAGGCATTTAAACTTTTTCCTCATTCATGAGGTCAAAGGATTTTATCACGCACTATAAAGTCTACAGTAATGCAAGAGCCACATCTTATGGACACTTAGGTTATATCTATTAAAAAAAAATCCTCAGCTTTACTTTGTTTCCAGGACTGCATCCGAATTGCATCCCAGATGCATCAGGACAGCAGTTTCAACCATGCACAAGTGCTGGTTTCAAGGTACAGGAACCTCAGGTGCAAAGTCCATAAAGGAGACAGAATGCCCTCCAGCAGATATCCTCTCTGAATGACAGCCATGGGAGCACCAGAGAAGATCCCCTGGCTTGCCTCAGCCTGTCAGTATGGGCATAGCTGTTTCCACTAGCATTTCTAGTTCTAGCACTTCTCCACAGCTAGAAGTGGTTTTATTGCTATAGGATATACAACATGATTTCCCACTCTGCATTTCTGAAGCCTGTGGAACAGTATAGTAACGGATTTAGACATAAAACAAAACCAAACGCACAAACTACCTACTCTTCAACTCAGGACACACTAACCTGCACCCAGTCCTGCATCCTCCAAGATGCTGAATCAGCTTCCACTGCCAAGTAGCGATGAATCTCACCACAGCTCTACATGCTCTTTCAAGTGTCTTTCCAAGCAAAAAAGCACTGGAGCTGCTTTATCCATGTTGAATCACAGACAGTTCACTCTCAGTCAGATCCTTATCTGGTCACAATGTAACAGCAAAATTGAACTCTGGGCACATAAACTTGATTTAGTATTACAGTTAGATCATATTTTTATTCAGGAAAAACAGTAAGAGTGAAGTATTTCTGTAATGAAAAGAAGATAAAAATCAAAATGTTAGTTTAATGACACAGCAGTTTAAAATCTTCCTCAGAGTTTCCTGGAAAGTCCACATGAAAAAAAAACCAAAACCAAAACAAACATACAAAAAAAGGCCAACTCCCAGAGGAAAAAAAATAAAAAGAAAGAAAAAAAAACTGGAAGAGAAACTTAATGTAAATCTGGAGAATCTCTAGAAAGGCTGAGTCACTGCTCATCTATAACATGTATTTGAACATGAAATGAAATTCTTTGCCTGCTTCTCACACGTACAGATTACACGTAAACAAAAAGAGAGCTCTGGGCACCTTATGGACATAAACAGCAAACCTTCGGTAAAAGAACAATAAAATGAGCAGGGTAGTTAGTGCCCCACTATGGATCTGACCCAGAATGGAATCACTAACATGGAAATTGCTTCCCAGTTACCATTAGTAGGACTGGAACTGGATCTTACTGGGGATATTTGACTAGCCATTGCCATTATGATGGTGAAGTCAGGTAGCTGAGCACTAGACATGTGTTTGTCTCCAGCAGAAGGATGAAGCAGACAGCTGTGGGGTAAGTTCTGCAGCCAGATTAGTCTGCACTTTCACTCTGAATTACTTCAGTCTATTTAAAAGACAATCTCACCTTGGTTTCTCTTAGAAATTTGCCATTTCTGCTTTCTTCCTACATATTTTACACTCAGGATTTATGGAGTCGCTCTGTGAGCAAGGGAAATGCATTGAAAACCAAAAGTTTTAGAGGAATGCAGTAGGAGGAAGAAAATCTTTCCATTTAGTCTATCGCAATGTAAATAATCTAAAGAAAAAGTGCACATCCAAAATCAAGCAAAAGTTCAAATACATTGCAGAGAAAATGAAGAAACAGGCTGTATACTCAGAAAGAGATGCTCCGAGCACTTTGCTGAGGCTTTACCACAGCATTTGTCTGACAGTTACCCTGAAAATTCTAATTTACCCTGAGCATTTACAGTCCCTGACACGTAATTGCACCCTAGAGATCACAAGACCCATAGCTGCATCAGCAGCAAATATTTGAGGCAATTAAGGAGCACACTGTAAAAAATGAAAGGTTTTTTTGCATTATTTCCAAACATTTCAAACAGAAACCTTTCACAAAGGTAACTCGTGACAGTTCTAAAATGTGTTTTCCCGTAAGAATGCATCCTCATTATATAGTCAAAGCTATTAAGGAGAAACTAATACAATAGTTTGAATTTAAAATGTATCACTTTAAATGAATGTACAGATCCAATTTTCTTTTTTTGTCCTTTCAAACTACTGCAAGTTTTCCGAGGCACACCAAGAAGCAAAGAACTGAAGGCAGCTTTGCTGTGTATCGCTGCCATCTAGTGACCTGTCTCTGAGAATGGGACTCCAACATCAGCATAATGGTATCAGCAATGCTCTGATTGTACTCTTTATTTCAGTGTTAGCAGAATGTTAAAGATTATTTCAGTTCACAGCTCCTATTGCACTGCATAGGTCTTCAAAGTAAAGAATACATTTCACTTAATGGGGGGCAGGGGTGTGTGTGTCTGTGTGATCATATCACAATAACAAGATTCACTTTGTATAACTGCTATAAACTACCCGAAGAATAGTGGGGGGGTTGGAGGTTTTGTTTGGTTGGTTTTTTTGCGGAGTGCAGTTTTGAGAGAGTGAGGATTTTTTCGGTGAAGGCAAAGTTACATGCATCAGAAAATTGGTCATGTAATTAAAACATCCGCAGACTTCATTATTTGTCTGTGGTACTGCATTAAATGCGCTTCAACAGCATGCAAAAGAGCAGACATTATAGTCCTTCCTGTTTCTCTTGGTTACTTGTCATAAGCTTTCCATGAGGACTTGATTATGAAAAGCTTCTGACAATGAGAGTGATTTAGGAAATGTAAGGGTAAGTTGTGCCACAATATTAAGACTGGATATGTTTGAGCTGCAGCAGAGAGGTCCCATTCACTCCATGAAACACCAGTGACACCACCAGCCTCCTCTGAGCACCAAGGCTAACTCTGCCAAGTCAGACCTCCATGTCCCAGAACTGACAGTGTAGGTCTGAGTAAACAAGAACTTGAGAGACCCTGACATTTCAGAGGCAGCTATGCAAGAAAAAGGTAGATTTGGGAGAAGAGGTAGAATATGAGAAACAGGCTGATAACATATAAGAGCAATAATGTAATAACCATAGCCTAATACCACAGCCTAGACTCTATCTTCATTTCTTTTACACTCTAGACTTCTGGGAGGTATCACACAGTCCTTTATATGGCTGAAAGTAATTTACAAGCCCATGGCAAAGGCCAAAATCAAGTAAACCTATATCAGACAGTGTTCCTAACAGGGAAACTCATAAAGGTATACTGGAAAAAAAAAAATAAAAGCTATTCATCGTGTTACACAGCCCATTCTCTAAGGAGGTCATTGAAGTCAAATAAATTTCATAGGCCTTTCCTATGCAATAATTTAGGTGCAGTTAATATGCCCCAGAATACCAATAACAGCTAGATGCAGAGGTCACTTATTCACATTTTATCAATAGGATCTTTATGAGATGCAGGCTCCTTCTTCAAGATCCACCCCAAGCCAACAGCTTAAAACATCAATATCATCCAGAAATCCACCTCAATGCAATGATCCATTTTAGACAGCTGAGTGAGCAAGACAAAGTTAGCAAATGTCTTTGGGAGAGTCTCAGCCCTCTGACTCCATCTCAAGCCAAAACTAACTTTGGACTTGGTGGGAGAAGGAAAAGGCTGCCTTCCCCCAACCATGAGAGATTTTCACATGAAGTGTGATAGCATCGTGTTTCTTCTAAATAGTAACTCAGTTCAGCTTAATGCTCATTTCTCCTTTTCCTGGGGTTCATCATTTCAGTAACACAATGAGGGGTTTTGTTCTACATATCCTGGACCCAACAGAGCTTTCTGATACTTCACTACACATGATGCTAGCAGATAAAAAATTAGCATAACAAAACACATAATTGGTTAATTGACTATATCCCCTGTCCATAGCATGGATTTTACTACTATTTCAATTAGGGTGGCTTTTGAATGACAAAAATATTGCCACACAACCGAATACAGGAAAGTCAAGCTCATCTGTTGAAAAATATCCTCTCACAACAGTGGAACATGAAAGTCTAAAGGCCTCATACCATCAGCTGATGAGTGCTTCATTGGTCCAGAAGGTTTCCTTTAAAATTCATCTACACAATAAATCTTCAGAGCAGTCATAATGATGAGTGTTGCCAATCCCACCACTTCAATAACCAGCTTAGAAAAATTACTTTCAGAAATCACATAGATCATAATTGAGAATTCTGCTGAAAAAGTCAGTAATGTCACTGATCCAGCTGGACAAAAAGCTTGAGAAAAACAAGATTTGGCCTGAAGATCTAAAAGGCCACTATTTCACACTAAACATTTAGGATTTATCAGTTTTCATTTTTAAGTGTTAAAACAGTTTTGGCGGAAAGTGCAGAAATTCTGCTTATAAATACATTAGGTTTTAAGGAATACTTTTCAGTTCAATCCAGCATTCTGCTCATAAAAACATCCCCTCTACCCTGTCCCCTCAGTGATTTCCAGTGAGCTGCTACTGCTTGTTTCCTCCAAACTACCATCATTCTCCACCCCCGCCTACCACCCATTAGGAGCCTGATACAGATATCAAATATGGGGCATAATAGGCATTAAATGAAGACCTCCCAGCTGTCTCCTGACAGTTTCATTGCATAATGGAGACCTTTGAATGTCTTATTTACAACATAAAAAAGGCACAACTATTGAATTCCAGACTGCAGATAAAAAAACAAAATCCTATGATATATTTGGGTGGGCAGGTTGGGGTCTTCACTTATTTTCATACCTAAACAGTCTTATTAGGCTTGCTTTGGTGCTTTCTAAAGGTGTAATATTTTATTTCTTAATAGTAATTCTTGCCTTCTTTCTTGCTGAAAAGTGATAGTTCATTTTGAAAGCAGAGATTTATACTGCAGAGTCTTCATTTAAACCTTATGTAAAGAAATAAAATCTTTATGTCCGCACATATTTGAGCTCTTACCTCCATACATTTATAGCATGTTACATTTCCCAGCTTTCCCATATTTAATGTTTCACAGCCTGTTCTCCAGATTCAGGTAGTAAAAGGCTTCAAGGCCAGAAAAGAGGCATCAGCTCACTATTTTAATTAGAAATGAACAAACACAGAGATCTCTTAACTGTGCAGTTGTACAGAAGTGCTACCTAAACCTCTCACTAGAATAAGAGAAATCTGACCTATGACTTCCACCAAAGTATTTTCATTTAGAGAGTTTAAAATCTTTTAAATGAATCCTTGTTGAGCCATATGTTGTCTCACCAGTATTTAGAAATAACACCACAGGGAAAAAAGAACAAGAAAGGGAAGGAACCACATGCTAAATAGAAAAAGGTCAGAATAAGGAGAAATAACTATTCCTGCATTTCAAGAAGACGTCACTCCCTCTCCATTCAGCTCTGCATCTCCCAGCCAAGATGTGTGACATTTTGCACAGAAGGCAGCACAGTTGTATTGGTATTTAGCTTGCATCTGACAGGCATTTTCCTATGCATTATGCTGAGTTCGAAGGGACTCACAAGGATCACCAAGTCCAACTTTTAACCCTGTGCAGGACACCCCAAGAATCACACCGCGTGCCCAAGAGCATTGTCCAAATGCTTCTTGAAATACAGGTTTGGTGCTGTGATCCCTTCTCTGGGGAGCCTGTTCCAGTGCTCAACCACTCTTTGGGGGACAAATCTTCTCCTGATATCCAAGCTAAACCTCCCCTTACTCAGCTTTATGCCATTCTCTCGAGTCTTGTCACTGGTCACCTGACAGAATAAATCAGTACCTGCCTCTCCTCTTCCTCTCATGAGGATGTTGCAGACCACAGTGAGGTCTCCCATCAGTCTTCTCTTCTCCAGCTGAACAAATGAAATGGCTTCAGCTACTCCTCAGAAGGTTTCCTCTTCAGACCTTTCACCATCCTTGTTGCCCTCCTTTGGATGTTCTCTAATAGCTCAATGTCATTTTTATGTTGTGGTGCCCAAAATTATACACAGCATTCAAGGTGGGGATGCATCAGTCTAGAATTTGTAATAAGAGGGAGTTGACAAAAAGAACTTAACAATATTTCACAGCCTGTGGAGCCTGACCACCCCTTTATAGCCTTCCCACTTTCACTCTCTGTGCTCCATGCTTTTTTTCCCATTTCACACTAAATTTCCTAAAATGCAAAACAGAATATAGGAAAATAACATCAGTTGACGACCTCATTATGATTATATTATACCTTGCCCTTTCTCCGAAGCAGAACCAAATACCACTCTGCAATACAGTTCAGATGTTTATCTAATCCCGAAGTGTTGTCTGTCCCAGAATAAGCTCCAAGGCCTACCACACTTGAGAGCAAACCATACTGGTACTTCCCTCATTCTATTAGATACATGGTAGGACATCTCCAATATGTACATTCCTCGCTCACCAAAGAACTGCCTTGCAGGTACACAAGCATCCCACAGTACATACACTGAAGAACAATTGTGAAAGTGAGCATCACAACCTGGATCTTGTCCATGAGTTAATGGCTCAGAAACCTGGTAGGCAAGAGCTGACAGAAGTTGTATGAATTCTTCTGACAAGCTTTGTCTGGCCCACAGCCTGCAGGCTACTCTTTAAAATACTTTGCTAAACTTTTCCTTTAGTTGCTCCACATAGGTCACAATTTTCAAACCTCTTATACCTGTTGTTATCTCTTTTCCTCCCCCACCCCCCCAAATTATATCATTAAAACATGGATGGAACACTACCACTGATGCCAGTTGACCATGGCAATTACTGTTAACAAGTTAATCTTTCAAATACTTCTGAGAGCAAGGCTTCTCCTCTGCAAGAGTATGGCAGTACAGACTGTGGATCAGCCTTCAGTCTGCTGTTTCTTAGACCTTCCTGTGTGCTTCTACTCACCAGAACATTATGCAGAGTTATGTGTCAGGTTTATGCATTAAACTACATTTCTTAAGTGAATTCCTCAAGTTCCTGCAGGAAGCCAAGTGTAAAGCTGGGATGAAATCTCAAATAGTCAAGATTCCAGGTATGACTTGTAGCAGTGGCCATCTCTAAGCAGAAGCTCTGCTGTTCTTCACAGTGCACATGAGAGTCCAGAGCTTTTGCTATGCCAAGCTGCGAGAATGGCAGAAACAAGGATACCTCCCTCCCTGAACCCTTCATCCAAGGCTCCTTCCTAATGGAAACCAGGGGATATAGACCATTAGGAAAGAGGATCTGCTGTCTTCTGGGAAGTGGGGTGCACCATGGGCCTCCATTTTAGAAATTACCAGCCAGGCTACCCATTAATTCTACCACAAGATAATATGAAGGTTAAAAGGTAAAATACCAAGAACCACCCGTAGCTCAGTATCTTGACATGTAACTGAAGCCTTTGTACCTCTTGGCCAGAACACCATTTCTTGCTTTCAAAGCTCAGCCTCTGATAGAGAGAATTAAATCTTATTTCCAAACATTTATTTTAGGATAGAGGGATTTATCCTATGTGGACTTACTCTGACATAAATCCCTGTCTCTATTTGCAATAAAAACTCTTTGTGACGATGTTTGACCAAGGAAAATTCTGTCAGAAGTCTTTCAGAATTACAAGTCTCCTTTCCCACATCCTGCCTTGACAAGAAGGAATGGAGGAGAGCAGAATTTCTTTCAGGCAAACTGGCTTTGTGTACTCCATTCTTTGCAAAATTCAAAGAAGTTAAATTTTCATGTAAATGCTTATAGGTTTTGGAGGAAAGAACTTAGGGTGTCGTGAGACAGGTCAGCCATGGATTTGAGCAGGCTGATGGGCATGTAAGAGAGGCTACAAGGAACATGTTTCCTCTAACTGAAACTCACACTGACTCCTGTATTGTGAAGTATTACAGAGACGAGAGCCTACTGAATCCAGTGAAGATGCTGCCTAGGAAGTACAGGGAGGAGATGAGTTCTGGCCCATTTCACTAAAAGCAATAAGCAAGTTGTGCTTCTTCCTCTGAAGGAAGCGTAACACCGATCCCTGCCTGGCAGGCTGTGAAGTGAAACCCTTTTTTTTGAAAGTGCAGATGCTACAGGGCGTCCAATGGAAAATCTCTCCATCAAACCAATCCCTGTGAGTTTCCAAGGAGTTCCAAACCTCACTGGTCTGTCAGAAATGATGCCTAGATATTGCTGTTTTTCTAGAAGAATGCAGAGAGCCAGCTGTATGTCTTTGGCAACAAGCAGTGAACCACCACAGAAAGTTGCCCTTTTTTAATGGAGTATTTATATGAACATTGTCACTGCTGTTCTCTTCCAGAAGTTCAATTTGAAACTGTGTCTCAATCTCAGCCTGAAAAGAACCCCAAAAAATAACAAGGGAAAAACAACATAAATCTGTGTCACGTGATGAACTAACCCATAACATGAAACCTCTCTCCACATGACAAGCTGTCTGAGACATACTGCTATATATACACAGTAAAAACTGTGGGAAACTGGGATCCAGAGAAGTGCTTATTTAGTTTACAAAGTTGGAAACTTCTTCTTTATTCAGCTGAGGTTTTATGCAGCCTAATGTATCCTCAACTCAACACACAGACTTACACATATACCCCTGTATAAATTTCTACAAGCTCCAATTACCATGTGTAACAACACATGTTGAAATAACCAGAGCAAATTTTCCGCAGAGCATGGCTACTGTTTGCTGAGTGAAACTAGATTCTTATAATCAAGAAATGCCAGACCTGCAAAGCCAGAAAGGAAAATCATTTTCACAAGCTATTAGCTCACAAAATTAGGTAAAAGGAAGAATAGAAAATTTATAAAAATGGGTATAAATGTATAAAAATCAGGTCGCTGTTCAGCATGCCACAAGCAATGTATAAGTACAGTGCTATTAGATCAAATATGGCAATAAACTACAATGGCCAGCAGCAGGACATGTTGCCAGAAAACTCTAAGCAGATAAAAATCTATTACCTTCTAAGAGAAAAACAAGTTTTCTATTCTCCTGTACCTTTTAACAGCAAACATTGGATTTAGCAATAAACATATGTATGTTCAGACCCCAAAATATTAAGAATGCTACCAAAACATTTATAGTCCTAATATCATATGACTTCCCAAAAACCTCCTGTCTATCACATTATACAGTACAGGAATTCACAAAGTTATAACATAAAGATAGTGGTCCAAAACGTACTGTCACTGATTTCTGGATTTCCTTGTAGCAGCTTCACTGACAAAACCCAAACATATTATTGCCCCACAGTTCAAAAGAACAACTCAAACCTCTCTCATTGAGCTTGTCCCTGAGGTCCCCTCAGAAGAGCGGCTATCCTGACTGAGAAGCTTGAAATTCATATACAGAGGATGCTGAGATCACCATAATCACTGCCTCTCAGTGAAATCAATGTTTTTCTTTAATTTTCAAGAAAAGTAGACCTTCCAACCTTACATTCATATGGAAAAACCTTATGAAGTAATCCTTAGGAATAGATGATTTATTAGAATTCTAAAATAATTGTTGTAAAAGTCCCTAGAATTAAAATCTGAACACTTATTCTGCATAAATTTTTAACTGTCCTACAGAGTTGTGGAGGCAGCATATTTTTCCTGTTCACTTTTATAGATTGGCCCATAATTCATGTTGAAAGGTTATCATTTTCTATTAAATGCCACAGCACTTTTTCACACAGGAGTCTTATTCTTTTTTCTCTGTTCGTGTCTTATTTGAGGAGGGGAACATGTTCTGCAGCCAAGACTCCACTATTTGCTTTGGACAGTCATTTTTGCAGCTGAGTCCATAAGCTTTCTCTATATAATTATGAAGCATGTCTGACTATTTCAGTGGTGGGCGGACAATTATATATGTCAAAACCTTCTTTCCAGATAATAACAAAACTGCATGGATAGCAAACCTGTTATATGAACCTCCAAATTAAATATCCAACATCATATCAATTCCTCATCTGAACACCCTGTTGGGCAGCACACATGGAAATTACCTTATTTGAAAGAAAGATCTATTCAGCAGGGCAAATATTAACATGATCTGGTATGAAAATCTTGCTTTGGCATAGGTTTTAGTTCAAGAAAGAATAGACAGTGACAGAAGAAAACCTCCCAGCTGAATACGTTAATGCTAGTTAAAGACAGTACAAGGTGAAAACTCCTTCCAAGACCTTTTGTCCTTTAGATATCATGTGAATTACTTGAAGCAGATTCTGTTTCAGCCATTGATTTGAAAGCATTATCTCAAGTATCATTAAAAAAGCATCAACCTCACTTAAAGTATAATTTTTGCCTCAATCACTTCATGTAGCTACGTTAGCCTTGAACCCTGTTTTCTGCTTTCTGTGGTTTTATTACAATACTACATACATTTAGTTTCTGTCCAGTTTCTAATAGTGACAGTAGTTCCCTCTGCTACATATAGAGTAAAACTGATGATCACTGTAAAAAAGTATATTTCAAATATGCCCCTACCAAACTAAAGGCTCCCAATGCTTCATGAGGTCCAATATCTGATGTCTGCCCCTGTAGGGGTGACAGTGAGTGCATCTCTTTAAGGAAAGCTGTTAGGAGTGCACCTTTAAGAGAAGAGAGCTACCTGTGGTGTGTCTGTGGTCCTGTGACCAGTGAGAGACTTCGGTGTATGTGAAGTGAATGGGCTAGCCAATAATATCATGACATGTTGGATGTGAGAGGATATAAAAGGTGTGGATGTTACTGAGTGAGATTAGATCTAAAAGGAGTTAGAACTACATCTTCTACTAGGACTAATTCTACTGCTGTGAACTACTACTACTATGAACTGTTCGTGAAATTATCTTGAATAAAGTCTTGTAAGCCTTCTGATCAAAGCCTTCTGATGTCTGCTGTGCCTGAGCTCTTCTAACCGTCATTCATGCTGCACCCTTGCTCGGGGTAAGGGGACCCCAGTAAAGGGTGACCCCCAACATACCCCAATACGCCCCTGTCACTTCCGGTCAGCTCTTCCAAAATGTAATCTTTCTACTGAAGCTATAATAGTTCTGTAAACAAAAAGTATTTTATGATTGTTTCTGTATGTATCAAAATGTGTTTGGCACTGCAGTCCGCAAAAGAGAATTTCCTGTTTACAAGCTCACATTCTGTCCTGAATTTGAATGCATACTTGAACAAAATCTTTCCACACAACTCCTCATCTTATTTCAAATGAGCAAGCAATTTAGTGAGCATTTTTGCTTTAAGTTAACCATAATTATTGCAAGAGTTTGACCCGTTCTTTTCTTAAAAAAATAAGAAACAAAAGAAAATGTTTTGACAAAATAATAACAAAGTAAGGATATTACAACATAATATATGAATATAAACAACTTTATAGATCTGAGAAGTCCTGTTTAGCTCAGTGAGGCAACTCTACCATTTATTTGGTCATGGGTAAATGCTGCAAACTCAAAGCCTTTGTCGGGTTTTTCTAAACAGCTGTTCAGCATCATTCGCATAAGTCTGACTTTTTGTTATATTTATAATAATCCATACATTGTTTTAGACAAATGATTCATGGAATCATGCAGGGACATTAATTTACCTTATTTTCCTATTTCAACATATCCCAAAAGCAGTCTTTATTTTTATTTTTGTTTTCTCATATGGTCATGTAAGAATATGCATTAGTTTTGGTCTCACAACATAATCATAAAAGTTCAAAGTTAAAATGTGTTACATTCATGAACCCAAGTACTTATTTCTGTGAAGGAAAGGTGGCCAAGTCACAAGGATAGAGAAATTAAAGTAAAATAAAGAAATACACAATGAGGAGTATGATTGTGTCACCCATGTAAACACTTAAAACATTGACGTGGAGCTGCTCCTGAGCGCCACAGGAGAACTCAGTCCCCCCATCATTGATTTCCATGCTCCTGGGTTAAGACTGCCCAAATTCCTAGTTAATTTGCCTTTGCTGTCTTCAACCTAATTATTTCTGACTTAGAGCAGAATAAAGGATTTATGATCCAGTTTACAAGAACATGTGGATGCAATCCAGCCACAAGGCAATCATATACCCTTGCCCCTGGTAATCCCTTCTAACATCATGCTAAAATCCAAACGTGCTACTTACATTATTCACGTCCTAAGTCAGCATATTCAGAGAAATGTTGTATTAATTTATACATTATATCACCCAAAACAGGTACCAGGTACAGAGCCTCTGATTTTGCCATTTATGAATTTGTATCTTAGAAACTTATTTCATAAGACTGTTAAAAATTACAGTGACATTTGCTAAGTGAAAGTTACCTTTATTTCATATTCATATTTGAAAAATATAACAGCTTCATATGTGTTCCAGAAAACAGCCACTGAGCTAAAGGCTCAGTTGAATCATTTTCTGTAATACAGAAGGGGTTAGGGACATACTTTCAATAGTGTTTCATATAATAGTCCTTTAATCAGAAAAGCAAATAATTTTTGTATTTGCAAACTCAGCACTTGAATTAATCAGTATTCTTATATAAAATCTATCCAGTTTTGTGGGTGCTATGATGGAAGTAAAGCCACTCCACTGACCTGAGAACTTTATTATCTATTATAGGCAGAATCCAGATCTGGCATGTATTACACTTCTGAATCTGTTGTGGTGAGGCTGCATAAGGAACAGTAAAGCTAATCAAAGCACAAAAAATAAATACCACTTGGATTTATTAGACCTGGGTGCCTTGTCTTGCTTCTTCACATAAATAGATCCATGACTAAACCTAAAGTTTGCTGTCCCCTTGATTATAAAGTAATCAGTTAAAAAAACAGCTATCACCAGCAAGCTTGAACTTGCTCCTCAGGATCCATAACTCCACTAATACTTAATGGTTTGAAAATTGAAATCTGACTAAACACCATGCAGTGACACAGCTTTTGGCAGAACCAGTTGCTGCATAATTAGGGAGAATAATCTCTAATCATTTAAATTAAGTATTCAACAACCATGAATCTCCATTAGATCATGCACATCTCATCCTTACATACCTTTACGTGGGATGTGCTGGGAAGAATCTTCTGTAGGAGGCATAGTTCAAATTCCATATGGAAGAAAGCAGAGCCACAGCCTGAGAATGGGAGGCAGAGCAAGACAAATTAATATCTTTTAAAATGCACACGTTTGGCAATCAAATTGTACATTAACATTTTCAGATGCAATCTCTTTTGCTTTGCAAATACCTCATAACTACAATAAAACCTCATGAGAACCTCAGCACAGGAAGCAGGGCTGTGAGAGCCCATCTTCCTGACTGAGCTAATCCTTCAGGAACTTGATCAGAGGCGCAGAGGACACTGCTAAAAGAGGAACCTTTGGCTGTTGCTCTCTGCCACTTTAATTGCACCAATATAAATTGAACATCTTCATCACTTCTCTGCAAGATATGGTGCTTTCATTCCAGATGCTTGTAAGTGGAACAAGCAGAAAGGATGCTGTCTCCAAATGTTGGTTTTGGGTTTTTTTTATTTCAGTTTGACAAGTGTTCATTTTGCAAGGGGCAGGAGTGTTTAAAGATGCCATTCCTAGCAAATCCATCAAGCTGCTCTTTTTCCAAGAGGCAGTAGCTGAATTCCATGAGTGGTTCCAGCCCATTTCACTGAAGGTTACCACAGGCTGCTGTAACCCACATCATTGGAGCAGTGCAAAGTCTTTTACACAGCTACAAACTGTCAACGCCTGACAACAGCCATGGTCTTAAGAAGGTCAAGCAGGTCAAAACCTAGCTTACATGAAATCAATCAGGATTTAGAAAACAGAAATGAAACTGTCACTCCTCAAAGGGTTGATCTAACAGATATACTTAATTTGTAAATATATAAAGTCATGTAACTATTCAAGAGGATAAAGCTCCTTGCAAAACATTGCTGTAACTGCTTTGCTTTAGACTGCTAAGTTGTGCTTTCATGCAAGAATGTACTTGTCAGAGCACTTACCATGTGGGAGACCCAAGTCGTTTCCTTTTACATCTGCCACCACCCATGAGAATGATCAAACTACGAGACACCTCAAAGGGCATTCTTCAGCCTTTTAGTTGAATCACTACTGTGTTTTATTGTAAAATATGAGTCTGACTGATCCAGAAAATAAAGCATACAAGACACCATGTTTCTAAAGTATAATAGTTATGTCACTTACTAAGAAAGTGACAGCCCTGGTTCTATTTCCAAGACTTTTGCCTGTATCTCACATCATGGCATAAAACATATAAACACTACCTAATACATTCCACCACTTTTCCTTTAAAAGAAAACAATTATTTCTCTTCAGTTCTCTGAGAAAAAAAGTATTTTCAGAAACACTGACTGGATACGCACCCACACAGGTCACAGCTTCTTTCTGAGCAAGGTGTCTAAATTTTAGAGGGTGATTATAACAGGACATAATCTTCTGTATTTTGGCGTTCTGCATCTTCCTATTAACTATCTTGAAGCATCTCCTCACTCAACATATTCCCCTTCTGACACACCTTCTCTGCATACATCCACCAAGGCACTCAGCACTTGGATTCTGGAATCCCCTTTACAAGCAGACGCCCAAGGGTAACAATCCTCACCTCTATTTTACCTTAAAAAAAGCCTTCTGCTCTCTCCAAAAAATAAAACAAACATGCACATTTTTTAGCAGCTAGGCTCTGGAAGCCTCCTTTCCTCTAGATTTGCATCTTGTCTTTTCCTCTTGCCTCCTATTCCCTACAGCTTCCCTCCTCTTCCAGTCAGTCCTCCCAGCTATTTTATCAGATGGGCAAGCAGCAGTTATCATTTTAGCTGTGCTGATGAGCCAGGCAGCCAGATTTACTTATCTTATGACAGCTTCCACCAAGAGAAGCCAGGCTTTCCTGCCATCTCTTGATGGAAACATTCATTAAGAGTCCACATCCTTACCAGATGCTGTTTTTCACTATGGATCCAGCAATTTAAAATTTCAAACCCATTAATTCTTGCTAAATCGAGCTGAATTTACCAGCAGAGTCTGACGTTTTTGGAGACTAGCACATAAATCTATATATGGACAAAGAATTTAACTTCCAGAGAATAAGACTTAGTATTATAAGGAGGTTTGGCTGGGGTGGAGGAAGAGGGGAATATGACTTAAGCTCATTTAGCTGGACATTTCTAAAATTGAGATTCACGCAGCATTTACACTGTAGCCCTTGTGAGCACGTTTAAGAAACAACCAACTCAACAGCCAGGTCTCTGTAGAGTCAAAAACTATGTCTGTGTGAGCAAACAGGGCCAGGGAATGAGCCCAAGGCCTGACATGTCATCCAGGCTGCTAAAATCTCAGCAAAGACACCACTTTGGGCTGAGCACTACAAGACAATGCCGTAAGGACAGGCATGAGCCTGAACAAGGAGCCTTTTCCCAGAGGTACTTTGGACACATCCTCTCCGCCATGAGGGTGCCTCAGCTGTAGTGATGCAAACCAGGCTGGGCCAGTTGGCTTCAGGACCAGAAAACAAATCCTGAAGCTTTGCATTTACTATGTAGAAGTATCCAGAGAAACTGAGACAACATCATGTGTTAATGTTGGCCCAACTTATACATGGAGGATAAGTAGAGAGAGCATAGCTCCGTCCACTACTGGAGCCCTCTGGCTCTTCCCAAGCAAACAGCTCTAAACCTGCATTGCCATGTGAACAGACAGTGTTCACAGTTCCAGGAACTCAGTGTTCCCAAATCCTGACCTGATGCTCTCACAGTAAAGTTTGCATTCAAAATATCCCTCAAACAATTATCTAATGTTTTTCCACAGTGCAGGGACTGCTAAATCCTTTTATTTCTTTTTTTTCCCAATCCTCTGTAAAAAAATTATATTCAAAAACTTGACAACATTAACAGGACCCTGTTAGCAGCAATTTCAGTTGCCAATAGGAGTTAAATTGGTGCTCTGTGACTTCAGTGATGAACTGGAGGACAGGAGTACTAATAGGAGTTAGGCAGAGATCCCTAGACCTGGACTTGAATCTTTTTCTCCCCACATTTTACAGGCTGCACAAAATTAGCAAAATATAGATACAGAAACACACATGCACTCAAATATTTCCATAAATATCAATACACATATATAAACATCTATTAATATGTTGATACAATTTCTTAAACATCAACATCAAGGCTAGGATTTGCGAATGAAGATTTGGGAAGGGCACTACCCAAGCTTGCTGCCAGCCTGCTGGTGGCTAAAAGGGCTGACGTGGGATAGGCAGGTCCGGTCACAAAAGTCTCCTTAGGCAATATTGGCGAGGCCTGGTGTTTTCTGCATTGTCTTTTCTCTTCAAGACTGATTCTGCGTGCATTCTCAAAGGAAGCAATAGCATTATGGATGGTGCATCTCCATGTCTCCCAACTGGAAGGCAGAGTGGACCACTGATGGCAGTCAACATGGCCAAGGCTGAGGTATAGTTTCAGAGAGTCCTTTTATCTCCTCTTCAGGGCTCCTCTCTTGTGGCAGCCAATGGCGAGTTCACCATAGAGCACAATCTTCAGGAGGCAGTGATCCTCCATCCTGGAGACGTCCTCTGCCCAGCACAGCTGCATCCTCAGCAGCATGGCCTCAATGCTGGTGACCTGTGCCTGTTTAAGAACAGACACATTAGTCATGTAATCAGATCAGTGGATGTTTAAGACTGTATGGAGGCAGCACTGACAGAAGCATTCGAGGAGTCACAAGTGTTGGTGGTAGATGACTCATGATTCAGACCCATATCAAAGAGTAGACAGTACAATGGCTCTGTAGACACTGATCTTTGTACATTTCTGCAGGTGTTTATTGCACCAAACTCTTTTATGGAGTTTTCCAAAGGCTCTGTATGCCTTTGCCAGCCTGTTGTCTATCTCCTTTTCAATCTTACCATCTGAGGAAATGATACCTCCCAGGTAGGTGAACTGTTGGACTGACTTAAGCTCTGATTCACCTATGGTGATGTGGGGATGATGGCAGACTTCCTGAGGTGCAGGTTGGTAGAGAACTTCTGTCTTCTTCAAGCTGACTTCCAACCCAAAAAGCTCAGCAGCCTCTGCAAAGCAGGATGTTAAGCACTGCAGAGCTGCTTCTGTGAGCAACGAGGGAGGCATCATCAGCAAAAAGCAGCTCACGGACAAGGTGATTCAGGGTCTTGGTGTGGGCCTTCAGTCGCCTTAGGTCAAATAGGTTTCCATCAGTACAATATCGGATGTAGACACCATTTTCTTCATCGAGGTCTGCCATGGCCCTTTGGAGTATCATGCTGAAGAAGATTGTGAATAGAACTGGTGCAAAAACGTAACCTTGGTTCACACTGTTGGTTATGGGAAAGGGCTCATCGCCATATCTGACTTGTCCACGCTGATCCTCATATAGCAGGATGATCATTTTGAGGAACCTGGGGGAACATCCCAAATGTGCTTCAAACTCCTATTCCCAACATACTTCATATTTTATACAGATGAATTCAGGAACATATTGCTTTTCTGGAAGTTTCTGTCTTTTAACACTATCTAGCCTGATACCAGATTAGAACTGGAAATACTTCCCTCCTTCCTCCTTCTTTAATTGCACCTTGTAGCACACTTGCTGTAAGGACACTGCAAACAATTCCTTTCCCTTCAGATGAATGTCTAGTTTTAAAATTTGGGTCCACTAGTTCACTCTTGCTATAAGGTCTCTTCTCCTCTTCTCATACACCTGGACTTCAATTGTCATACAGCAGTGATGGTATTAAAAGCTTTAACAATAATGTCAGTTATAGCATTAACCATTTATCTTAAGATAAACACCTCTGGATTCATGCTTACTGAATCCATTATGCTGCAATTTTATTAGCATCATTTTTAATTCTCATTTATATACAGTTCCACTGACTGTTAGCCTGAACCTTCCTGAATGTCCTCTTATTTAATTATCATCAATTGTTAACATCAGAGAACTATTTCTACAACTACTTTCCAACAAAACATGGCCCAGACAATTTATCAACAAATTCTTCAGTCAGCAGTGACAATTTCTGTAAGACAGGTAAAATCTCCTGCTTTCTGTAACTCTGTGTTTACTAACTTTTGAAATATGTCCTAATTGTCCTTACCAGTCTCTACAATAAGGCAATAAGCTAAATAGCAAAGTTCCTTGGGAAATTAAGCAATTCAAAAGTATGGCACTGTAATCATGCATATACAACAAATTTGGAATAAAAATGGGGCTATATTTCTCTTCAAAAATAAATAGTTAAAGGACATAAAAACCTCACAACCATTTTGAAATAAAAACAATGATAGCTGAGTCTAGGGAATTTCATTTTCTGACAAGTAGAGCACTTTTATTTTAGGCTTTTACTCAAAAAACTGTAAAGCTGGGGGGGAAGCAGCTGGGCATTTCAGAAAGAGAAGAAGGCTCATAAATTAACCAGTTGGCACAGTCCTAACTATAGTATCATGAACAGTGCTGTTATAATATTATTGCTGTAGGTTAATGTGATCCTTTATACAGCCTTTTTTCCTTCCACAGTAGCCCATTTTGAGGAAGTAAAATGGTTTCATTTGAATTGCAAATCCCAACACATATATAGTTTGATTCTTTTGGAGCAGGATGAGTGACAGTGGTATATTAGAGCTAACAAACCTTACCCACTTTTAAATACATTTCTGGTATTGAAAACTAACAGAGCTGAAATCTGAATGGATAAAGGTTCTGCTCTGGCATTCATTCCTTTATTGGAGCCTTGAAAGGACCGTATGAAGGGAACCTGATAGAAATTTCTTGTCACTGCTAAATAGAACTCAGTCCAAGGTAGGAAAATAAAAGGTTTGGTCTGTTGTCTTTTATAACATTTCATTCCTGGGGGTCACCGCTTTCAAAACTGAAACTAGGGGCTGTGCAGCCTCTTTGATTCAACTGGTCCCTCAGTTTAATGGATTACAGGCCTTGCAAAATTGCTGAATCCAATCTTTTGAAAGATTCTCTGCTTCCTGTACAGAAATCCATTAGTGCGGATGGCAGCAACAGAAGATAAAGAAAAAAAGGAAGCTTCAGGAAAATGTTCAGTGGGAAGTAGATAATAGTCTCCTTCCAAAAGTCCTGCACTTGTGAAGCTGTTTTTAAGTCTAGTACAGAGGCTTAACCCACATATTGCCCTTAGCAGTAACTAGTTTTGTTAGCATCTTTATCTTTTCCTATTTCTCCTCTTCCTATATCAAAACTCAGTTTAGACACAGAATTATCTGTTTATAGACAGAATTTGAAGCACACTGGGAATACAGAAAGCAGCAGAGTTGCATCTTAGAAAGAAGAATCTCACTGTCTTTCACCGATAAAATGTTTGAATCGAGTATTACACAGACAGTAAACTTGAGGCATATCTCAGACCTGCAGTCATACAACAACCAAACCACACAAAAGTGACAGAGCAACAACAGTCTGAATTAATTTGCTAACCTTCACTTGCTTTTAAAGAAAATGTTAGATCCCACGGGGACATACAAGCACATGTTTATAGGAGGGAGAAATCAAACATGTGGCATGTGTAAGAAGAGAAACAGGATCCAGCCAAAACTACACTTAGGTGCTCTATTTGAGGAAAATCTCTGGCATACCTGTCCAAGCAGGAATTAAGGGTGGAATGGTTGAATATCACCCTAATGTGCTTCCAAAAGATAAGGAAAAAAATAGCAGTGGGACAATTATACAAACAGTACAAATAGTATTCTAGTATTCAAGCTACCCATCTGCTGAAAGTACCAAGAAGTAGCTCGCTTCATACCATGGGCACAGACTCTAACACAAGGTGTCCCTACAAAGATGTTTCATGTTTTCATAGTTAATCTTCCATTCAGCCATTTTACTTTGATGTGCCCTGAAAGCAAAAGGAAGTTACTCATCCACCCTTCAGGCTGCAGCAGCTGCAACACCGAGGAGCGAGACAAAGGGACAGCTCTGAAGCCATGGCATGGCAGAGACTTGCCTCTAGTGGAGCCTGGTAACTCATCCTGACATTTGAGCTCCAGTGTCCAACAACAACAGATTTATACTCAAGAATGGGAGTCATTGAGCTGGGAGGCCTATAAAAAGAATGAGTCACATATGGGAGCAGACATTAATTTTAGATACACCTCTACATCAGCTTGATTGAAGTGTGTCTGGTCCCATGACATTCTGATACTCATTTCAATAAGTTTCAGGGTCTTGATTATAAACAAAAAAATCCTTTCTATTAATTCCTGTTTCTTTAAGACTAACATTTGTAAAATTCTTTGAATTTAATCCCTCACCATCCCTGAGATTTTAGATACTGGCTACAGACCCAGAAACAAGCATTTTTAATGCTTTCATCCCCTGTCATAATAGGTCAAAAGACATCCATGCTGCATTTAGTAACATAAACAGGTTATTATCTCAGCCATCCTGCATTTATTCTACCAGTTACTGTAATAATCACTATCCTAAAAGCACATCTCCCAAAATGAAGATCAAGAATGCATCCATTTTAGATGCTTCAGGAGTGTATTTGCAACACAAGGTGAAGGCATATTCTTAGTCATAGGTAGACATTCATGCTTTCTTTAGTAGAGGCTCTCCAGCCTGAAATAGGGCAATGGCTTTGTTTACTTCATCAACCTTAGAACCAGAGAGAAAAGTATTCCTAAGATTGCTGCTGCAAATGCTGCATGGATGATAGGTTTTTCATACATCACTTCTTCTAAGCATTGCCTCCACTTTCGTATTTCTTGAGTTTCCAAGAGATGAATGACATATGTAGCTGCCAAAACAAATGTTGGTCACTTCATTCATTGTCCAAAGTCTTTGACTAAACACACTGAGGATGTGAAGGATGCAAGAAGAAATTCCTCTCCACCTAATGTATTGCGGGTTTTGCAATATGCAAAAAAAAACCCCAGTCTGAATGTGAAGATCATTTCTAAAAAGATGATTTTCAATCTGTCTCTTTGGCAGCACAGATCACAGAAGTTAGAGACAGAAAAGACCTTTAGAGAAATCCACATTTTTGCTAATAAAGATCATTCCTTCCAACACAGTTACCCCTATGATACTGTTCTTTCCAATCTATGTTTATTGAACAATTTGGATGATCTTCATGGAAAAATCTGTAACCAACATATTGGATCACACGTTTCCTCACAGTCTCCGTGATGTTTCTTATTTTCATTATTTAACTCTTCTCATAAATACCCTAAACATAAACATTTTCATTTACTAGTTACTATTTCAGATTGAACACAAATTGACCTGGTAAAACAAACAAGCATTATGGGACCAACTGTACAAAGCTGGTAATTTTTAACTTATGCATTTTTTAAAAACAATAAATATTCATTTTGATTCAGAGGTGATTATATATTTGTCAAATTTGAGGACTGGGAAAAAGAGGGAAAGTGGCTAACAAAAGAAGAAATATTTTCATATAACTATTTGTTTATCTACTAGAAACATGTTTAAAGGCGAAAAATCACCATCCAATTCATCAGATTACTTTCTACTCATAGTGCTATTTGTCTCCTTTTCGTTTCCTAAACAGGCACAGGCTCTTTGTCACATAACCCTGAAAAATGAGCTATTTTTCACTGTTTATCAGACACATTTTATACAATCTTATGATAATTCAAGCTGTCTCATTAGGATGGAAGAACACAGATCGTGGTACGACAGTAACAAAGCCAGACAATATAATAGAAGGATTGTCAGTGGGATTTCCACCAGGAAAATTTCCAAACAACAAGCAAAATACCCAGCTCACTACTCATACTCATTTTATTACCTGCCAACAAAATTGCAGGGAAATACAAAAAAAAACACGTTTTGAAGGCGAGCTGTAAACATTGTTTCCATCATGTATGCGAGAATGCTGGAAACTCATTTTCTTTGATCTTTTATAAAATAAAAATCATTTTAAAAAAATGTCCAGAGATTTTTAACAAGACTGCTTCAAAGTATTGAAAAACAGGCCTCTCATTTTGGCCTCTCTCTCTAATTCTTAGGCTAGCAAGTGAATCTGGTGAATTAATGTTGGAGATGTGAACAATAAACATTCTGGGCCCTTTCTATCGCTTCAGTGATGCGAAGCCTAATTAGGTGGTTAACCAGGCATATGGCTACTTTGCATCCTTGTAGAAACAGAAAACATCTGACACGCACACTGCCCCTAGAAATTTAAAAGCTATGTAATTGTGGGAAGTTAATCTTCCTAGATGCCAATAGCAAATGGCTGGAGTTGTAGAAATGTGGGGAACATTGCTGGTTTTCTTTATTTCTTGTAAATATCAACAGTATAAGCAGAAAACTGAATACATACAGTGACTAGGGCTTATTGTAATATATCCAGTGACTATTTTTTATTGAAAACCCATAAATAAGTCAGATTCAAACAACAGAAATATACTGAGTGAAAACCAACTGGTTTAGATCAGTACTTGGCTTAGTTAACAACTCTGTAGTTACTACTTCTTGAAAATAAATTCTGACTTTAAAAACTGATAGTAACTGATGCAAATAATGCCACAGCATCACTGAATGTAATAACACATGAACAAAGCCTGAAAGTATGAGAACAACATTTTTAAAAGTTGAACACTGCTCATCTGCATGTTGAAAAACAATGTTTGTTTTTCAGTGCTGAAATTTTCAGGAACTAGTCACCAAGAGCTATTCTTTCAGAAAGTATGGCTGATACTTTTTAATCACTTAAAGCTGTAACCTAAAGGATCATTATCTTTTCTAATGTATTTGTTATTTAAATTTATTCACCCAATAGGTTTTATGAAAGTTATTTGGTCTACTGGCAATTTACAATCAAAGCTTAGTAAACATTAAATATTCAGAACTCAAGCTCTTTTGAACACTGAATTTGTATACTTTGCTTCTGGGTTTTTTTCTCTGAAGAAAGAATAATACTTAAAATTACATTTCCCATTATGATTCCCTTGACTAGAAACTTCAATCAGCCTTATCAGTGAGTGTTTCAGCATTCATGCTTATTTGCTAAGAAAGTCACAGGAATCAAAAACAAAGGGGAATATGAAAAAGGAGCTTAAAATGTGAATGCCTAGGTATCAAAAGTTGTCTCATCACAAGAAGGATTTTTAACATTTTGGAAACCACAGATCTATCCAGAGAGCTGGAAAAACACATTAAGGCATCTAGCTGTTGGTTCATGAGCAAGGCTCAGGATTCCACATTTTTAACATGGACTATAAAATTCCATCCAACTTATGACCCTTTATTATTAACTTTCACTATTTTAATAAGAAAAATCAGACTGGTGTCATTTAATTCCCTATATGAGTGCTTCCAGTGGAACTTTCTGCATGCATAAGAACATAATGAGAATAAGTCACACAGGTTTCGTACAGCACAATGCTTGTTTCTGCCAAGTTAGCATGACTACACAACTCAAACTCTCCAAAATCTAACCCACTAGACAGGGAAGAGGCTGTCTGTGGAGTCTCGCACTGTATTCTAGTGTCATAGCTGAGTATTTTGTGTGATTCGCTATATTTAATTCATCTTGGCCTAAATCACTTTTCAGAACTGATGCATATTCCAAAGCAGAGCAGAAGATCCAAAAACATACATTTGTCCAAGTTTTCTTATTCCCAATGGATTTCAGTCATCTCAGTACATATTTTTCCTAAATCTGTGTTATTTTTATAAGGCATGGAATACTATTTTCTCCCGTCAACTTCATTTGAAAAACAAAATAACCTTCCTTCACTGAGTCTTACAAATGTAGGACACCCTTCAAGTACTGCTGTTAAAAATATATCCAACTCAACTCTTCAGGTTGCTGGTCCTTATTTTCTTAATCAAATTACTGAATCCCTCTATTTCCCTTAACTAAGGTACAGTATTTCCCTAATGAACCCACTGCAATAGACAAACTGGATTAATACCTCAGGCATCAACTTTCTGCATTCTGTAGCTGTCACTCTCACAATATTGCAGGCATGGCAGAACTATTTCTGATTTGGGGAGGGCTGGGCTAACTATTCTAGGGCAGAAACAGAAAAAAGAGCTCAAAGTAAAATAAAGGAGATGATTTCTTCTAAATCTTTGAAATTACATCAGTCAATATCAAGAGACAACTAATGGTGGTACACAAAATAATGGCAATAGGCTCTCTCTGTTTCACCAGTCAACTGTTAATTCTAGGGGAATTCAACTCTCTAATGCAAGGCTATTTGCAACTGATGCAGCCAGTAGGAGATTCCTAGAAGCAAGTTGGTGCTAAACTCTCATATATGAAAAAGGAATCCATAGGATCTTTTGGGTAAGGATCACAGAAAAGACATCTTAGAGATTTTAGTGTGTTTTCTGTACCCATTTGCTTTCTGAGACAAAACAAGAAATTAAAACAATCACACAAGCAGCAACCATCTACAGACACTACAGCAGCAACTCCTGCCAAAATCACTGCACAATGTAACCCCTAATGTAAAAACATTCTTCTTCCTTTCAAAATTCCACTATTAATAATTTGCTTTAGCCAACTCTTGTCTTCATTACAAAGTGGCTGCTGCCACTTCCTCTCAGTAGGAAGTGATCCATGCGAGATGAAGGCTGCAATTCACATTTTTAAAATAACATCTCTCCCCTTTAATGTGAAGTGATCCTCAATCATTTCATGCACATGAAAGAGGAAGTTGAAACTTATCCCAGCTCTTTATTCACTTCTCTATAATTGGCATTTACTTATCCCAGCTGACATGTCTTACATGTACAATTTAGAACTGTCTGTCGCGAATGCACAAGCCCACCTTGTAAGAGAGCTGTATGTAATGCATAACAGAAATGGTGCTAGCTTCCTCCCTGGAAAAGCAGAATCTGCAATATGGAATAAGGAAAATTT
Source organism: Sakesphorus luctuosus (assembly GCA_013396695.1). Taxonomy (NCBI): domain Eukaryota; kingdom Metazoa; phylum Chordata; class Aves; order Passeriformes; family Thamnophilidae; genus Sakesphorus; species Sakesphorus luctuosus. The sequence goes on along the minus strand of VWZD01003864.1, from coordinate 101,077 downwards.
TAGTTCAGTGGAAATGAAATAAATCTTATGTGAGAAAAGAGAAGGATTTGTTCCTAAACTTAGAGAGCGCGGTATGAACAGAAGGCCACTCTGCACTGAAAAATAATAAAAACTTCAGTAATTTAGGTATTTAGTTAGGAACACCTACTTCTAAATATCTTAGAAAGAAAAGCGCAAGCCTGAAGCAGGATTTGGATGCAGGAAAAGAGCACTCTAAACATCAGTGCAGTAATGCACCCAGACAGAGAAGCAGAAATTCACCTCTGCAGCAAGAAAGAGCAGGAAAAGGTTAAGACAAAAACAAAACCAAGAGCTATAGAAGCAATTCCCCAAAGAGCAACATGGTCGAACTTTCCCAGGAGCCATGAGTAGTTCACGCTATGTCACAAAAAGCACAGCCTGTTCTATTCTTTGTCAGTTCTCACTCCCAGGATAGGGAGGCCATGACCACCCACTCAGAACTTGTCCATTTTCATTCAAGTCCTACCACCATCAGTAGTCCAGCTGGGCTGAGTGACCACCAGGGTGATGTACAAGCCACGGACTCGTTCAGATTGGGCAAGTAACCACAGACCCAGCCATGCCTGTGGTGCTTCAGCAATGAATGGCTGGGGCTTAGCAAGGGGCAGGAAAACATCACCATGTGCTTGATGCTGCAGCAAAGAAAGGCTCCTTTGCAAAGGACTGACAATGTCAGAAGGGGGGTTTCTTGCTGGCATTGCACTTCCAGGGATTATAGACAACCAGACTTCACTGCTCAGTTGTCCCCAGTCTCAGGCACAGCAGTAAGTTGCTGCAGTCAGGAATGGAGAACACATTAGGCTGGAGGTCAGTCACAAGTGACAGTCCTGTGAGGGCATTCTGTGTCCAAGTGTTGCTGCCTTGGGCACATCTATGTCCCCTGCCCTCCTGGGAAGCTTTTAACTTAGTTGCTTGACTCAGAAGCAAGTGGTTTGGGTGCATTATAAAACTGAACAGTCATCTGCCAAAAATACTCCAACTGGAGTTGAGGGTAACTGTTCACAAATGTGAGCTAAACCAAGGTAATGTCCTCAGAGCTGAAAACTATGAATTAAAAACACCAAACACTTTAATTTCCACATTTCCAAAATGAAATATTAATTTATGTCCAATACGTCCTTCAAAAAATGTAGCCAAGAACACATTTGATGTAAGAGACACCCCAAACCAAAACTATCATCTTAAAACAGCTATTTAAATTGATTTCAAACCAAGTATCTTTGGAAAAAAAAAATCCTGAAATTATTTTCCCTAGTTTTTTTTTCATTTAGCCATAAAAGGGGTAGGGGGGGGACGAGGGGAAGGCAAAAAAAAAAAAAAAAATCAGCCTTACTTTGTTAACAGCCCTCTATTGAAAGACATACATTGTCTCCTTCTTCCTTGCAGCTGATCTAGGAATTAAAATGAGAGAGACCTACAGAGAACTAACTTCTGACAGGTGACTGCAGGAGGCAGAAATCTATGTTTAGGACATTGGAAAAATTCCAAAAAAATATGTTCTCACATTTAAAATCCTTTTAAACACAGGACATTATCATGTGCCAAAAAGGGTAATATAAAGCTTTAAGCAACCAGGGCATGAAAAAATCCTTTCTGTTTGCCACTGCTATCTCACTTTACCCCTCATTTAACATGCTAAAGCACACATAAAATAAAAGCTGTTTTAAGTCATGAATGACTCTTGCAGGTACAAATATACCAAACATATGTGCACACATACATAATGATTGGGATTCTGTACCCTTCCTCTGAAAACATTATTCATATTTTTCCCATTTTTAAGAAATTTAAGTTTCCCTATGTTTATGCATGTGGTACTATGATGCTCTCCTCAGATTCTTGAGTGGACTGAAGTGCTCAAAAACCTCCTAGAAAAATATTGGCAAGGATTGAGAAATAACAGGAAGTTAGCCTGACACTCTTGGAATGCAAAGATCAAGGGTTTCTTTGCAGTATTTTTACTATAAACAAAGAACCCACTACAATTGCAGTGGCATCACTGGGGAAGGTGAAGGGAGGAGATGAGGAACAGTTGGAAAGCTAGGAAAAAATATAGATAATAATTTGAAAGCCCAAAGCATATCTCTCCTGTACTCCTCACATCATTGTGGCAATGAATATACCCCAGGCTTGATTTCTATCTGAATTAAGTAATAACATTAAAAATTTAGGAGGCTATTTTAAACATCTCTATGTGAAGTCAGATGTGAATCACTAAACATTTCCCTGTTAAAAAAACAACAATCAAATGCCAAAATACAAAGGAAAAACAAAAGTAAGAGGAAGAAATAAAATGAGCTCTGTTTTCTAACCATGAAAACCATCAGGAATTGTTTCATCTTAAACATTAAGTGCCCCAGCCATTGCTAGCATGTGGAGATAAGACATTTACACCTCCACATGACAGGCCATACAAACTGTTTCTTGTTTATATCCCTACTAGGAGTTCACAGCAGTCACTGAGATTATTTCACTTGATTTGATTCCTTCCCTGCTCTCTATGGTTCATTTGCCAAGCCCTATACAAGGCTATTCATGTCCCTTGAGAAGATCCAAAGTTAGCATTTGTGCTCACAAAAAGCCAGATAACACAACATGGAGCCCTCACCAACACAAAGCTGGTTCTTTCCCCAGTGTTTTCACCGAGACCATGTTCTAGGGAAAAACAGCTAAAACAATTTTTCATGATGCTTTCATATTACAGCTTTTCCCACCTCTCTCAATCTACCAAAGACAAAATAGGGTACAGTGATAACGAAAGTGACAAAAGGCACAAACAGTTGTAAGGCTGACGTCTGTGGTTCACACGGCACTTGTTGAATCCCAGGTTTCCTGATACAGCATTTTCTTTGCAAATAATAGTAAAAGTGTCTGAAACTAAAAAGGACATATGGGTAAAACCAAAATAAGTTCTCAGCAGTCAGATCATAGAATCATAGAATCTATTGGGTTGGAAAAGACCTCCAAGTTCATCAAGTCCAACCCTTGGTCCAACTCCAGTCCATTTACCAGATCATGGCACTCAGTGCCATGGCCAATCTGTGTTTAAAAATCTCCAGGGATGGTGAATCCACCCCCTCTCTGGGCAGCCCATTCCAATCCCTGATGACTCTCTCTGTGAAGAATTTTTTTCTGATCGCCAACTTAAATTCTCCTGGCAGAGCTTGAGCCCGTGCCCCCTTGTCCTATTGCTGAGTGCCTGGGAGAAGAGACCAACCTCTACCTGGCTAGAACTTCCCTTCAGGTCATTATAGACAGTGCTGAGGTCACCTCTGAGCCTTCTCCTCTCCAGGCTAAACACCCCCAGCTCCCTCAGCCTCTCCCCATAGGACTTGTGCTCCAGTCCCTTCCCTAGCCTTGTTGCTCTTCTCTGGCCCCGCTCCAGCCCCTCAATATCTTTCCTGGAACTCATCTTTTCTTATGGGCAAGAGCACACAAAAAGTATGTATGATTTCTGGTGATCAGCCACTGCTTTTGCTGTTATTGCTGTATTCTTTTATTGCTCAATCAGGAAATGAAGAGGATCCCATTGTATTCCACAGGAAATGTATAAAAGCAGTTTCCTCCACAATATAATAGTGAAACAAAGCTCAGGTCCAGATAACATTCTCTGCTAGTTGAGAAACCAAAGTTTCACATTAGTTTCCGTAAGTGATTTCAGGAAGTTATTGCCAGCCTACCATCAAACCACACTCTTACTGCGGCGTTGTACAGGGTGAAACTTAATTGATGCATTAAGGAGCTGCCCCTTTCTGCTCCAAAACCTGGGATAGCAGAAGACAACAAAAACAAATCAAAAAAAGTTTGTCACAATTCCTGCCATAATGCTTTTGTTCATTATGGAGAACACCACCAACAATGCTGAAGAATGACAGCAGAATTAATTCTGGCACATGCCTACAGTTTGCAAAACCAAGCAAGCACTAGGGAGAGTTAGGAAAACAACAGTCTGATAATATTCGTTCTTTTAAAAAAGGAAAAATATAAACCACACAAAAAAGTTTTCCTGCACTCCTTCATGGTTGAGAGACACCCTTGCCTGGATGAACTGCTGTAAAAGTGGTGGAGATCAGCAGTATTTTTTATTTTCCTGGTTTCAAGGGGGAAAAAATGTTATTTACTCTACTGATAAAGGGAGGGCTTCTGTAAGAAGTCAGCAGCCAGTTGATAGGAATTTACTATGATGGCAAGCTAAACAAACATGCTGTAGCACCAAATCAAAACACTTCAACCAGTGGTGCTTGAAAATTTACAAATATTTTTCTCCCTACAAAACTTGTCACTTACTGTCCCCAAAACACAATGTCAACATTGGATAGTATTTATTCCAATGCAATTTCTTATTGGAGTTGCCGAACAGACTAATTTTTCCATTTAAATATTACAAGAAGGAAAATAGTATATCAGGCATAGAATTATTTTTATTTAGTATTCCCAACATCATAGTGACTCTGCTTCTTTTCATTCTACCTTTAATATTAGAACTCATAACTGTTCTGAGATATTGCACTCCTGAGTGAGTGTTAAAACAGTTCAGTATTACTGTCCTAATCTATAAAATATGAAACTCGAATTGTAACACTGAATACTTTCCAGAATATTCCAGCCTTTAATTTAACCTCTATGCCAACCATATCTCTGCACTCACATCATATACTGGAATAGATAATGTATGCCATACTTACAAAAAAAAAATTAAGGACCTGCAACTACAACTAATAAAATATTCTTTCACATTTTTTGGATGCAAGTAAAGAACAGAGGCTTCTAGAACATCATCCAATAAATGATAGCAATAGATATCTGAACTTGGTGTGATTCATTTACACATGTGATCTGGGAATGAAATCAAATAAGTATTCTGGAAGGAAATCAAAGGCAGAGTCGGTCTGAAAAATTTTAAAATAAGAGCAGGAAACAATAAATGATATCCAGAGTAAAGCAAGTAAATACAGTAGTAGAAAACCCAGAAATATTTTCTCAAGGGCAGATATGCAGACAGAGTCAGTAGCATTTCAAATGGACTGTAGCTAAGGCAATGGAGATCTCTATACATGATACAGATGTTGGTACAAGCAGCTCTGGCCAGGTCCCAGATGGTCACTGGTGATATCAGTGACTACTGACCTGAAAAATAACTGAATAAGGAAGTTGTACATGTTGGAGGTTTTTTTGCTAAGCCCTTCATAGCTCTTATTTGTTCCCGGATGCCTTAGTAGTGAAAAGGAAAAAATCAACATTGTTGCAGAGAATCAACCAAAGCAATTGACTCAATCAAAAGACTGGTGTACAAAGACCAACCTACAAATGCAGGCACATCAGAAAGGGAGAAACTGAAACAATTGATTGACCACTTGACTGATGGAAAACAGTTGAATGGATGCTCCCATCTCATCCAAGTTCAACTGCAAAGGAAAAGTGATTATTGCATAATCACTGAAAATGTAGGACATCTCTCAGTCAAGAATCCAAAAGCACCTTTGGGGAATATGGCTGGGTAGAGAGGAATGGTGAGAACAGCATCTTGGGAATTCTAGCTGGAGCCAAGAAAGGAAACTAGAGAAGAGTCTGAAGTAGACTTTGTGGAATTAAATACTGTTACACATTATTTTTCTTGTTTATATTTCATTGTCTTTGTCAGCAGAATTTGCTCTTCCCTCCCCTTTTCCCAGTCTTCAATATTTTGGACTGCTGCAGACATTACTTAAAACCATGTATTAAGACTGTTTTGTTTTCTTTCACATTTAGACGTTGTTATGGTTTAGCCAGGTGGGCCTAAATTTAGGCTTTAAAGTTCAGATTAGGCCTAGAATTGTCAGCTGACTTGAGCTGAGCTGGGCTAGCTAACAGCTGACTTCTTCTAGCCAATAATATTGTATTCCATACCATACTACATCATCTCAAAAGAAGTAAAATCCAGTGTGTGGGAGGGGCTGGGGCAGTTGCTTCACAGCTGTGGTCCCAGCAGGACACACCGTGCTGTCCCAGGAGGGATGGGGAGGCCCAAGCCCACAGCACCTGCTCACCATCATGTTATCTTAGGGAAATAAAATGTTTGTTCTTAGTTCTTCTCTTTGCTTAAGTCTGTCTTTGGGGAATTGACTTCTTTAGAATGATTTGTAGTTAGAATGGTAAAATCTGTGCTTACTGGGGAGTGGGAAGTTATATATAACTTGTGTAAGTGTGTGTTATATTGTATATTTCTCTTAATTTTCTCTTTTCTGTATAAATACATGTAGTTAGTTTCAGCATAAACCTGGTTTAGAAGGTTTTTTTCCCTCTCTCCCTTCTTCCCTTTTCACTCTGTCTTGGACAGTTGGCGTTTTGCCAGCTCAACCCAAGACAGACATCACGATACATTCTTAAAGGAAAACCAGTAATCTACTATAAATTATGGCAATGCTTAACTTAGTATGGTACTTGCCTGGGAATTGCAGCTTTGTAAATTCAGGTTGCAACAGTGTAAGTTCTCTTGAAATTAGGCCTCTTCAGGATGAACAATAATGGGCACGGAATTCTAATATTTTATCTCTAATCAAATATTTTTGTTACTCTTGAAAACTAAATTAGCTTCTTATTTTGTTTTTAAGCAAGAAGGAAAGTATACAAATAAATAACTTCAAGGGGGACAGAAAACATTAGATATGCAGGGAAAGAATGAAAAGATGAAAATTAATGAAATTAAAGATGGAGGGTGTCGAATCAATCACACAAGTTGTTTTAGTGGTTTCATTTCTGAAAAAGAGCAGTCTGGGGTATTCAGTTAAACTATTGATATTCAGAGTATTTTGTGGGGCTTCAACCTGATGTCAAACTCCATCTGTTCTGTAAGCACCAACTTCTACCTCACCATAATATACCCCCACTGTGCTGTTTTGCAGCATATTTTTATGGACAACTTCTGGGTATTCTCCAGTGGATGTATTCCACTACACTCTGGGTTTTGATCCTCTCCCATTCAGTGCCACTGTGAGAAAGGAAAGCTCACTTTCATCTCATCCACTCCTCTGAGATGAGACTTCTCCAGGAGACAGGGGAAAAGCTCTGTTCAGCCATAGCTTTGCAAGACTTCCAAGTGTAGGACCTTATGCTGAATGATTTTGGCTCTTTGCAGAAAGTATGTTATCACAGTTAGCACACGGCACTAGAAGGTCCAAATTCTCTTTTGACTTTTGAAATTAACTTGTAATAACTTTTCAGGAAAAAGTGAGGGCCACTTTTTAAAAATATTATCTCTAATACTGAACCTATATATAGATGCGTTAAGCCAGACTCTTTGGAGAAACCAGAACACATTTAAACACTGAAATAAAGGTCAGATTTCCAGAAATCATCTGCAGCTGGAAGCTCTCACCACCTTCAGCACACTAAGCTCTTAGAAAGATAGCAATATATAGCAGCACCTAAACAAGAACTGGATTCTTCTAAATATCTGGTCCCATTTGAGATTATTAACATCTCCTAAACACCAATTCACTGGTGTGCTGGTTTAGAGGTAAACCAGCAGGAGAAATGAGCTCAACACGAGAGAGATTATAAGTCAGAGCTACAAGTTAACAATAATAATACAGTAAATACACTGACACAAAGGGAAATTGCTTTCAACTCCCAAAACCCAGCAGTATAACCCAGTGCCCTGGGGTACAAAACCAAAGGGGTTTGTTAGCCCTTGTGCTGAGACACGCGCAGTTCCCCCAAGTCCAAAGCAGAAGGAAGTGAAAAACCTGTTAGTGCAGATGATGGCTGTAGTCTGGTTGAGAGTGGTGGGCTCTTCCTGTCAAGGTCCTGCTGCTCCTCTGGATCCAACAAGAGGGTCCCGAGGTCTTCTTACACACCCCTTATGTACCCTCAGGGAGCACCCAGTCCCTCCCCCAGGGTGGGGGCTCACACAATGGGTGATTAGCTCTGTGAGTCAAGGGGTATTTTTGAACTGTTGATGGCCCATTAGCAGCTGTGCCTCCTCAGGCTGGGAGTGGAGGTGCTAACGACTGCCTGGGCAGCTGCTGCAAATGGGCCATTGACCTTGGGAATGGATAGAGGGGGTAGAATACACAGCTTTGATCACCCCCACACAGTGACAACTGGTCCCACCTGCTGAACTAGGACAACTGGCTACTGGACTCTGAAAAGTTGACTACCTACAGCTCCCACTGGCTGTGAATCCCTATTCTCCAAAAATCAAAGCCTCAGTTGCCTGATAGGAGGTTGCTCTGATTCCAAATCATATTTTTTTACATTTTAATTTGAAAACATTCATCATTGTTGCAGCAGATGATGATTTAATTTCTTAAGATTTTTCAATGCTCCAATGTAAAAGTCACAAAGATGTGCTAAAAGATACTAATCATACTTTCTAAAAATGAACCAAACTCTCAAGGCCTGAGAAGTGTTAATTTAAGTTAAACCAGCTTTATTAGTGGGAATTCCACTATATTCTAGGAAAATGAGGGAAAAGGAGAGCCTTCTGCTGGGAACATTCAGCTGGGTATGATTACAAATACCTTTATACATACGATAAGTATTTCATGACTTGGAAACCATCTGTTTTTTCAATGAAGCTATCAATATAAATAAATAAATTTTTAAAAAGCAACATATCACTCAGGGTTGATTTTCAAAAAGTCAGCATCAGGCTCAGTTCTGTGTTGACACTTTGTAGCCTATATTACAAATATTTTATTTCCCACCCTCATTGAATTAGCATTTTCTTCAGTTGTCACTGTACCCTAATGATGATTATTTGAAACAAGGATCTTCTTCATCACTCATATGACATGAGGCTGTCCTCAATTTAGTTTGTGCTAAAATAACAGCAAAAATCAAAAGGATGTTTCCCATCCATGTTCCTATTTCCACATTCTAGCCCTGCAATGACTACTGTGATAGTTTTGTACACTGGATGTTGAAAGCACAGTAGTGATACAGTTTTAAAAATATAATTTTCATTTTTAAATATAATAAAAATCAAGAGCCTTATAGTTTTATATCAGAATGCACTACTTCAATCTCCTTGCAGTTTTGCAACCAAAATCATGGGGGTTTTTCCCTTAGGAGAGGATTAGGGTTATAATAGAACTTAAAATGCAACAATAAAAAACTATTGAATTAACTAATGAATCTTAGTCCATAATTAATTTCATTAAAGGAACTGAAATCACTGAAAAATAGCTGAAAAAATTGCCTCTAAAACAACCTCTTTACAACGTGTTAAAGGTGCAAACAAAGGGAGCTGGTAGTGGGAGGAGTCCTTGAGGGAATTTTTCTCACCCTACCAACACAAAGGTTTCGGGAGTTGAAGTGCCAGGACTCAGAACAGAGTGGCTGATGACTCCAGATTCCAACTTAATGGTGGGGCAGAGGTGAGAAACAGAACCGCAGCACCTGGGAAGGGGAGAGGTTTTACCTGGGTGCTGGCTTCACTTGGTTTTGGGCAGCTGCTGGGAGAGAGCCACTGTTTGCAAAATTGGTGAGAGCTTCTTCTGGCTCTGCTCTTTACATTCCCCCCAGACACACACTCCATCCCTGGGTGCTCTGACCTTCAGGGAGAGAAAGAGAGGAGAGTCACAGCTGCTTCAGGACACACTGCAGACCTTTTTCTTGGGGACCGACTTTGACTGCAAGGAGATTTCTGGGAATTACCACCACTCTTCAACTCCCAGCATTTCCTTCTTTTGAACAAAGGACAAAGAGAGTCTGCTCTTCCCCAACAAGAAAGGCTCCATCCTGCGCCACATGAGTCCTACACACCCCTTGTCTCTGCCTCGCTGGGAAAAGACTGAGAATTCACCTCACAGACAGCTGAGGTATGACACTGACACTGTCCATAAATATAATTGCATTACGAAGAACCTACAGGTTTTGGGTTTGGGTTTGTTTTTGTTTTTGTTTTTGTTTTTTGGTGCTGGGGAAGTAGTTTGCTCTGGTCTGTTTATAGTTATATGTATACATATATGTATGAATATAGATATAGTAGTTAAGAACAGTTATCCTTCTTATATACATTTTCTAATTAAAAGGGTTTTTTTAAATTTAATAAGGGGCAACATGGTTATTGAGGAAGAACCCTCTCCTCTGTTTTTGGTAAACATTTTGGTTTTCCTGAAACTAAGACACAAGTATTACATGAGCTAGAAACTGAACTGCATCACTTCAAATGCAGGAGGGTATCTGGATTAGGAGACAGAAATTAGAATATTTTCCCACAATACCTTTAATAAAGAAAGAATAAAACCCAGACAAAAACAGGGAAGTTAAAGCAAGCCTCCTATAACTGTCAATATTACAAATTACAAATTAAGTTCCCTACTATTAATTCTAGTTTGCTCATCTAAATAAGATAAATGTAAAGGGATTTTAAAGACAGAGTCTCTGTATAACTCTTAATATATTCACAGTCTGGGCTATACATGTCAAAACCCTGAAACAAACACGTTTTATGTACTTGAGTAACTTTTTGTTTGCATATAGCTTTTATATTGCCTAAGAAATCTACTGAGATAACTATTCATCCAGCATGCACAGATTTTTCCCTTTATGATGGCAGGCAGTTTTTCTTGGGAATAGTGTCGAACTTTTGGGTTTTGTGGTTTTTGGTTTGTTTGGTTTGGGGGTTTTTTTTGAGGGGAAAGGATTGGTGATTTCAGGAATTCTAAAAGAAGAGTGTATTTCCATGAGGATATCAATATTTTATTTCAGTCTCTCATTGCCAAATATGACACCAAACTGATGAGGAGATGTATTTCAGCCAGTAAAGCGAGGTGACTGTATTCAGTGTAGCTTCAAATTGAAGCAGCACAACTGGCACAAAGACATAAAGTCGATGGGTTTTAAAACACCAAAGGACCACAGTGCTCAATATTTTGAGAGGCAGAAAAGGCATAATCTGAAGAGAAGGATGCCTCCCTGTGGCAAACAAATACAGAAGAGACCAAGCAAACAACTCAACCTTAGTTCCAGTTTCTTTTTCCATCAGCCACATCACTGTTTTATGAGCAAAGGGATCATGAAATGTGAAAAACAAAGACCCTCTCTTTCCAGTACTGTTTGACAACATAATTAAATATTTCTAGTACCATCATAGGGCTCAAACAGCTGTAGCATCAAATGGTTCTCTGAGCATGCTCTCTTTTTCTTCATGCTGTGGCAGAAAACTTCCAGAATAAAACCATAAAACCACACCAAACAGACACACACACACAAATAGATAAATAAATAAACCTACCAAAAAAATCCACACAAACCAAAATGCCTCAATTTTTTTCCTAACTCTGGTACTTTAAAGCTTACATTCTAGTTTGATTCTTATTTGTTTTAATTAAAATAAATTAGATTGCACCAAGCTTTTCTCTTGGCATCACCTTAACATAAGATGCAGGCACATTTTTCTAAAGTCAGAGAATAAAACCATTTTGTGCTGAACTCCAATGAGGTCACCCATGGCTTTTCCTCTTTCTCTTTTGCATGAAGTTGATTCACTTCAGTTCTGTGTTCTGTAGGGCTGGCTGGAGCGTTTTAAGTTTAGGCTGGATTTGCTGCTAGTCTCTCCTGAAGGGATCACTGTCATGACCTTGATTTTCCTTAAAGGTTTCAGGACTCCTGGCTGTGTGACCAGGTCAGGGATGTGAGACAATTTTTTTTTCCTTCCATCTTTCTAATAATTTCTAACAAACTCAAAATTTCTTGCATCAGGTATCAAACCGGCAAGAAGCCCTGCAGACCATGTGAAAAGTGATGCTTCCTTGCACTGAGAAGAAACTTGAGACAAAGTCTCAAAATGAATATCATCCCTGGACATGACACCAATGATCTGACAATACAGAGCAGAGGACCAAAGTCTCAGATGTACCAATAAAACGTTCATAGAATCACAGAATGTTTGGGGTTGGACAGCACCTTAAAATCATCTAGTTCCAGCCTCCTTATTCTAGGCAAGGATACCACTCACCAGATCATGTTGCTCAGCGCCCAGTCTAATCTGGCAATCAACACTCCCAGGCATGCACAGCTTCTCTGGGCAATCTGTTCCAGTGTCTCCCCAGCCTCACAGTGAAGAATTTCCTCCTAATATTTACTCTAAACCCATCTTCTGTAAATTTAAAGTCATTACCTGTTGTTTACCACTAATTTCTCAAACACTGGCAGCAGCAACACTTCCCATATTTCTGAGTAAACCTAGAACAGATGGTGGCATTTTGGCAATTAAAAAAGTCTTCCAAACAGCAAGTTTTGTACTTGAAATCTGTCGTGTCTGTTGCAGTGCACAAGAAGCCAAATAATTTTGTGGCATTTATTTCACTTAATGTCTTATGCCCATTAAAAATAGGCATATTTGGCATTTGTGTGAAAGCTGTGCTACATGACTTACCTCTGTACTTGTCCTAAGACTTGATAAAGATGGCTATAATAATGATTATGATGTTCTCTGGTAGCAGTACTGTAGGCTTGGAGAGAGCAGGAACTTCCGCAGAACAGGCAGTGATCAGCGGTAGGTACCTTGCTGTGTGTATTGTTTGGAGTGAAAATAATAAAAATTCACCATAAATATCCCATACTTGATAAAATTAAACTGGGTTGGATTTAAGATTTGGTGGTGTGCTCATAATCTGCTGCTTTGCATAGATGAATTGAAAAAGAAAAAACAAATATTGGGTTTGTGGTCCTTTGTGTAAAGAGGCAAAATTGGCAGCTTTAATAATGAATGAACAGGCAAGGAGACAACTATCCTCTTGTGCCCCCAAGGCAGCTCCTTCAGATAAGGACTGAGATTTATTGGCAGTTGAGGCTTTACTGCAGAACCTTCTCTGGGGCAAAACCTCTCGTTGCCTTTCAGCATTTTCACTACTTTTGCATTTTTTACAATTGCTTTTTTTCCATTTTGTTTTTTAAAGACTATTTTCTAGCATGCCAGAAGGAAGAGAAAATTTAGGTGTTTGCAGAGAAAAGCAGCAAAGAAAAGGTCCAAATGAAGTGGGTTTTCAGACCTGTATAACTTCAGAACTCTGTTCTGTCACTTGTGTACAGCTGGTACAGAAGAAAGCATGGGGACCCTTAGGATGTGGCAGTGCCATTGCACATGATGACGTTTTTCTACCCCATGCAGCAGCAATTTCCTAGATGAATGGTGCTCTCAGAATCTGTGCTGAATGTAACATGGGAGTTAGAAGGAACTTTGTAAACAAAGGAAATGGAAAATTTGGTTAAGATATTGTTGGCTAAGAGGAAAAGGCTTATTACCAGTCTGAGTTTGTTTTGGGTTCTTAGCTTGGAATTAAAATATAGGTTTTCTATGACTGGAAATATAATAAGAAAACACTGAAAATTTCCTCTACATAGCAACATTGGAATTTAAAGGCCTTTGATATTTTTTTAAGGTTTGTTTTTTGGTGTTTTTTTTTTAAATGAGTGATAAATTCTGTTGTTAGAAACTCTGTGTTTTTAGAATATACAAGGCAAAGATCATGAAGGCTGACCTTGGTTTTGTATGTTTTTATGCCAATGCACAAACGATCCAGTAGCCTGTAAAGCATCTGGGTCTCAGTAATGTGTACTTAGTGGCAAGAGAGTGGACCAGCCAAAATTCAAACCTGAAATTTTACGTAAAAATAAAAAACGAGAAATCACTCTTGAATCATGATATAAGTGTTTGTGGCTGAAAGGTAATAGCAAACAGATATGCAGCAACAAGAATCTTCAGAATAAAACTAAAGAAAGTACTGCTGGGAAAAATGGGAATTTTACTGAAAGTTCCAAGTTTTTGAATAAATAAGATTAGGACATTATACATAACTGTGCTATGAACAAATCTCCTTAAGTCCTAGTTTACCATAGATTTGATCTAAAAATATTGCTTCAAAGACTGTGCTTCAGATTATGATGTGAGGCAAATGTTTTCATTTAACGTTTTCCTGCCAGTTGGCTTTTGGCTTAAGTTTTGAAGGTTTTAATATGTCTACCACTGGAATGCTTATAACTAAGCTCATTTCAGATAGCCTTGATATCTGTAGAAGGGAAATGAATTTGTTAAATGAGAAAATTGAGTTTATAAATGGGATGCTCATATGTTCTAGAAAATAATGGGAATTCTATTAAGAGTTTTACTATTGCTTAAAGTTTTACATAGGCATGTTTTCCTTGGATATTTTGGCAAATCTAAGAGGGTAGTAGAGATGTCAGGGTTTGCCTTTTAATGTTTCTTATAATTAAAACATCGGGTATGTGTTCTTAAAAAACCTTTGATGTTTATTTCTATGAGTTTTGTGTTTCCAGCTTTTAACTGCAATCTAGTAACCTTGACTTGGCTGTGAGGGTGGTGAGGCACTGGAACAGGTTTACTGGAGAAGTTGTGGATGCCCAATCTCTGGGCCCATCAAGGCCAGGTTGGATGGGGCTCTGAGCAACCTGAACTAGTGGAAGGTGTCCCTGCCTCTGGTGGGGGGCTTGGAACTGGAAGATGTGTAAGCTCCCTTCCAACCTAAACCATTCCATGATTCTATGATTATTGATTAAGATATTTTATTGGGATCCTTCTAGGAAAGGATTAGACCTGAAAAAAGAGATTTTGCTGAGGAAAAGGAATGTGACCAACTGTCTGATTTGTGTGTCACAACTGTGAAACCAAGAACTAATGTAAATCTCCATGTAACTTTTATTAGATTTTGATCCCACTGTAGTTTGGACAATGAATTACTTTGAGAGAATTCTCCTTGATCTAGTGGCTTTATGTTAGGAGATTTTTTTTTCAAGCAAGGATATTGTTGAAGCTTTCAGTGACTTTTTAGGTAATAAATATTGCTGCCATGGAATTGTTTTTCCTTGTCTTCAACAAATATTTATTTCTAATGCTTGACATTTAATTATTGTTTTCCCACTTTGGTTTCCTAAGGGTAAATTGTGTTTAAATTACTGGTGGGAACTTCCAACTAAAGCCATTAGTGCTATCACATAAACCCTCAGACACTGAAATGACTCTTGAAAATGGCATTTAGCAATTAAAACATTTACTTTCGTAAGAAGACAAATGTTGGCTATATGATTGCAGGAAAAGAAAATAAGTTTCCACTTTCAGTGCTATATATTCCGCAAAGGACCAAGACTTGACGTGGTTCATGTGGTCTGCAACTGTCATGAAGCCTCATGACAGCCAAAGTACGTGAAAGTTAAATACATATGTACATATTTTATTTTCACTTTGCTAGGAAAGAAATGTTCTTTGCACCTTGAAACAGCCTTACTACTCCAGCGGGAATTTAGCCAATCTCTAAACTATGTTAAATCATTTCCCAAAGAAGCTGTGTGAAACAGTAAGGCTATAGAAATCTTTTTCTTATGCTTCCTGTGTCCTAACTGGACACTTTCCTAAAACAGAGGTAGAACATTATTTTGCAACTTATTCAGTTCAAATGGCACAATGATTTTATGGTTGGATGTTTAGTTGTGGGTTTTTTCTATTTTGTTCCTTTGCTAGCTCCCTCTCATCCTTCATGCAAATCTCAGGTAAATTGACAGCAGATCTGACAACTCTTTTGCTGTTCGTGGGATCAGAAGTTGGGAAGCTTCATAGTCTAGCTGGCTCTCCACAGATATGGGTAAATCCAGCCATGTCTACATTAAAGTGCTCTAAAAATGAACTAATGGATGATGAGGGGATTCAGTTACAAACCATGATACTGTTGCAAACCTAAACAACAGTACAGCTGCAGGCTTGCATCCTTCCTTCCAAGTTTAAAAAAAAAAAAAAAGAAGGGGGGATCTGATAATATCTGTACTTGGTTTTCCTCTACAAACATGATACATTTTCATGTGGGTAGAGAAGTGGATGAGAGTTGAGGAATTTTTGGCAGTATTAGATCTGTAATTCCATTTAGCTCTACATCTGTTCTCCTTTAACTAAAGACCTTCCTAAATTCGCAATTAATATTTGCTTTCATTTTTCATAGAATTCTACAGTCTGCTTGCTGAAGCTGCCTTGAATAGGGAATGGTCATGGCTGTTTAAAGATTTATTAGTGGTCAGATCATATGTTGAGATGAGGAATCATGGCATTCATTCATTACTGATATCTTTTTAAGGGTACAAGAGTAAATGTTCTCTATTAAGCATTAAATATGTTCACAAAGTATAATTTTTGTATAGCATTTAAATCCTCTGTTTTCCTTTTGAAGACGTGTTGAATGTCTACTTTATAAAAATAATATTAAATGAGAATCCTTTGGAGCTTTTATAAATTTCTCCATTTTCAGAGTTTTTATTTATTGGAATTAAACCAAATTAACTAAAGCTGGTGGGCTTGAGATGGGTGCTTGAAGAAAAACTGGATCTACTTGCCACATTACATGTTTTTTTCAAAGAACTTGGTATTCTTGCTGAATTTCCCCATAACTCATATTTATTCTTCATGTCATCACTTCTATCTGAGGAAGTGTGAGAACACAAATGGCAGCCAAGGAAAGGTGGCACAGGCTGGCACTTGTTCACTTTAGCACTGATGTCATGAATGCTGGCAGAAAGTGAACATTTTTTTTGCATTAAGAGGTGTGACTTTTTCTCCAGGGGTTGCATATCATTTCAGGTGTATTGTAATTAAGATCTTTAGGTCCTTAGAAATATTATAGGCAGAATACTTGGGGCTTAGCTCTGCTATCTATATGAGGCCTCTGTGTTTTTGGTTAAGAGTATAATAACGGCCAATCTTCGCGAACGAAGATTTGGGAAGGGCTCTCCCCACCTGGGTGTGCCCTCCGAGCCTGCGCAGTGGATTTTTTAGGTGAGGCTCAGCGTGCGCAGAACTGGCCCCACCGTTTAAGTCCTAAGGTTCATTTGCCACGGCCAAGCAAGCTTGGACAGTGCCAGTGAAGTCCTTAGGACTATCTACAGCACCCGGTACTAACCGGGGCTGACCCTGAGGAGCATCCGAGATCTGATGGGATTGGATGGCAGGGAGGCATTTAACTGCTGGGGGGACGGTCCGTACTGAGACTCGAACTCATGACCTTGGGAGTCGGAGACCAGAGTGCTCTCCACTACACCATGGGACCGCCCTGGTTAAGAGTATAACTACCGCAATTACCTGTTTGATCATCACCATTAATATCCAAAGGCAAATTCTTCTTTTTATCCCTCTAGAGTAGGAAGTTCTTTTTTCCCTTCTTATTCTTTGTTCAGATATCCTCTTTGTTCTCATTCCTCTCTCAAGTAATCTCTGCTGTATCGTGGTTGAGGCAAGACAATGGTGTTGTCTGGGGACTCGCAGACTCTGGTGTCATGATTGGAAGACTGTCTTGGTTCAGTCTGTTGCCCACTGCCTTCCATGGGGCCAGGTTTCTATCCAGGTAGGATTCAAACTGACCTGTTGGCACCTAAGCCTTAGCTATTCTAGTTTGCAGCTGAATGGTGTACTGTTTGTGCTGGGTTTCCTTAGTTGTTAACAAGTCCTCTTTTGCTCTAGATGGAAAATATTTAAAACTCTTGATTAAGAACAATTTTTTATTACAATAAGTGAAAATGCTTTTCACAAGTGTAGTTGTATCACTTGCCTCTCTTGAAGGAATGGTTTATATGAAAACATAATGATTATGTATTCAGAAATGTGCTAAGTTTTTCAGGCAAAGAGTTTCCTTTGGAGCTAGAGAGCTTGCAACCTGACATATCAGTACTGCTGCAAGTTCACCCTAAGCGGTGCTAATCCATTTGTGTTGAGTTTAAGGAGCAGACACTGCTGAAAAACAATACAAGTGAGATCTAAAAATTAACTAAAGGTGACTATAAAAACCCTGGAAAGCACAATTGCATCAAGGAGATCATATTGCTATTTGTATGTGTCTAGAGATGTAACAATCAAAGATGGTTAACTTCCATCTCTCACTGATTTCTTGGCAGTTATATTTTTTTTTCTTAGTCAAGGCAACAGATGCTTCTCTTGGGAAATAGTATAATGGGTAAAGAATGGGAAGTAGATTTGGAAAAGTGTGTTGCCTGTTTGAGAGAGCTTGGAAGAATAAAATTTCAGATGATTAAGTGCTTATTCTACTTGCATTTTTCCAAACATGAATCATTTAGCACCTAGATTTTGATCTGACAATCCTTTTTGTGCAACTTCAGTGGCACTTATGGGTGTGAAAAGAATCTAAGGATGACTCTTACTAAGCTATGGAAAACACATGACTAAAAGTTTATGATCTGGTACTTTGCACATCTTGATTAGTGTTGTCTTTTCTATTTCACTTGTGGTATTAAGAATTGTAACATCTTTTTTTGTTTAAATTCACGTGACATACTCCTACAGGCTTCTTTGCCTGATCACCTGTCTGATCTCACCTTAACCCCTTTCCAAATGTAGTCTGATCTGAACTGAGTCGCAGATGAATTGGATCATGGGTAAAGGGATACTTTGTTATGGTATTCCAGTCAGGGAAAGAATTTGTTGGGTAAAAGCAGGACCTTTTCTTAGCAACTGATTGTCACTTTCTAGCTTGTTTTTCCGACCAGAAATCATGCTGGACAGAACTGTGTGTCTCATTGCAGTGTGTGAATCCATGACTAAATTAAGATGTGTTGAGAAGTACTCATATAATCTATGAAAAGCTCTGACACTGACAATACTTGTTGTCTGCTTGTTCACAAAATAATGAAAAGTACGATGGTTTCCTCCAAATTGCGTGTGTTGGAAGAACAATCCGAGACACAGATTTCACACAGCATGGGGTATAAACCACCTTGTTTTCTCATTGTAGAATAAAATTAAGAGGTTTTATGATATTTTGGCTGCATATGTTATTAGTAGCTGCTTTTTTTTTTCCACAGTTGTATGTAGCTTATTGGCATTTGTTTTTACTGCTGGCATTTTTTTCAGCATTCATATGTTGCTATGCAATATCAGTAGAAAAATGTTATGGTAAGCTGACTGAAATGTCATCCTGTCTTTATTTCCCTACAGGTTTTATGGGATTAAATAAGCACCTGAATAAGCTTTTGAAATGTGTCAGATAAAAATTTCACAACATTATTACATGTTTGTTTCAATTGGCATGTCATGCAACAAGATGTTTGCGTGGCTGTTTGCCTTTCTGAAGGACCTAAAAATTGTTTTGAACAAGAACATAACCATATTTCTAAGAGGTATAATGATTAGTTACTTTTGCCAAATAGCTTTGGACCAGAGATTTGATGGTTCCAGAGTGTTGTTTTCTTTTTTCATACTGCTCTATGTTTTAGTGATTTACTATATTAAAAAATTAATGGTGGAAACACTTCATATTTACCCAATTGGGTAGACAAGTGCCCTTCTCTTCAGATTTCTTATTAATAGTTCTTAAGAAAGTCATTTTTTTTGTTGGCTGAGGTTCATTTTTCCCTTCTCTCACTGGCCATTCCTAGGGAAACTTGTTTCCAACCTCAAGAATGCTAGTTACATTGAAATGACATATGCACAGTGATTTTAAATCTGAAATATATCTGAAGTTGAACTTTATTGAAAATCTACTTTCATTCTTTGATGTCAGTTGTATCTTTTTTTTCCTTCTTTAATCTATAAAATATTTTAGAAACTGCTTAATAAAGCTGAAAAGACGGGGAAACACTCCTGTGATTTATTCCTCAGGCTGCTAGAAATAATTTCATTTAAATGCGGATATAAGACTTTGTACAGGAGGTGGAAATGAGAAAAGGAGTGGCTTGGCAACTGATTTTTTTAAACTTCCTTCTATGCAATTTAATTTGAGGGGAGAGGGTACTAGATGAATGCTTACATCATTTTCTGTAGTTCAGACATGTCCAGAGTTGTCTTTTGTAAGGATGGAATGGTAATTTAGAATAATTATGCCAAAATAATGACCTCCTTATTAATGTGTCTCAATTTTTAGGAAGATTTAAGATTGATGATTGGAGATATGTAGTTGCTGCTTTTGTTCTATTTTCATCCTACCTGTTTTATCATAATTAATTGTTTTTAGTTTGAGTGCTACAGCTGACCTGCATGATATTGCAGAGAGGCAGAAAGGCTAGATTTTAAGTGTATAGTCATCTTTGCTTCATAGTGGGTAGGTGAAGGAAAGGTATGTGCCGGAGTTTTCCTCTTAAATCAGAAGGTTTCTGCTCTTCTGATGTTAAGAACCCATGATGACCATTTTGCAAACTATAAATGTAGATGCTTCCACACTCCATTTTTTTCCATGTTCTATTAAACCACTGGTTTCAATGGAAACATCTTGGGGTTTTCTGCTAAAGCTCACTCGATGCAAATGAAAATTTCAGCGTGACTTGGAGCGAGCTGAGCAGGGTCAAATTTTTGTTTTCCTAATTCTTATGTCCTTTGTTATGTACATCACAGCATATCTGCAAATATCTTAGATCTTGATTCTGCGTGTTCTCAGATACAACAGCTGTTTCAACCTTTCTTTCAGAAGGACCCTATCTATGATTTTTTTGGCTGTCCTGCATGAGATACTGAAGAGAAATGTGCCTGTGATGAGCTAAAGTTTTTCTTACTTAACATTGGGATTGTTATGGGAAGAAGAAGGGAGGCCATAAACATTCTTTTTATTATTTGGAAGGTCTCATGCTTTGCTGTGTTGTTTAAAAGAAAAAGGAAATTGTCTCCCCTCTGCTTATATTTGTTCCAAGCATTTACAAAGTAGCCTTTTAGTCTTTAATAAAGTTCATTGTAGACACGTTTAAACTCTAGAAGACTCTTGACACTTAGGAAAACCCCTGGTGTATTGAGACATATTTCATTTTTTTTACTGGAAATGAGTTAAATAAAACATGTTTAGTCTAATTGGATTAAAATTTTAAAGTACCAATGTAAGTATAAATGTTNCCTCGGGACCCTCTTGTTGGATCCAGAGGAGCAGCAGGACCTTGACAGGAAGAGCCCACCACTCTCAACCAGACTACAGCCATCAACTGCACTAACAGGTTTTTCACTTCCTTCTGCTTTGGACTTGGGGGAACTGCGCGTGTCTCAGCACAAGGGCTAACAAACCCCTTTGGTTTTGTACCCCAGGGCACTGGGTTATACTGCTGGGTTTTGGGAGTTGAAAGCAATTTCCCTTTGTGTCAGTGTATTTACTGCATTATTATTGTTAACTTGTAGCTCTGACTTATAATCTCTCTCGTGTTGAGCTCATTTCTCCTGCTGGTTTACCTCTAAACCAGCACACTAAAATGTATTAGATGAGTGCAGAGGACTGGGGCCTTGAGGCATGATTAAAATATGATTGTCAGTGCTGTCAAAGATACCAGGAAATGTGTTAAAGCTGGAACTGAGCATTGAGGTCTGACCATGGCACATTTCTTCCTTTAACCCCTCTGGCTCTTAATCCTGCCTGAGCACACTTAGTCTTTCCTGTTAGCTTTGACAGAACTGTGCTCTTGCCTCTCTTTTGTAGGCAGCTCAGGCTTTCAGACTGTACTTGTTTTTTCCTTTTTTTCCCCCCTGTGTTCTTCAGTTTCACAAATTTCTTGGAGGGACTGCACCTCACCCTCTCCCAACACCTCCATCAATTAGAACAAACTTCTTGCTACTCGTATTTTATGTTAATGAATTTTCTGTGCTTCCAAACTTCCAGGACTTTATTCTCCTTCTATATCAAGACAAAATTCAGGCACTCACCATCCTTTCCCTGCTTCTTTTCAGTTTCTATTGTGGGAGCCTGTTGCAAATGAGTGGTTTGGCCACTTTAAGAGTCATCATCAAAGGTACTAGCAAAACCACATGTCAATATAAATTTTTGAAAGACAGACTTTAACAGAGTTTGGTAAGGGTCACTCTATCACTTATCATATAAATGAAACACGCAGAGGGAACTTGGATTAGAGTCAATTTAGAATGATTTGCATGGAGGCCAGGGATGTAAAGGGTATGAGAGACTTCTCCATTGAGTCCCAAGGTTCTGAAAGGACCCTGTGCTTTCTAAACTCCTGATGGAGTTTAGGTGTGGCTGGATCCACTCACAGTCCCAGATCTGTTCAGTGGCCATCAGTGCCTGCCCTTGGACTGCAGAGACCCCCAACTGTCCACAGATTCCTTCTTGTCAGCAAATATCTTTCTATTGAAATAGGAGTAAAATGTAACTGGGAAAGGTTCAGTTCCCTGGGTCTTGCCATTCCTAGAAGCACAAGCCAAGTGGACAGAGCTACTGTCTTTGCACAAGTCAGACAGAATGCTTCATTTACATATAGAGCCAATATAATGAACTAAAAATGGAATGTTTTTCCACTACCTACAGGGGGAAAAATTCTGGGTCATAGGGGCTGGTGCCAAATGCTTTCCTGCACTTGATGCATTAGCAGGGGCCTGGCTGGTGCCCTTACAAAAACAGAGCATGTGTTTGTGCACATTCGCTATCTCCTCCAAGACAGTTTCCTCAAACTGCTGTTTAGGTTGTGTTTGGCACTCGAGGTGTTTTAGAGGAAGATGCAACACATTCTTGATCATGTGGAGGGGAGGGACTATGGGGATCTGCATAGATAAGGTTTGCATCCTAGGAAATGCAGTAGGTAAAATGATGAACAAGGCTTTACCATAATGGGGAGCCTACACCTCAAAGGGCAACTAATGCAAGGTGTGCAGTATCCACAATAGGCTAGCCTTTGGGGCTACGCTTTGGAGTGCCTTAAGAAGCTGCTATCAGATGTGTATGGTATAGAACAGACATTTTATATGCTATCATTTGTAATTGAATGGAGATCAGGGAGTTTATGACTAGCAAAAGAAAAAGTTAACAAAATTCAATTAACTAAGTTATCTCGTATATGTCCTTCTTTCATGGCTCTCTAGGCCATGAAAACTTCTTTATTTTAGCCTGCAGCTTTGTTACGTTACCATTTTCTCCCCTGTTGAGGTATCTGAAAACAGTTCAAGACAATAATTATGCATTTGTGACTTTATTTTTTGTGGACACAGAATTAACATACCAACAAAATATTCAGGTGTCCATGCCATTGAAAATTATAGGGAGACAGGTTTAGGTCTGAAGAAGACGATTCGATACGAACTAGCAACAGACACTTTATTATTCCGTGCGCAAACTTAAATACACTTCTAGAGCTGTAATCCTCTGCACAGGTGCCACTCTGACACTCATTATTGGCTAATGAGGTTGTTTGCATTACAATAGCCTTCTGTAATTGGTTAAGTGTACACATCTGCTGGAAAGGTCGGCACAGCTTCTTCTGAGTGCAGTAGTTAGTTCCTTAAAGGCATATCACCCTAATTACCGAGGCAGTTCAGCACTCAGCTTTACCCTTCAGATCAAATACCATCTGAAATTCCCACAGAAAATGTCTATCTTTCAGAATTTTTTTCTTGTCCCAGTGTAGTCTCTAGGGATTTAATGTAGTCTTTCTTATCCCTGTGCTGAGAACATTGTCAAGATTTCATAATTTTGAGGTATGTCAGCACCATCTACACTGTTCCAATATTTTCATCAGCTCTTGATTTCAAGCACTTCCTTTCAGGTGGCAATTAACAGTTGATAAGCAGAATAATCTTTGTGGTCTTTTGGAAAGCTTGGCTATATTGTTCAGGATTAGATCTTGAGTTTTATTGGGCATTTTTCTAAGTCCCTTTTATATAAAAACCTGCCAGTTTTTCAAAACTTAAAGTTTTAGTGGAAATGTACCAGTTTCAACAAAACTTACAGCTGGAAAAGTTTTTTGGCTCCAGATACAGTTTCTAGTCAAATCCAGAGTCTGACATCGCAATCTCATTTCAGGATTTGGTAGATGAAAATTTGAGTTCCCGATCATTTATTTAGGTATGTACAAGTGGAAGTGCAGCTGGAGATGAAACTGCTGTAAAAGATTGTATGTCCATCTTTAAGGAACACTCATAACCTGTAAGGCTGAGGGATTGAGTGTGATGAGTCTGAGCCCTCTGCCCGTGCTGTCAGGACCCACATCCTGCAGGCTGTGGTCTGAATGAAGAGTTCTGCTTCTGTGTAACCACTAAGTGAACTTGGTTGGGTGACTAGAAAACTGTTTAGAGCTTCTGAAGGTGGTTCACATAAGGTAACAACTTCCTGTTCCCACTATTTAAAAGATTCAGAAAATGAAGGACAGTCTTCATTTGAATTACATTTTCTCTTCCCTCACATTATGTTGCTTTTAACTCATGTTATCCCACAGATTATGTTTTGTTCTGTGAGGGACTGAGCTTTGTTATCATCACATTTGTCTTTCAGTTCAACTCCGTGGTTTAAGTGTTGGTACAGTTCAAATATCAATATACAAATTTTGATATTTTTTATTTTGAAGAGGAATAGCACTTATTAATAAAACTAGAATTGCACCCTAAGTTATAAAACAAGATATACTTGGGAAAATACTGTTGTAACATATCTTCACACTATTAACTGATGTGCAGGACAGTCTTGTAAACATTCCACCAGGTTAATCAACGTTGTGCCAGTTTTAAGGTAGTAAATGTACAACTAAACTTTTAAGTAGAATTTTTAAGCTGTCTGAAGTTAAACTTGCCAGAAAGCATCAGAGGACCATGTCACTTTCTCAGGCAGAGAGATGAGCAAGGCAGCAGCCCTTTCAGCTTCCCCCCAGCCAGCTGTACTCTCAGCTGCTCAGTCAGAGTCAGAGGAATGCTTGTCTTTAGCGCTTGACAAGGCTGAAGCTCAAAAGCTGATCTGTGATTAATAATAACAAGGAATTGGGGTAACACTGGAGTTTGGGCTTTTCCCCATGTTTGTTCATATTTGAAATACTGGGTTTCAGAAAGATGCTTGATAGCAAAAAAGATTGTATATCTTGGTTTGATCTGTTAATGAGAATCAGAAGAAAGCTCTGGAACTATTATTCTGCAGAACAGGTCCTTTTATGTAGAAATATTCCAGGGGAAAATTTTTCCTTGGTTAATAGTCACAAAACCAGCAAATTCTGTTCTGACTGAAGGGTTCCTTAAAGAATAAAAGTGTGGTAAAAGGTATTGAAGGGAAAAAGAACTGACTGTGAGCATGAGAAGCAAAGTGATATGGGAACATGGCAGGATTTTGGCAGGATAGCAGCCATGTGTCATCTCTAAGGCGGTGGAAAATTCAGGATTGGGGTGGGCAGCCATGGCAAGAATTTGAGAAGAGGTTGGTTATGAGGCAGAACTTGGCCTCAAGGGTTTGTGCTGCACTGGAAAATGTCTCCATTGCAGATGATGGGTTGTAATGCTTTGCTTTTCTGTAATCAAAGCTAAGTCTAAACAGCTCCTAGGGTCCAGTTACTTCATTAGGTCTGCCAGTAGATTTTAGCCCCATGGACAACAGTAAAATGAAAGGTTCGTGTGCTAGAGTAGGCTTAGATCTTAAGATAATCAGTGATGACTGTCCCCCCATAAGACCCAGGAGGACGTGTCAAGTCTGAAGTCTTTGCTTATTCTTCACCCCCCAATATTAACAGAATTTGATGTTGTTGGTAGTCTTACATCATTTTCTGAAATCTGAATCTTAGATACATTTTTCCAGTTAGACTAAGCTGAAAAATAGTTCCTTTTACTGAAATATGTTTAGGAAGGGACACAGGTGCAGAATGAGTGATGCTGCGCTGCTGATAACTGATTACTGCCTGATTTCAGAAACTAGTAATTGGTGATCACAGCACATTTTAGACACCAGAACCCAAAGGTACAGCAGTAAATGAAATTTTTATCAGTTATCTGGAGTGATAGTTCTGTCCAGTATTGTTATTGTAGCTGTAATGCCACCAGTTGAGAACTTTAGCTGCTGAACACATTAAAAAATGTCCTCTGGCATCTGAAGTCTTGCAAATCACATAGTAATACTGTACTAAAGGTTGTTTGTCTACCAGGTGTCTTGGTAGAGAATTTGAGATCAAGTGAGGTCTCTAATAGGTCTTACAAAAACATAAAATGAGGAAAGATATGTATTCATTTCAGTGACAGGCAAATTGTTTATTGAAGATGTTGTCTGAAGAAAACTGTGTTTGGTGTAAATACTGCTCTTGGGGTGTGAGAGGAAAAGCAGGACACATCAGAAGGGAAAGACACACATCTTTGTCTTCTGCGAGTTTGTCTTTGTAGTTACAGCTATACCACAGGCCCAGCTGATTTAGCCTTTAAAAGTTATCAGTCTGTTTAGAGGTTCTCAACCTCTTGCAGTACAAGTTGATGGAATGAGACTTACGGAAATCACTGTATCCTAAGATGTTCCTTCTCTGTGCTTGTCCATGACTCTAACCCCTGCATGGATGCACAGGCCTTGAGAAGGGGCTGAGATTATTATGCTTCATCATGATTTTTATGTGCAAATCTTGAGGATGTTGTTTGGACAACATTTAAACAATAACCTTCTCCTGCAACGTTCTGACAGTCTTGAAATCTGACAGAAGTCAGACCAAGAGCATAAGACATAAGAGTTGAAAAGAAATGAAAACCCTAAAGAAAATGTTTCTAAACTTTTGCCTGGTAGAAATCTCAAGTCTGCTGCTCTAAGGAAGTAGTTGGGGGTTTGTTTCCTCCTTTTTTTTTTTTTTTGGCTAATGCAGCTCAGATTACAGACCAAAATAGAAATTGTGGAGTACCTGCCAAGGCTTCTTGTTGAAAAGTCTCCCTTTACAGAAAATATTTAGTTGGATATAAAACATAGCTCAGTTAAGTAGCAATTTGGTAAAAAGACTGTGGAAAATAAATGGAAATCCTTGAGATCAGTTTCAGATATCAGTCTCAAGAAGCATGAAGACCATCAATTTTACTGAATGCTGGAAGCCTTAGAACCCCAAAGAAGAAAAAAATCTTAATTACAGCAGAAATAAACCAGTTCGGGAATAAAATTCTAAAAGTGTTGTAAGTTAGATCTGATCAAATCCACACTGATGAGAACATGGACAAAAAAAAAGACAGAGGAAGTATTATTGTGTCTATCAACCACTGAGTTGTACTCAGAAACACTTGTGTTTCCATGGGCTGAGCATTACTGGAATAAAGCATTTACTTAGAAATGGGGAGTGAACAGGCAGCCATCATGCTGATTATGGCATGTTTGTGGACATATTTTGCAGGCAAAGCTGGGTTATTGAACTGGTATGCAGATGGATTTCTTTTACCGCTGTAGGCTGGATTTCAAAGAATAACTATACAGTGCCAGACGTGACAGCACACAAGAAAAACAGGAGGAGGATGCAACTTACTTGAATATAACCTTCCAAGTGCTTCATAGGTATGTGCAGAATTGGAAGGAATCACTATCAGGAGGTCCCATTCATTCAGTAATCTCTGCAGGAGATGCCCACACAGCTAGTTCAGCTTAGATGCCAAGATCTTGGGCGGTTACACAAAGTGTAACCACTGCAAAATTTGAGAGGGCCCTGTTTTCTGTCTCCTCCTCCCATTCAGGTGGATTGTTTATTGTGTTACCTAGTGTTAGATATTTGTTATTTTCAAGATGGTTGCACTTTAAAAAGAAACCCAGAGGATTTTTGTTGCTCTCTTTAAATAATTTTTGCTTTGTCCTGCGGTCAGGAGAACAGCACAAGACAAACACAAAGAAAAAAGCCAAGAACATGAACTGTGTGAAGCATTTATAGGAAACACATAGGAAATGAGCTTTGATGTTGTTAATAAAAGAGCATGGGGAAAATCTAACAATAGCATTTGAAAAACATTGCACATATAAATCATTGAAAAGCAAAGAGGGCCAGATGCTGCTGCTACAATTTCAGCTTTGTTTAATGTGTGAGGCAGGTGCTTTCTGTAGTATGTGCAAGAACATTGGTTCTTATCCATGTAACTTGGGACAGGACTGGTTGTTGCTGTGAGTAGTGCCCATCCTATGCAAAAGAAACCCAACCACGGTGTGAGGCAAGAGAGGGAACATAACCTTTCACTAGCCCTTGTGGGATGATCTGGAGACCTCCTTGTGCCTATTCAGGAGTCTAGTAGAAAAAATTAGTAGTAGAACAGCTGGAGGAAAATCTAAGTGTTTAATTGTGTTTTCCTAATCATTTGAATGTTTCAGGCTTACCTAATTTTGTTGAAGCATCTAACAAGCTTTATAGTAACTTTCTACCCTGGCCGGCACCTGAATGTTCCCCACTACCTCCTTTGTTTGAAAGATGGACCTTTTAAATCAATTTCCCACCTCTTTTGGATAAAAAGGCTTGTGCTGTCTCCTTGTGTCCTGAAACTATGGGCCTCTGGCAAATTATTTTTATGTTCTCACTGTGAGAAGAGAATATCAGGCGAGTTGTAATGCTTCTTGCTATGTTTAGATTTATTTTTAAAGATCCTGTGTAATTTAAATTCCTAAGACTCATCTATTCTTTTGGTTGAAAGTCTTTTAAATATTTTTTTCTTTTCTGATTTTCCAGTCTAAATAGAGATATGTTGTATTGAAGTTCATAACCCTGTGTGTAAATGAAGATTAAAAGACCACATTTCAGTTACATTTCAAAAAAAAAATCTGTAAATGAAGGGAGGTAAAATCTTTTTAACAATATGACTATAAGCACGTGAGCATCTCAAAGAAAATGGTGGGGTTTTGTATTAATTCACATAATTAGATGTTATAGCAGTCTTGATAAAACAGCTATGGGAATAAAGGAATAGCATCCAGTTTTCAGCTAATGTAAGGCAACGGTTTTAGTGCAAAGATGCCAGAGAAAATAATAAAAAATGTCTGTTGTAATCTAAATTTAGCATTATCAGAATCTGGGGACAATTATGACTGAGAAGTCATTTGGGCTAGAACAAAGTCTAGTGCTGCAGAGAAACTAGTTGATGCCAAGCTAGAGACATCTTTATTTATGGATGACTTAGACCTGCATAGTGGTTCAGAAAATTGCTCTCTAAAAATGGAAACCATCATCATATTAAACTTCACATGGAAGTGAGAAAACAGGAAACAAGAGCCCCAGTAGTGTTGGAGCAGTCCATGTGGACTGGCCTCCCCCTCGTGTTGTTAAAATATGTATACATATACATTTACCAGAGGGCAGGTGTGTTGTCTGTGTGTGTGTGTTTGTGGTGATAATGATGGGATGGGAGCTTGTGGAAGGGTTGGGACAAGCATTAGGAACAGTAAAGGCAGGCAGCCACAGACAAAGAATATGGTGATACATGTCTGATTTAAGGAATGAAACACTTGTGTTTTTCTCATGAAGAGTAGATTGTCTTAGTGTAAAATCATCTTTTTACTGTAGGATTATTAATTTACAAACGTTTATGTGGCTGGAATGCAGCTCTCTCAATGTCACAATTTAGGAAAAGTTCACGTTCTGAACTGGTTTTAGATCCACAGTTCTCATCTGCCTTCACTTGCAATAAGGGGTTTATCCAAACCCCAGGTTCAGTGTGTCCATATTGTTCCAGATGTTGTCCTGCACTTCTGTTTCTTGGACTCATAGATCATAATAAAGTTCTCTGTTGCTTTATACTTTTTGCCTGTTGTGGTTAGCAAAGTTGCTCAGACTGGGTGTAGTGTACCTTTTGGTGAAACCATTTTAAAATCAGGTAAAATTCCCAGTATTTCAGAGGTTATTCAAATATACTTTCACTGAGAAACTTAGCATAAAATCTGTGCATTGAAATTTTGATTCACTTTAAACAAGATCAAATTAATAAATCTGAAATCTTCCATATAACGATTACTATAAGAATGATTTATAAATAGCTGTGTACTTTATGTGACTTTAATATATCTTTAGGTATTTGATGACTATGACTATTGCAATTGTGCTCCAACTCAGACTGAACTTTGACAGACTTCTGTGTGTGTTTCCTGATCTGGGCCTGAACTGTGGAGAAATGAAAGACAAACCATGTCTGTACTTTGTGTGGAGTGTATTGAGTGTTTGCAAACTTACCTGAAGTTGTTGTTTCAGCCAACTATTTCTTTGGCAAGAAAAATATAGAAAAGTTACAGAGAGCAAAGGAATTGTCTCATTAATAGAAACCCAAACCCCTAGTCCTATAAATGGGTGAGAAATCACACATTTCTCACAGCTTTCAAGAAGTAAAACTTTCTTTGGAAAAATAAAACCAGCTCCAACCTTTTTTTTTTTTTAATTTCTCTTTCCACGTTTGTACACAATGTGTAATTTAGTAGATTTTGTAGTCAAAACAATAGATATTGCCCCCACTACCCTTCAGGTTTCTCCAAGTTTATGTCATCTTCAGTTGTTTTCTTTCCATTTAAAATTCTTTGTTCACATGAACAAACAGTAACTGAGGAGTTGGAAAATGTTTTTTATTATCTGGCTGTTGTCAGTGATGGTGTATGGAAGTATAAAACATCTTGAATTTTGTAAACTAAGGTAATTGGGCAGGCATCTTGATAATGAATCCTTGTTTTGACTTGTAAACGATTCGGTGTGGAATTCATCATAGTATATAAAAGAGTACTCCAAAATGGGGTAATTTTTCATCTAAGAAGCACTTTGAAGTGTACTCAACAGGTTTTTGTAGAATCTCTTGACCAAAGCAAATCATAACTGGTTGATGCTTCGCAGCTTTCTTTATAGATCCTCCAAGCAAAGCCTGAGTGCTGTAGTTGAGCTGAGTACTGCTTTGCTTGGAACCATTTGAATGTCCTTTTTTTCACTGGAAAAGAGAAATCCTTAGTTTCCAATGGAAAGTCTGGGAAGAGAAATCATTCCTGTAGTTGCTGACCCAGCCATCACCATAGTTTCTCTTTTCCTGCTTTGCTGGTGGATCCATTCTAGATGAGTTTGCAGCTTCACAAAGATGAAACTGCTTAAGCAACTGGGTCTGGGGAAACTAAAAGTGGTGTGGGAAGAATTTTGAACTTTATTAGTTAGAAAATAAGGAAGCTCACTTCTTTAATAGTGGCCACCAGATATTCCTGTTACATGTTATGTTGCATATTGCTTTTTGTTGCCTTCAAGTTGTTATCATTTATGCCCTGAGACAGTTGCTTGATATGAAATGTAGAAAAAGGAATTATTAAAAAAAGCTGCTCAACTACTAAATGCTGTAATACACTGGTGTTAGCTTTTACCTGTGTCTCTCATACCACAGACAAAACCAATTTGTTTTCACCAAAAGCAGGCATACTTAACATTTAAATCTCTCTTCGTGTGATTTGTAATAGATGGGTATGCAGGACAGCTGTAACATATCTGTACTGCATGATGGTGTTTGAAAGGTGATATGTAAAAAGAACTAGAAAGACTTTAGGTATTTATAGCAGAATGTTCATGGATCTCCTGACCTTTTTGAGGTGTTAAAGAAACCTATTAAAAGAAGAGGAAGCTTCCTTCTGTTCTTTAAATACTTACCCAGAATCTAGCAGAGAATGAAGTCCAAGTAATAAGGGAGTTAGTATATAAGAGGTAAAATCTGGCAAGACCTTTCACCACTACAAGGCACTTCATTAAGCTTCACACCTTGGATGCGGGTGGCTCTTAAAAGTCTGGTTCTTCTAAGAAAATGTTACAGCTCTGGAAATCTTCCCTGTTCTTCTTTAACTATAATATTGGATCAGACTACAATACCCTAAATGGCTGGGAGCAGACAGGGAAAATTGTCCTATAGTAAGTGGATTGTTGGGGATTTGGGAGATCTTCTAGTGTGTCCCTGAGTAAGTCTCTGCGTGTATGAAGGGCTATCTGATACCGGTCCACGCTAATCTCACACCAGGAAAGGGGAGAAGGCTACTGTAATATGTAAAATAAAAATTACAGCTGGTCAACATTCAGAATTTATTTACGAATTTATGTATTTCCAGTTGGAATTGGACTTAATTTTATTTTTTACCCCCGTAATTTCCCACAAAATGAACATGGAGAAATTACTAACTTTTATTATGATTTGGAAGTGACTTCGGTAACAGAGATAATATAAACAGCTAGAGATACAGGAAGCTAGCAAATAAAATCAGCTGAACAGAAAGAGGGGATTTATTAACATACTACAGCTAGGCTCATTTCAGGGCTCATTCTGAACACTGATTTTGAGTGTTGCTTTCTTTGTCTTAAAAAAGGAGATAAGGAGAAAGAATATTGGAATCATTTAGCCTTTGGGATGTTACATTTTCTCTTCTATTATCAAAGAACAGTCCAAGTCACTATCAGTAACTTTTCAAAGTGTATTGATTTTAATTGAAGAATTTGAAAGGGTATCTGATTCCCTAGATCCACGCAGATGTAGGGGTTTATATTAAGGTTTCATCTGCAGATTAACAATTTAAACTTGGAAAAGAACAGAAGTTTGTTGTGGGAATTTTATGTGGTATTTGGCCTAAAAGGTAAAGCTGTGTACTGAACTGCCCCTGTAATTAGTGTGATGTACCTTTAAGGAACTCATTACTGATCTCAGAAGCAGCTGTGCCAACCTTTGCAGCAGATGTGTACAATATACCAATTACAGAAGGGCATTGTAATGTAAACAACATCATTGGCCAATAATGAGTGTCCGAGTGGCACAGGTGCAGAAGGTTACAGCTCTAAAAGTGTGTAAAAGTTTGCACACGTAGTAATAAAGTGTCTGTTGCTGCTAATTCCTATGGAATCGTCTGCTTCAGAACTAAACCCGTTCTCCCCTTTAGTTTGTGGTGGTTTTTTTCATATGGGCCACTAAATGACATAAGAAAATAAAAAATCTTAAATTATTATCAGTTGGGGCAAAGTTCTGAAGCAGTTAAATAACTTGAGAAATGTGTATTTTATTTGCAGAAGCCCCTTTAACATCCAATCTGTGTAGTTATCTCCTCAGATTCTTCTCTAGGTTCCACAAGTATTCTGTGGTTGATGTTCTCTTCAGACAGGCTTTGACAAGATCAAGTGAAGTTAAGAGGCAGAGATTTAAAACAAATTGAAATAGATATTTCTCCACACAGTGGAAAATTTAAACTCTGCAGGTTATGGTTAGAAGATGATATGTATGCCAGAAGTTTACATGCCTTCAATAATGCAACAATGAAAGAAAATCTCACTCAGAGCTATTAAAAGTAGAGTTATATGAACTTCAGGAAGTCTGAGAATTGCTGGACCTGGGAGGGTGTTAAGGAGGTACCACTCTCTGCTTCTGTCTCATTCTCTTCTCCCTGTGTTTGCTCTTGGCTGCTGTCAGAGAGTTTGGAGAGGGAACTTCCATCTGATCTTATACAGCTATTCTTATACTGTCAAATACCACACTAGCTTTACTTTGGAGCTATCGGAAAGCAAATATAATGGCTGGCTTTGTGAATAAACAAAACAGTTGCTTTCTAACACTGCTTTTAAAGGCATACCTATTTTCTTCCATTCTTCTACTCCTTGGAATTGTGATCAGTTTATATAAATAATCAAGGCACAGCTAATCATTATGTATTTTTGAGCTGCTTATGACAGGCATCTACTCTTATAATTTGTGTGTATGTCCTTTTTCTCCTACAGCTCTTGTGCTTCGCATACCTAGACTTAGAACTGGTTCCACTTAGTTCATGTGTGGTGTAGGAGAGGGTGTAAGAAGTCCTTGCTTGATCACTCAGCAGAGAATTCTTTGTTACAGCAGACTTTCACATTTTTAGGCTGTGCTTTAAGAGGTATTTATTAGAAATCTGTGTTATTTATTGTTCTGTATTGTCAGCCGACTTGGTAGGAGTTTACTCTCTTCATTTAAAGACCAGTAACAGTCCTTTGATCTCTCCATGGTTAGCCTCTGGAAGGTTACCACTGAGTTTTGGAGGTGGTGTTAAATTTTGAGAAGATCCTCTATGAAACAATTACATTCCTAAAATAAGTATATCCTCTCACTTGTTCATGCTTGTTGCTATTAAAGGATATACTGGTTTTCTTTAGTGCCTGACACTGCCTCTCATGCATTGCTAACAGTCCCAGCAGAGCTGAAAAACCAACCTGTTGTCCAAGAATTTTGTTTATTCCTCATTTCCTTCTTCCAGTTTCATTAGATCCGAAGACTCTGTAACTTCTAAATGAAAGCAGCAATTTATTTGGAGGAGTAGAATATTTGCCCCCTTTTTGCCTTGTCCTCCATCTAGGTTTCTCCTTGGCCAGCACAGACTGCCTGTCATGGTCAGTGAAACCATCAGTGGCTGTGTTCAGCCAACACTCTTGTTGCCTGGCATTGTCCTGCTGCCCTGGTGGGCATTGGTTAGGATGTCTCTACCTGCACCCATGCTTCAGGTAGTGCCTCAGCTGTGACTCAGCATTTGAGAGCTGCTTTGCAACATGACTTCAGTGGAGTGGAAAGGTGCTTTTACAGCACATTTGTACCTCTCCATACTTTTAGGCTGGCTGGGGACTTATCTAGATCCTGATTTAGGTTAGATTCCTAGGTTTTCTTTAGTTTATAGTAGGGGTTATCAAAGAGGCAGGAGACCACTGGACTCTTGAGCCTTTGCTCAGTCTTTGGAGATACCACTGTATTCTGAAACTGTTGTGTGTATTGAGGGTGGGAAGTAGGAGGGACATATGTAGCACTTGTCTTTGCTGATTACACAAACTTTTGTGGCCTTCAGGCTGTTGGCATTCCCTGGTGCCCTTTCTAAACCCTTTATTCTGATCATTTGAGTTTCACATATCGAGAATGAGGTTTGCACTGTTGACTTCTGCCTTCTTTCTGGCTGTTATGTGTGCATTTTATTCTTACATCATGCGGCATAGGCGAACTAGATATGTTGTAGTCAGGTGAGCTGTGTGGATGGCTGTGTGCTCAGAGGAGCTCTTCGAGGTGTACAGCCCAGCATTTCCCTCTTCACAGGGCTGCCCAGCTTCCATCACAGCTCATAGGCCCATCTTGAGGTCTCCTGCTTTGGGATGGAAAAATATTCATGATATGTTGCAAACACAGACAAATATTTGGAATTGCAGTGGGGATTTGTTTTACTATTTAGAGACTTAAAGAAACTGCAAGACTTTATTTTTCTTTTTCTTTGTATTTTTTTCTCTTCTCACATGGACAAGCTGTTTATTAGTCATTTGAGTTATGACGCAAT
This sequence comes from Sakesphorus luctuosus, assembly GCA_013396695.1. NCBI lineage: Eukaryota > Metazoa > Chordata > Aves > Passeriformes > Thamnophilidae > Sakesphorus > Sakesphorus luctuosus. The sequence continues at coordinate 66,149 of VWZD01003864.1, read as the reverse complement.
AGAATATCCTGAGTTGGAAGGGACTCCCAAGAGTCCAGCTGTAGGAGGAAGATGATTAAATCAAGGACTGGGTTGCTTTGTGATGCTCATTAGAGAGCACAGATTGATACCTGTTTGGTTTCTTTAGCAAGGAGATAGTCAAATCTTCTGTGACACTTCCCTATGTGCACAAACCAAGTAGCTAAGTCTGCATAAATGTTTTTTTTTTAAATTCTCCTGGTTTTCCATGATCATATGGAAACTGTCAGCCAGAGCAAATTCCAGAGTCCACAGTTATGGTGTTGAAACTTCTGCTCTTTTTTCTATACTTTTTAGTCTATACCAAGTAGCCTTGAGGTCAGGAAGGCCCATAGCTAGCCTTGAAACATCTTAGCACCATTTACATTCTTCTAAGATAAAAGCCAGTTTTCCTGTTGTAATAGTTAGTACAATTGTTTTCCTTTCCCTGTCTTTTTTACTTTTTTTCCTGAAACATAAGAGTCAGGTATCAGTTGTGTCAGTGTATTTAGAAATTGAGTGTTGCAAAAGTAAGCTTACATGGTCTTTCATACTATAAATATTGCTTTCAGGTAATGAAGATATTTCCAAAGCAGCCCCAGAGCACAACTGCAGAGTTGCTGCCTCTAGAAGCCACACTGATCCTGAGAACAAAACTACTTTTGAATACTGTCTCTGGGAATTGGAAACCTCTTATAAGTGTCTCTTGAGTCACTTTTACTGCCTGCTACCAGCAGAAAGCTTTTAAACAACCCCTGATTGAACCTCTGAGGCAGTATATAGTGACATATGCATCAGATTTGGGTTTCAAAACTACTGATATTCACATTTAACCAAAACAAGCTTAATTCAGTCCTGAAAAATGAATACAGTGCAAGATTTTTTTCTTGTGAGGTAATGTCTTTTCCAAGGTTACAGTTTATGTGCGGACCATTGAATGCTAATGCATCCTGCCACAACAGGGAGATGAACGTCTCTGTGCTAAAGAGGCATGGTCTGTGCCAGGTGCAGTATAGTATCTGTTCCTCTAAACTTTCCTGATTCTCACCCTGAGTTCTTCTCCCTGTCCAGATGTGGGATATGACTGATTGGAAAAGAAGAGGTGGTGCTTGGTAAGCAGAATAGATCCTGCTCTCTGGTGGCTGCAGCCAAAGTAAACAACTGAGAGTAATTGCCACCACAGGCATTTTACAGTAGATCTGTGGGGGGTTTTATTGATGTTGTTATTAAACTGCTATACATGTTGTAGGCTGCTGTTGGAAATGAAATTCCCCCTTCCCCCAACTTCTTGGTTGCTGTCTGTCACTAAGTGCCATTAAGTTTATCATCTAGCAAAATCAGACAGTGCAGGAAGTAGTCTGAATGTTAATGTTAACCTATAATAGGTTTTAAATAGCTACAAAGAAAAATTAGGCTGCAGTGGGACAGGAAGGCTAGTTTACCTTAATATAAAATAAAGGAGGACATGTTGACCTGATTTCCTTAAATGTAGCTATTATACACTCTTGAGGGAGGAAACTGTTATACCAAAGCTTATCCAGACAGGAAAAATGTCCTTTACCTCACTCTGTACAAATGACATAAAGGTTCTTGCCTTAATTAACGAGTAAATCCATAGGTGCTGCATGTAAATATTAATGCAGATGTCATCCTGGCTACTTCTTACATTAATTCCTTCTAGAATAACAGCAGAGCTGTGAATGAGTGTTCTAAAATGTGCTACATCTTGTTTGGCTTTGAGTATGGTGCTTTTTTTGCAACAAGTCCAATATGAATTATATTCATAGTGGAAATCTGAGGGTAATAAAAATGGATCATCTGTCATTTGGGAATTACCATGTGTCTGGGCTACCCTAAAATTTTTACAGAAGTGTGTGGAAAAGTTATGCATGAGCCCAACTCTCTTCCTCCAGTTCTCTCCATGTTTTCTTCCAAGCTCCTCTCAGCCAGCAGCTCCCAACATGCTCTTCATGCCAGCATTTGAAATGCAACCACAACAGAAAATGTGTGAGTCCCTTAACGTACAGGGAGAGAGAACCAAACTGTTTGTGGAAGTCAGGAATGGGTCATGTACATGATGAGACCCCAATGCCGAAGAAAAAATTAGTTTAGTTTTCTATGGGCACTCAGAAATTCTGGGAGAGGCCACAGTTGATGACATGGCTGCTCAGAACCCTTATAATGGGAGGCTGCAGGTTGCAAAATGTATTGTTGGAGACTGGGAGAGGACTGGTCACTGGCAGCTTCGAGTGCCTCACGTTGCTCCTTGGGGACATCTAAACTGGGAATGTCATGGGACCAGCAGGATTCAGGATATACCTTTGAACTTGTAAAGCTGGGGGCACTCAAAGATGGGTCTGGGTATTTGCTTTGGTTATGGTCTGCATAAAAAATATGCTTTTTTAAGACAGAATTTTACTTGCTCTTTTTCTACTTTCAGAAAATCAAAACCCCATAGATCTAAAAGTTTAAGCACAGTTCTAATATATTTTATTGAAGTCATTAGACAATTAAATGTTAACTCATACTAACCAGTCCTAATGCATTCTTTAGACAGTTCTAAGAATCCAGTTAAGTGATGATTTTATCCTTTAAAGTAATTAAGAGTTGCTCCATGATACATCAGGCATATTGCTTGGGTCAGACTCCTTATAAGGAAAATCAGAGTGTTACCTACAGTCTCAAAGGAAGCTTCTGAATGCAGTATTTATTTAGCATTTTGTTCTTCCTGAAAACTGCAGATTTTCATTTCCTGTTTAGCTCATCAGCTTCCTTCTGCTGCTGACAGTATTCGGCATTGCACATAGCATCCCAAACTTCTCTATTGTTAGTAAGTAGATGCACAATTCACTGTTTGTATACATGGATGAAAGGATCTGTGGTATAAGGAGGCTGAGCTGAGTTGGATTGTCCCTTCTGGCCTGTGGTAGAGGTGCAATGCACTGCAGATTTTTGTATTCGATCACACTGCTCTGCAAAGGGACACAGGAACATGCTCAAGCCATTCATCCCAGGGTCTGCATAGACTCATAGAATATCTTGAGTTGGAAGAGACCCACAGGGATCATCAAGTCCAACTCCTAGCCCTGTGCAGGACACCCCAAGAGCCACACCATGTGCCTAAGAGCATTTCCCAAATGCTTCTTGAACTCTGTCAGCCTTGGTGTTGTGACCACTGCCCTGGGGAGCCTGTTCCAGTGCCCAACCACACTCTGGGTGAATAACCTTTTCCCAATATCCAACCTAAACCTTCTCTGACACAACTTCAGGCCATTCCCTCAGCATGGTTTTGTTTCTGTGTTTTGTCTTAGTACTTTATTATTTCCCGAGACATTCAGATTAATGATAAAACTCTAATTTATGCTCCTAATAAGAAATAAGGATTATGCAAAAGTTGAACATGGTGATTTCTAGTTTTGTATGATTTCTGGGCTGGAAGACATTAAAGGAGGATTTATGTGACACACTCTACACTTTTTACATGTTCACAATGCTGTTTCCAGTGCTTTTCCTCCTGAGCTTTATGTATGTTCATGCCTACACACATCCAGGACATCGTCAATTCTATCAGACTGCACCAAGAAAGTCTTATAGTTACAGCTGCATTGAAGTTTAAAAATGTTTGTTTTCTCTCTAATCTTTAGACTGACAGTGAGACCAGCCTTGATGCAGGATTGCTTTGTGAATGATGTTGGCATACCTTCACCTTTTGTTTTATAAGCTTCAAAAGGTAGCGATGTTCTTCCAAGCACTAGCAAACTGAAAGTAAAAAATGAAGGAAAATGTAACTAAGGACAGTGGTATTAATACATAATGAGCCCTCTTAGTGTTAAGAAGTCTAAATTGGTAAGTTTTTTATTAATTCAACTCAAGATAATAGGAGATCATTGTCAGAGAGCTTAGGTTTGGATGTAACGTTGAGCTGGTTGTTGTATATCACGTACACGGTATACAAATATGTTCCACTAAGATTTTCTCTTTAAATCACTAATGGTTTGAGTAAGTAGTCCACCCAGCATCTGATAACAACTAACCTCAATATATTTGCTTTTGAAGTCAAATTCTTTCAAATTGCAAGTTGTATTTTTAATTACTTGATAAGTGGTTCTCGGATCAATGTCTGTTTTTGTGATGGAGCATAGTTTCTGATTGGGATTGTCTCTTAGCTCCTTAGGGATGCTGCTCCAAGTGTAAAGAGAGCCTGGGAAGTCGCAGGAGGAAGTAAAGGGAGAGTCTGTGTGACAGAAATAAAAGTGGATGGACAGAGTGTGATTTGACCTGAATTCCCACGTCTATAGAAAACGTAGTCTTGAAAAAATGTAGCTCTGACAATAGGTGAATTTCTGTTGTTTTTTCTTTGCAATGGAGTCAGAGAAAAGACAAATTCCTCTGTTTATATATCATTATTACAATAACAGGAACTTCTGCATATTTCATTTATCCAATTGAAAAACTAACAATAATAAAATGAACAATGATAAAATGCTCAAGCAAGAAAAGTCAGGCATTTCTCAATTCATTTACTTGCAAGGTTCCTCAGGAGGGTATGAAACGTGTGTGTTCCAACTGAAACAAACGAATTATAATGTATCAATCAATTAGTCATAGGTTTGCTTCATTCCAAGAGCCCATTTTCAGACTGAAATAAATTTAAATAACAGATCTGAGTATCCTTTTGGTCACTCACTACAATTTTATATGCCAGCTGTTTGCTTGTGATAATTAGATATTGTAATAACTTTCTGAATACCATCTCTGTGTGCAAGTGAGATTTTTTTCACTCTACAGCTTATCAGTTTTCATTACAGTATTTTATTTAATTTTCTTTTTTTAAGTTATTCTTGAATAAATGCACAATCAACTCATGAAACATTGTTAGAATCACAATGAAACAGCCTGAAATATCTTGAAATAAATTGTGCAGTTTCTTCTAGAAGCTGGGAAGGAAGGAAGCAAAGTCATGTATTGGTTTCAATTTCTAAATATTTAGGAATTCTCCTTCTTTGTGAGGCTTAAATTGACATTGGTGTGATAGAAACCTTGACTACTCAAGTTAGTAAGATTAGTTGATAAGAAAAAACTTTCATATAGTTTAAATGCAATTCTAGCTTTCTTGTGTACTGTAGGGAAATTTTAATTTTACTGCAGCAGTAAAACCGAAATTAATTGCATTATTATAGATTGTATTCTTTAGGATGCTTGCATTTTTTTAGTCTTTCAGTAGATAATTTGAAATTAAAAAGAAATATATCAAACTGAGATTTTTAAGGAGCAAAAAGAAAACACAGAACTCCTCAGCTTATATCTGTTGCACAGGACAGACGTTTAATTGGCAAGTCTATTTGCAAAAGTTGGCAAATTTTTAAAATACTATATCCACTGTGATGAACTTAAGATGGAATATGAGAGGCTTCCTGGATCCAGCATACCTTCAGCTGTAGACACACTTCAACTTGCAGAAAGGTAGTTGCCCTTCAAAATTCTGTTGAAAACTGAGAATCTTGTAGCATTTTCCAGAAAAATATTGTTTGAGGAAATGAAATTAGAATTTTAGTACACACTCTCCTTCTTTAGGTGGGTAGAGGATAGAGCAAGTACTAAAAAGGAGAAAGAATTCTAAGTGTGCTGCTGAAGCTGCTTCAACCTGATGCCCAGCTCCTGTGGTCTGTGGCAGAAAAGGTGTCTCCCCTTTCCACAGGGAGATTTCCCTTTTCTGTTTCCAAATTTCAGAATCCTGAATGTTGTGTGGGAAGTGAGATAGGATTTTGGAAGAATTTAGGCTGGAAGGAACCATGGGAAGTTGTCTGGTCCAAGCCTGATCATAGTGGAGCTGACTTAGTAGTTAAATGCAACTTAGAAGTCAGCTGAGGTTGCTGGGGCCTTCCCAAGCAATTCTTGAATAGCTCCAAGGATGGAGATTCGATAGCAAATGACCTTGTTCCACTATGTGATCATCCTTTCTGGAAGAGGTGTTTTTTCTCTCAGATACCTAATAGTAATTTCCATTTGCCTCTTGCATCTTGTGCCTTTATCGTTTCTTGTCCTGTGAGACGAGTCTGTCCCTGTTTCCTTGTGTCTGGTACGCTCCTTTGGCTGCCACAACATGACTGTACTTATGCTGTATTCCCTTCTGCCTGTCTGCATTGGAAAGGATGCTGGAGGTTTAGTGAGTTCATGTCTGCACAGCGTTTCAGATGTCTGCAGTGCTTCATAAATACAGACTATTTAGCTGCTGTGCAGGTCATCTTGCTGTGGTAATTTGATGTTACTCTTGAAACAGCTATTCTTCAGAAATAAATTCCTAGACTAACGTGAGATGGGAAAGAATGTAACATACCTTCTTCCTGTGTAAAATGGAAAGCACACCGCAGCAGCCACATGAATTGCATCAACATGAAATTGTTCTGCTGCCAGCACTGTGTATATCACTGTTCTGTAAATTATTTTACGCTTCCATCCTGAACCTGTGGTACCTCTGGAGCTGCTGCTGAATTTTTTCTAGCTATCCAGAACCTTGTAACTTAATAGGCCCAAGTTGTAAAAAATGGCAGTAAAATGCAAGTTTAATAAAGAGTTAGATCACCAAGGAGTAGCAAAAGGTGCTTGAAACTTGATACTCTGGCTAGGCACTAGAAAAGATACTGGAATTCAGTTTAGTAATGAGTTTGTGAACTGAGATGAGGAAAATCATTTCCCAAACACTCTGGGAAAGCAAACTCATTTAGACATTAGGTTTGTTATGGCTGCTGAAATAAAAACATGGATGTCGGTGACTGGAAAAACAACATTTTGTGGCTAATGATCTGAATGTTAGAACTGTTCAACATGAATGATACATGTGAAAAGGTAGACTATTAGTTTCTCATTGCCTCTACATTTGTCATGTGTTTGTTAACATGTTAATTAAGCTGCAATGCCCTACTCCTGATACATTAGCAAATACAGGAGCACAGAAAGCCTTTTGCAACTGAAGCCAAAAGTTACAATTACTGTATACAGGCATTTTCCTGTGTCAGAATTTATTTTGTATGTATCAGAAATTCAGTATTGAATTCAGTCTCTTTATGTTGTATTTGCATCCAAAATCATGAAAGGAAGTGAAACTTGCCCAAAAGTCCTGTGCTGACTTTACTGTCTCAGGGTATTGAAAAATCAGAATTTTCAGGGTGTGAATAACTCTGATGTTTCATTATTAGTTTTCTTCCAGAAATGAGAAGAAAAATCAAGAGTAACTTCTGATCTGTCAGTTTTCTCAAATAATATGTTTCTTTTTGTTTTGCCTACAAACTGCCCAACAGGGGTAAGACTGATGCTACACCAATTCTAAAAGGTGGAATTACCAGTCTCTGAGACAGGAAAAAAAATAATGGAAAAGCAGCCTGAAAACACCATAAAAACAATGAAGACATTTCTTTTCCAGAAGTTGTTATTGCTCCCATCCTCATCAGCTCAGAATGCAGAAGGTGCTTTAAGCATGGTTATTCCCAGGGCTTCTGTGTTTCTGCCTCTGAACTTTACAGAAGAGTTAACACTTGTGTCCAGCACACCTGTCAGGATGCTTATGACCTTCAAACACTGGTGATCTCTGACTTATTATGGCTTGATACCACCACCCTCAATGCAGCCTGTATGGCAAAGTTGTCCTAGGCTGAGGACCCCAGAAGTCTGGGCCCTTTGATTGTCAGTTCTTCTGAGTGGTGGTGCTGACTTAGAGCTATGAACCAGAAGGAGGCTAAGGAATTTTATAGTTCTGGCTTACTACAGAAACTAGGAGGAAACGGGGCAAGCTACTGAAATTCCTCCATTTTTAAATATTTAATTAAATATGTCTGCGTGCACATATACACACACATATATATATATGTATGGCAGGCCCATGGTGTAAAGTAGAGCACTCTGGACTCTGAATCCTAAGGTCATGAGTTCGAGTCTCAGTGGGGCCTGTCCCCTGGCAGTTAAATGCCTCCCAGCCATCCGATCCCGTCAGATCTCGCATGCTAAACAGGATTAGCCCCCGTTAGTACCGGGTGCTGTGACAGTCCCGAGGACTTCACTGTCACTGTCCAAGCTCTCTCAGCCATGGCAGATGGACCTTAGGACCTAAACGGTGGGGCCAGTTCTGTGCACGCTGTGCCTCACCTAAAAAAATCCACTGCACAGGCTGGAAGGGCACACCCAAGTGGGGTGAGCCCTACCCAAATCTTTGTTTGTGAAATCTGGCCATACAATTCTATATATTTATATATATGTATATACACACACATATTTTAGAAAAAGTAAGGCTAAGGCTAATAAGGTAAGGAGAGGGGAAAAATCAACTCAGGTGTACTTTTTATCTTTTAGAAATGTTCTGAAGCCCTTTTTAGCAGCAAAGTAAAGCAGGCATGTATGGTTTCTTCCATGTCAGCATGAAAGGAAGGATGTTGGGCATGATTCCTATGTTAATCTGCAGTTAAGAGACTCTGTTTTTCATATTAGTGGTTACAGTCTGTGATGTGGCCATGCCTCTTGTTGAAGAATTACAGGTGTGTTATGATTCATCTCCATTTCCCATTCGTAGGAGTTACTTGATACTGTACATTCCTCTTTAGTCCCTTTATATATTAGTTCATTACTTTCCTTGATTTGTGAATAGGAACAACCAAAATGGCCATTCCCTAATTTTTTGCAAGCATAGGCACCACATATAATTTGTGTTTGTGATAGGGCTGCATTAACATTTTGATTCGTGAGGATTTTATTCTAAAATTAACATCTGGATTTGCAAATGTGTGATCAGCAGCCAAAGAATCTGTTTTACTGTCTGGATAAAATAATTCAAACCTGAAACATCCTAGTGGAAATAGTGTACTTGTCTCTTCTCACTATATGGGGAATCAAATTCTGGCTTTAGTCAAAATAAAGATGAATTAGCTTTTTTTCACAAATTTGTCAGATTATTTGATGTGATTATCCGGTTCTTCTAAGCAGAAGTCTTGCAATGGGACTGTTCTCCTTCAGGGCTAAAACCAGGGCAGATTGATATCTATTAGGAGATTTATAAGATATGTCAGGTATCCCTTCCTTAATATTTCTGGCTCTAGAACAGATAGGTGGTTTTTTTTCTGTCAAATGTAAAAGAAACTTTAATACAATGTTGATATCAATGGATCTGTACCAGCCTGACAGCAGCTAAAGATCTGGAATAGATTTTACCTAGAAATGCAAGAAATATACATGAACTCAGGATTTGTGTTGCTATAGACAGCCCTGAGAGTTCTAGGTCTAACTTTCTGTTTAGGCTGTGTACCAAAAGTAACAGAATGCGATTTTTTCCTTTTTTTACCAAAACTATCTGCTGAAATCTAGAAACTTTTGTAATATTCAGGAAACATGGGACCAAAGACCTTTTATTTTCTGTTCCCTTAAGATAAATGTCTTGAAAGAGAAGAACTGCTTCTAGGCAGCCATGTCCATATATGCACAGATAAATATTAAATAAGCTTGCACGTAGAAAGATGAACGCCTCCATGAGAAATACTGCAGACATAAAACATTTGTTGCTTCTGCACAGATAGACATGATTTGTAAATGCTGAGGTACTGAGCGAAGAGAATTTTCATTATAGACAGTTTTATCGCATCCCTTTATATAAAGTTGCAAAAACAAATGCTAATATTGAAACTGGATATTAACCAAAATGTATGCTGTCAAATTAAATGTTCCCATCTGAGATGATAAATGGAGGCTACATGGCTACAAGCTTTGGCTTATAAAAAATAATTCTTTGACATCTGGCTCTAGCATCTGGTTTTATAACTGATGCTCTAAAGCAAATGGAATATGCACTTTAAGGATTTGTTTTTAATTAGTTTCAGAAGCATATATTTCTGCGTCGTGGAAGTTTCATACAGCTACAGAAGGCTGAAAGAAGAGACTTCAATTCACACCAATACTTGAAGGTACAAAACTGTATAAATGCCAGTGCTTTACCATTTAACTCTGGGGAGCATGAAACAGCACCCAGGGAGAAACAGGACTGGGTGATTTTAACACTTGTTCAGTGTCCACCCATCGATACTTAAGGGAATGCTCTCTTTCTACTCAGGATTGAAGAAGAATGAGCTTTGTGGGTTTATTGTTAAGGTTACCATTTTATTTCTATGTATTTAAATTAAAGACAATCAGGAAACATGTCAGAATGCTGACCACATCATTTAGCAGTAAGAAGCTCCATAGTTTTTTGGTTTTTCTGCCTTGCTACTGCCAGTACTGTTAAAATTTTGAGCCGATTTAAAGACTTGAAATAGTCTTGTATCTTGGCAGTGCTGGCATGCAGGAATACTGTCTGGACTTGTCTTGGTGACCAATCACTTACCTTCCTTTGTGACTTTTTCAGAATAGGTTCTGCAAGCCACAGGCAAGCTCCTGGTGCATTTAGTAAATTATTTATATCACTGTTGTATGAGCGAAGAGTTCTGATGATGCATTTAAACATTAATATTATAATTATTATTGCTGTATTTTTCTGCATTACAATGGCACTACAAGACCAATGCCCCACATGTGACTGAATTTTTCCAGGCCCATAGTGGGGGATCTGCTGTCTTGAAGAATTTATAGGGAGAGCAGAAAAAAGATAAAACAACAAAGTGCTTGATACAATCACGGATACACATACTTTCAAGGACCCTTTTCTCCAGTTAGTAAGTGCTGCATCTAAAGACATTTGGAAGAATAAAGATAGCTTGAATTTACACATGATGTACATCACTTCTGAATTTGTTTTCTATACAGGACACACCTAATCTACCTGTTTCATCATCATTTGATTTCAGATGAGGGTCTAGAAGAAGTTGAAGTTGTGTTACTGTTTTCAGTCCTATAAACTGGTAATCTTTATATCATCAGGCATTTAACTGTTGGATCAGTATGGCATCAATGAAAAGTCTACTTTTCTTATCAATATTGACATCCTTGGAAAAATCATTTTTCTTCTTTTAACCAGCGTTTTCCAGATTTTCAGTGGCTATATTTTATATAGCTCAGGCTCAGTCTGTGCAATAAATTTTGTTAGTTCTAGATATAGGGATGATCAAGTCCTCCTCTCCCCATTACTAAGGTCTTGTTGCCAGAAAAATGCCTTGGGTAGCTACCTCTCAGCAGTGAAATATATCCTGTTTTTACCTTTGTTTATATCTTTATGTGACTGGTATAGCAACTTCAGCATGTTGTGTCTCAACAAGGGAGTCTCCTGGCATGGATTTGTTGGCTGACTTATTCTGTAATGTTGATGCTCCTTAAACCCATTCTATTTCCAGCAATAAAAATGGCCACAATTTCAATGTGTGTTAAAATTGTCATGAGAACTCACACTGGCAGACACAAGAATTATGGATTAGAAAACTTCTGTCTTTTCCTCTTTAAATTCTTCATCTTTGAATGTTTGTTTGATCATATATTGAAAAGTTTAGCTTTTTAAAAATAAACTGGGTTCTCAGTAATACTGAGATTTATCTCATAAAAGTCCACGTGCTGTTAGTTGAGGATTTATAGGGAATAGCTTGATCCTGAGGAGGACCAGTAATTCGAGTAAAAAAAAAAAATGGACAGAACCTAGGTGAGGATTTCATTTCAGTGTGGCAGGTCAGTGTTTTTTTCTAGTAGGTCCTTCCCCAGCTCCACAAACCAAACCAACAAATCTGTAAGGTTCTCAGGACTTTTACTGAGTGTTGTCTTTCTAGTAAGAATTATTTATATCTTTTGAGTTTTCCAGTGATTATGCTTTCCTCTTGTTGACTTTTATATTTTTGGCTTCTTCAGTGTACCTAAAAGCAGTGTTGGAAAAAAGGGGATGGTTTCAGAGTTTAACAAGAAAAGTGCTCTGTTGTGCTGCCAGCAGCTCTGAATAGTAGATATTGTTTTCCAGCTGTATGAAATATATACATTTTATTTTACAGTACACAAAGAGAAATTTTTCATAGCTTTGCAGACAGACCAATTAAATGCAGCTCAGACTTGCTAGGTCAAGGATGGAGGTTACACATTACTGTCAAAGTCTTACTGGGATTGACAAAAGCACTTCCTGAAGTTTTCCTTCTTCGAAGGAAAGCAAGCCCTTCCCTGAATCAATTTCAGCTGCTTTACTTTGCATTTATCAGGGTGATTACTTAGGAAAAACTCTTAAATATCCCTGGAAACACAGAAGCTGAAATATTGCATCAAACTGTGCCTGTGTCTAGAGCCAGACAAAATTAGGTATTGCAAGGTGAAAGGGCAAGAAATCCTTTAGTAGGTGATTCTAGAATAACCTAACTTTAAGCAACTAGTTCTTGATCCTAGTTTCTCAGAGATGATTGAAGAATGCAGAAGAATAGCAAATCCCTCCTTTTTTTTCCCTTATTTCTTTTGTCTCTTAAAAAAACTTGTGTAAAGATGTCCTTATTTTCCAAAGGTTGTTTCTCATAGATCAGCCTTGCTAGGATTATTGCAGAACACCCATCTTTTAAAATGCTTCTGTTTCTTAGATATATTATAGGTTGTTCTAGGTAACAGGACCTTGCCAGCAAATTTTAGTGAGAAGCTTTTTAAAAACGTATATCATCAAATGAATGGTTCTGCCTCTGTGTAATGTAGTGTTTCCTTCAGGTGCAGTACAGAGCAGTTGTCTTCAGTGCTGCCTATTTGAAGAAAGCAGCTGAAGAGAAAGAGCTCTTTTTCCTGATAAAGTGATTACAAATATCACATTTACAGTGCTTGAAATCCTAACTTAAATAATAAGTACAATGGGTGAAGTACGTGCTGTAGGAAGAACTGCATTCCAGGTGCGTGGTAAGATCTTTCTAATTGCCATCCCCTCATCTCCATTTTTTTCTCATAATTTCTATTTCCTGGTTAATGTAAAATCTCTTTTTTGAGTCTGTTTTTCAATCCAAAGTGTAGTTGGTGATAAATTTCCATGAGTCTCATTTGCTTACAGCTCATGTAACATAGAGCCAATGCAAAAGGAACTATAAATTATTCTGGTAATAATCTGACCTTCCTTACCTCCTTGTTTAATCTGGTAGACCATATGTGGAGCTCTCTTTTAAGTCAATCCAAGAACATTTCAGAGAAAGAGTAAAGGAGGTCATAAAGTATCATAAGACCTTGACTTTAAAATTATTTTCAAGTTAGACTAGTTCAGAATGTAGTGATAACCATGATAGGTTTCATCTGCCTACAGTGAGCTCTAGAATAAAGGGGAAAATATCTGTACATTTTTTTGGTGTATTTTAAAAGCAAAAAAAGCCTGACTTAACCTGTGAGCACAATTGAGCCTTTTTGGAAAAGTATTATTCTGCCTTTCGGATTGGTGAGGTTTTATGTTAACAGCTACGATCTATTATTTATTGCTTTCATTAAATACTGAAAGTTATGTTACTATTTTAGTGAATAATTTGTTTAACACACAATCTTATTTCCTGTTAGGGCAATATGCAGGAAAACCCATTGCAGTTCTCTGCAAACTTGGTTGCAAAACTATCCTTCCTAAGCTATGGCTGTTTTTACTTTTACCTTGATGTTTTAGATGCTCATTTTACCCAAAGGAAAGAACTGATATCGGTATATGGGCACAAGTCCTTAGGGAGATGTTTTATATATGTATGCTGAATTTATAAGTATAAACTACTTCTGCTCTATATTTAAACTTCAGTGATACATGACTTTATGTATCAAATACACTTTAAAATCATATAAAAAAATCTTTACTGATATTTGATTGAATAAAGGGAATATGTAGGATAAGCATCAGAGAATGATCATCATATATTAATATGATGGAAGCATAAACTTATATGAAGTTTGCAAGATGCCTGAATGAGATAGATAAGTGACTTTAAAATGGCTTTTCCACAAATAGAAGATAAGGAATTAATGGGTTCATATCATCCTTGCTAAGCAGCCTCGGATAATTTTTTCCTGAAGTTGCTGGGTAAGATGTGTAGAATGTCAGGATTGAAATAATTTTTCACTGAGCTATCATGCCAGGAAAATTTGAAATTTTTCTAAATTACTAAATGACTCTTCTAAGTATGTGCAATATAGTTTTAGCTGGTGCAAGAAAAAGTACTGCTTAGGATTTTTTCCTGTGAGTTCAGCTGTCATTTGGGTACCCAACAACTTGCCAGCCCTTATGCAAATTAAAAGTCTGATATTTTTCATTTTTATTCACAAAAAGACTATATTCTTTTTTGATGTGGAAGTTTTACACAGTACACAAATTTCAACCATGACATAGATCCACTAGCCTTTGAGGATGTTTTTCATTGAAATGTAAAATTTTACAGTTGGGTTCAGATCCTTCTCCTCTGTGTTTTAAAGCACTTGATAGAGCAGAGCTTCAATTCTTATTAAGAACATTGGGCACCATGGAAAGGAAGAATAATAAAGCCCTTTCCATTGATAAAATGGTATTTTTATCCCTAATTTTACTGTTATGTACTGTATTATTCTTTTACAATGTCTGTATCTTATTAAAACACCATTATTCAATTTTTTTCTGTCAGCACACAGAGGGAAGAAATCATTCAGGAACTGGCTGTTTCTTCTTTCAAGGTTGATTAAAGCCTTGAGAATAACAGGAGTTAATGAAACTTAGGGGTACAGTGCTGTAACACAATTGATTTAACATCTAAGGCTATGTCTGTATTGCTTTGTTTCTGTAAACATTATGGTTGCATCCAGGCAGACTTTCCTCACTAAGGCGAATGAAGGACATGCCTGAGACAAGTAGTTCTCGAAACAGCCACATCCCTGTGTGTTTTGGAGGGTTTGTAATGGTGATGTCTGAGACCAGGCTCATGCTCAGTGTGTGTTCAGCTCATCCACCTGCCCTTGTTCGTATTATACTTGTCCTGGCAGCACAGGTGTGACACCAACTGCCTCAGGTTGGACCAGATGAAGCCATATTGCCATCCTGCCTCCATGACTCAGGTAGCAGTAGGAGTTTCAACACAGGGCTACATATTTAGCCATCAGCAGCATAAAATCCAGTCTGCTGGCTCAACGTTACTCTCTCCTTCTCACCCAAGTGCAGCTGTATCACCTGATGGGCCTTTGCTTCTTCCTCCAGTGTTTGAAATGTGGTTTGTTTTTATTTATAGCCCTCCCTGGAACACAGAGTAATGTCCATTGGAAAATGATGTGACTCAAGCTCATCTGAAAGAGCCCTTGAATATTTCCCTTTTGGACTCAATTGGAAAGCTGCAGTTTTCCATTTTAACTAAAAGTATTCTGTAGGGAAAAATCCTACATCTGCAGGGGCAGACTCTGTGACTCAATGCAGATCTTTCTCCTCTTTAACTTCCATTGTTTTCATTCTGGTTTGCTAAGGCATTTTAATCTCAGCTGTCTTCCAAATGAGGGATTCATGAATATGAGAACTCCAAAAGAGTAAATGTGGGTAAAACTTTGAAAAGCCTTATCTGTTTTTGACTTCTAGATTTGATAAGAAATTATTTGTTTTGAGCCAATAGGAGCACCACAGACATGGTGTCTGTTCTCAGACAACTGCAAGAGAAGTGTAGGGAGCAGAACAAAGGTCTCTATGTAACCTTCATTGACCTCACCAAAGCTTTCGACACTGTGAACAGAAAAGGCCTGTGGTAGATTTTGGAACATTTAGGATGTCCCCCCAGGTTCCTCTAATTGATCATCCTGCTACATGAGGATCAGCGTGGACAAGTCACATATGGCGATGCACTCTCTGAGCCCTTTCCAATAACCAATGGTGTGAAACAAGGTTGTGTTCTTGCACCAACTCTATTCACAATCTTCTTCAGCATGATGCTCCAAAGAGCCACAGCAGACCTCGATGAAGAAAATGGCATCTACATCCACTATCGTACCGACGGACGCCTATTCAACCTAAGGCAACTGAAGGCCCACACCAAGACCCTGAATCACCTTGTCCGCAAGCTGCTTTTTGCTGATGATGCCGCCCTCGTTGCTCACACAGAAGCAGCTCGACAGCGCTTAACATCCTGCTTTGCAGAGGCTGCTGAGCTTTTTGGGTTGGAAGTCAGCTTGAAGAAGACAGAAGTTCTCTACCAACCTGCACCTCCGGAAGTCTTCCATCATCCTCACGTCACCATAGGCAATTCAGAGCTTAAGTCAGCCCAGCAGTTCACCTACCTGGGTAGTATCATTTCCTCAGGCGGTAAGATTGACAAAGAGATAGACAACAGGCTGGCAAAGGCATACAGAGCCAGAACTTGACAGAGTAGACAGAACTTGAGAGAGGAAAAATACATCTAAAAATGAAAAAATGGCCCTTGGTTAATTTATATGTCTGCAGTCAAACAATCAGTTCATCATCTTTGAATCTTCTATTTTTCAGCATGTCAAAAAAGTGGTAGCTAAATATTTCAGATAGAGTTTGAGATTTGTTCAAAAATATTATAATTGCCAGAAAATGTTTGGTTTAGCTGGATTGACAGCAGGCTGTACATGAGCCAGCAGTGTGCCCAGGTGGCCAAGAAGGCCAATGGAATCCTGGCCTGTATCAGGAACAGTGCAGTCAGCAAGACAAGGGAAGTGATTCTTCCCCTGGACTCAGTGCTGGTGAGGCCACACCTTGAGTATTGTGCTCAGTTCTGGGCCCCTCAGTTCAGGAAAGATATTGAGGGGCTGGAGCAGGTCCAGAGAAGAGCAACAAGGCTGGGGAAGGGACTGGAGCACAAGTCCTATGGGGAGAGGCTGAGGGAGCTGGGGGGGTCTAGTCTGGAGAAGAGGAGGCTCAGAGGTAACCTCATCACTCTCTACAACTACCTGAAAGGAGGTTATAGCCAGGTGGGAGTTGGTCTCTTCTCCCAGTCAACCAGGCAGTACAACAAGACAGCACAGGCTTAAGCTCTGCCAGGGGAGGTTTAGGTTGGATATTAGAAAGAAATTCTTTGCAGAGAGAGTAATCGAGTGTTGGAATGGCCTGCCCAGAGCAGGGGTGGATTCACCATACCTGGAGGTTTTTAAGATGAGACTGGATGTGCCATGATCTAATAATTACAGTGGTCTTGGATCAAGGGTTGTACTTAATGATCACAGAGGTCTCTTCCAACCCAGTTGATTCTATGATTCTGGGAAGCTTTTTCCTCCATTTCTTTATCTTCTTTCATTTTTCTGCTACCAGGGGCAAAAGGAAGGGATTGGAAGAACAAGGTCAAGAGAAAAAAAAAGAAGTATATATTTTAAAATAAATTGTCTCTTTGTTTCTGAAATAAGAAGAAACATCTGAAAAAAAATTGAACAGCATGTAAGGAATGATGCTGTCTGAGTAATGTAATTAACGTGACTGTTGTTGATGCAGTTTTCACTCAGATAAAATCAATATAGTTATTTCTAGAGAGATGACTGGCTAGGTTATGTTTGAACAAAATAATGACAGAAGGGCAACTATTGCTGCCTGGTAACTTTAGAGTTACTTTTAAAAGTGACATACTTCAGGAGTTGTGGAAAAACAAGGAAAAGGGAACTTCCTAGTCAATACACTATGGAGCCCTTACAAGAGCAGAGCCCAGCAGGAAAGAAGGAACTGATTAGGAAGAATTAGAAGTAGAAATTGGAAAGGGAGTATCAAGAAAGTTTAGATTAGCTTCTTCAAGCTCAGAAACATTTTTTTGACAAAATATGATCCTATTTTGGAGCTAAGGCACAAGGTACGATCTACCCCTCAGTGGAAATAGGATAAATGTGGTTATAAAAATCAAACAGGAGGAGACAGCTGAATAAAACTGAATTCTTGCACTCTGAATAACTGAGGCTGGTAGTTGTCAAAAAAAAAGACACCAAACTAGATGGAATTAGGCTGTTATCATGGCAGTCCTAACTTTCTTGTATATCTAAAAGGAAAGGCATGCTGTATTTCTTTCTATAAAGCCTAGACATGATTCAAATATTAGCCTATAAATAAGAGAGTTTTAAAAAGTGTAGCTGTCTCTAAACAAAAACCCAAAAATTGAAGAAAATATTTTTGCCAAAATATAATACCAACCCCTGAACCCTCTCATATCTGGCTTCTCTTTAACCAAAGCAATCTCTTCCCCCCCTTAAAAGCCACTTTGGCTTAGATCTCTAGAAAACCCAATGTGCAAGGTCAGAGCTGGAACTGTTACTTAAAAGAAGTGCCATTTCATGAACTTAGGGGCTACACTGTCACCACAGTATGGCATTCATCATATTCAATTTCATTAATTGGTGAGGTAACAAAACACTGCATGCTTCTTTTTGCTTGGGAATTAAGAGTCCTCATGCCAAATCATAGAGCTTTTTCCATCTTTGAAATAGTAGTAAATAAGCAGCACAATTGTCTCTACTATAAGCAACAAATTAATACAGCTCTAACTGAAGCCTATTTTCAAAGGTTTTTACAGAGATGCAGATTACAGTAGAGGTATTGGTTAGTGATGCTTTAGAGCAAGAGTAACAAGTAAGCCTTCACTTACCAAAAGCAAGATGTAAGGTGTTGTTTTGATTCCTTCTCCACTGGCAATGCACCCTAAAACAGTACAGATTTAATTAGCACTGTTTGGTGTTCCTACGGTTTCAGGGCTTCACACATAAACTAAACAGTCAAACATGAAGTTTGCTAATTATAGAGCAGAGAAAATACACTACTATAATATACTATTTCCCTTCATAGAAATTCCAGATTTTCATTCCTTTTTCATACTTTTGTTTAGGTCTAGGGTGAACAAACATTTCTGACCCTGGACACCAACAATGTTACCCATGCTTCTAAAGGATATAATTAAGAAACACATCCTGGAATCTGGACTGTGCAAGCAAGAGGCTTCAACCTCGCTTCACTAAAATTCAGACCCTTAGTGAAGCTCCCTGAAGCAGCTGACGTCTGGCCCTCCTCTGTAAACTGAAGCACCTATAACTTACACTTGAAAAAACCTCACTCCTTATGGTTGCACTCTAGAATGTCAAAATACATCTTTTTAAAGAAAACTCCAACCGTAGAGCACTGAGCTGAGTTACACTGTGGCTTAAAGCTACAATAATCTTTTGCCTTGATAGGATCAGTAACCAAAACTAAGTCTTAAACACTGTGCATGAAAAGTAAGTGTCCATTTCAGGAGTCGTTTTTACAGCCTAGGGCAATATTTCAACACACTTGTATTGTGCTCTAGAATTTCTTTTTCTGTTTCAGTTTTGCTTTCTTTTGTTCCATTCATGGAGCAAAATTCCATGTGGATGTACTCTGCTCTTTCTTGAGGGAAGGAAATATATTTTTAATTGTTCTAACAAATTAGTCACATTGCTGAGGCATAAATAACATCTGTACTAATACCAAGTTCAGTAGCCCTTTCACAGCAGCTGTTAACACCTTTTCTCACTGCCAGAAGCTTCCGGATAGTGACTTGGAACAGAATCTTTCCATTTCACAGCAAGATAAGACAATCTAATTTTTATTATGTTTGAGCAACACAACATATTTTAGCATTTTAGTACTTCAAGGCGGGGGGAAGAGTAAAAGAAAAAAAAAAGAAAGAAAAAAAAGAAAAATGCATAGATCAAAATTATGAAGTGAAAAAAACTGAAAACCAATTCATTTCTTTCGTAAAACCAAGGAAGAAAATTAAATGGAATGAGAACCTATGGAGTAAAAGGAAACAGACAAAGCCATGGGAGAACATCAGGACGGAGAAGAAGCAAAAGTGTGAGTAAGCACCAGGAGCAAAGGGAATGAATAAAAAAGTTATGCTCTAGGAGGAGAGATACAAATCTACACAAATCATATGCCATAATTCAACTCCAGCTCCAGATGGGCAGAAATGAAAGACAGTAGGATACCAAAGTGGAAAGAGGAGGGGGAGAGAGAGAGAAACAGAGAACCACAGACATTATTTTACTTTAAACATCATATGGTTTATTAGAAAAACTCAATGACAGCCTGCTGCTAAAGAATTCTCAGCTGCAAACTTCATCTGCCACAGCTTAGCTTTGCCCTTGAGTATTTGAGCAATTTTAATTAAAATCTCACATATTTCTAAGTAATTTTTGCTAATATGTTTCTGCTCCAATTTCAAGCAATGAAATAGGGTCTTACTCAGACCTCTGAAACAATCAGTAAGTTCCATAAAGTGTGTACTGTCAAAAGGCCAAAACTATAAAACTCGTGATTCTCTTACACAATGTGAATACAGCTTTAGAAAACATCCTGTAGGGAATAATCCTCTGCTGGCAAGGAGATAGACAGGATGGCTTAATGGGCCTATTCCATCAATTTCTATGATGTTATCCGTGTAATACTTGACCTTTTCTCATTAATCACGTTCACTGCCACATGGGTAGTTTAAAGAACTTGCAATATTTTTCAATATCCAAGGAGGTAAAAACTGGGTGATCATTAGACCATCTGACCTTACTCTTCCTGCAAGACAAAAAGAATCTTCCATTCCTCCCATGCTTATGAAATTAAAATTAAAAATTGATTCATGGACCTTTTACATCTCCATGCTCAAGCATGATTTCCTTCTACAAAGAGCTGGAAGAAACTGCTGCAAAATCATTTCTCTATCCCAGTCAGCACTGCTTTCTTGAGCTGTGGAGTCACAGCAAACCAAACCAGTTGTTCCTGAGCAAAGGAAAACAGAACATGTTGGTAGAACACAGCACAGAAAAGGGTTAGAGGATGACTCTCCTCTTCAGTCTATTTGAATTATTTACCACCTGTACTCAAGCCAGAAGGATGCTCTTTCAAGGTTATCAGTCCTGTACACTTCTAATATCTACAAGCCACTTCCCATTTGTAGTACTTGCTACCTATTTACTTCTCTGATGTTTAACCACTGCAGGAAAAGAGAGATGAAGAGTCATATGGACGCTCCTGGGACAGCTCTCATAAAAAGGGCTCAAGTGGCCCTCTTGACTTCTCCCTTGCTTCTGTCATAATAATTAGCAGAAAATGTGACTGTGAATAGGCACGAGGTGCAGACCAGAGATATCAGAGTGAACAGCTAAACTGATTTATTCCTGATGGAATTTTATCAGGCGGAAACATTTTGCTGTTGGTATCATGTTCACCTGTCCATAGCACACAGCTGGACTAAATCCATCAGAATGAAACACACACCTCTCATCACTGGGATCATACAAATAGAGCAAAGAAGAAAATTTGTAGAATTATCATCTTTGATAGTACACCTAAAGCCATAACCACTCACTTCTCCATTCTGATTAGAACTGTCTCCTTTCATTAAGACAAATTTTCCCTAATAGCCTCTATCATGGAATTATTTTGCCCTCACACTCCATGATTCAACTCCCCCACATCCTGAAAGGAAAACAGCTGTCTACGCCCAAACTACTTTACTGATCCAGCAGAACTACTGTAAGCAAGTCCGAAATTCTTGTTGTTTTATTTGGCCTAGGGAAGATCACGGAGTAAAGCACCCTCAGCTCAAGCCTCCTGGGGCACAATATTGATTTCTTCTAACCACAGCGAGTTACAAAACATCTGACTCGTGCAGTTCTTGGTGGATAAACTGCCTTGCCAAGTAAGCAAGTAGATTAAATTAAATAATAGAACTCAAAATATGAAATATCCTCCACTGTTGCAGAATCTTTTTCCTCACTGGTTGCTAGTGAAGGCAGAAAGATGATCCCACCACAGACTGTGCTTTAAGGGCTGGGTATGCAGCTGGCAGGTACTCAAGCCTATATTTAAAAGCATAGTGGGGATGAGGGAAAACTGAGATGAGGGGAGAAGGGAGAGTTGCTGAGAAGAATGGGCTATTTTGGGCTACAAAATAACTTTGTAATCAAATCACGGGGTTTTTTCCTGAGTAAATGGGAGGTGGGGGAAGAGGGAGGGAGGAAGGGAAAGGTTTTACTGCTCCTTCAGAGTCATTAAAAAAAAAAACAACAACTTTAAACATAAAATATGTGAAATCTAAATACAGAACTTTATTTTTTAAAAGAGTTCTTGATAGCAGTGCATATAGAAGTTCTGTCACTGCAAAGATAAATACTAGGTGTACAGAAATGAGTAGAATGGTTTTCCCCTTTGGAAACTCTATTTGCTCGTTATGTATTTTGAGCACACCTACCACATATTTACTGAGGGTCAGGAGGTCTGATAGGTAAATAACTAGAACAAAAATTATTCTACATAAAAAAGCATCCCATCAGACTTCTAAGACCTGATAAAACCCTGGCAAATACGTTAATTAAAAAGGACTAGGCCAACTGCAAATGAGGATAGTATTTCACTTTTCCATATATTACTAGGGTAGAATTTTATTTCTTTGAAACTATTGTTCACTGTAGATGCCTTCTCACTTATGAGATATATTAAAAAATACATTTTATTTCCTGACTAGCAGACCATACTGCCTTTATTAAAGATAATTCCTATGACAATACTTTTTCTTTCACTTGTTTAACCTTCTTTTTGGAAAGTTACTCAAAGTGCATTAAGATTACTTAAAATATGTCTCCACAGATATCGCTCTTAAAACAGTTACTGTACTGCCCCAAGAGACAGATGAGGGGAATGTTAACATAGTGTGTACTGTATGGCAAAATGAACAGCATAATAATTAAAAAAAGCCTTTACGTTGTAAGAGAATCTTAAAATGGTCTCAAAGGGATGGGGGAAATGCCAGAAACCCTCCTAGTGAACAAGGCTCTCTTTAATGAAACGTTGTGCAAAATTTGCTAAATTAGTCATAAGCCCCTCCTGCTTCTTTTAAACTGAATAAGAATTAAAAAGTTGGAAAGAAATATTGCATTTAGGAGCAAATCATGATAATAGCTTTAATCATGAGAAATATGTCACAGTTAGCTAAGTGCCAAGCACCCATGCATATACTAGTGGCCTCTATTTCCACCTGAACTGTCTTTCAGACCCATTCGCTTCACTTTCCTTCAATTTCTCATCCATAAATAACATCACTGAATTATTTTACCTCCTCGACAGGGTGTGCTAGAAAATACTGGAAAGTATTAGAAAAATAAAAAGCATTATAAAAGCACCAGATAGCATCTGAGAGCTACAGAAAGGCAAGAGACCCTTGCTATCATCAAACCGAGAGTCAAAACAGTAATACTGTAAAAAACAACATGTCGGAATTTCAAGGAAAAGAATGATCAAGAACAGAGGAGGGAGACCCTGCAAAGGATTGGTTCTTAGATTACAGAGACTGGACACTGGCTTGTATTCTCATTAGAGCTAGAAGAATCAGAAGTTCTGCCAGATACATAATGTAATATAGAAAGTATTTTAAAATAGAAGCCTTCCTTCACACACACACAAAATGTGTTTTCCAAACCTCTTATTGTACTTTTCTCACTTACTCATTACAGTTCTCTGTCCTGCTGGCTTATAAAAATAAGTTCTCACTGGTTGTCTTTTTACCTTTCTTCTCAAACTGTCCATCACAATTCATTCTTGTCTATCTCTAGTAATACTATGTCCTGTATCAAGATTAAATCCAGAAGAGATTTCCTGACAAAACAGAAATAAATTCCTTATGCATTGGACCCATCTGCCCAGAGATGTAATGGGATTGAAAACAATAATCCTATAATTTCACTGTTGCTCTAGAAAATACACTCAAGAAGGCTTTTTCATCTTCAAACTGGAGTTCAAAGAATGGGAATTTCACATGTTGCCTCTATTTTCCAAAATCACAGCATTTGAAGAGGAGATGCACAAACCTGCATACAAACCAACCACTCACAGAGACAAAAGAGACCTTTTCTTTCTCTCCTCTAGCACATCAGGACAAAAGAAGAGAATAGTTAAGAATCATCATCATCTATTTTTTCACTGCAGCCTCAGTCTAAGAAGAAGAAACACAGAAATGTCAGACACTCTCAGACTGCGCACCCTTTTAGCAATTAGTAGGCAGAAAGATGCATTTCAAGACAATTAAGAGAAGGAGAGCTAGAAATCAATCCCATAAAAATCAGCCAGTGTATTTGGATGTTATGTCACCTCATCAAGAGGGATTGTGGTTGTTTTATATAAAGAAATGAGAAAGCAGTAGGAAATTTCAGGAAACTTGTCCTACAAATACTCTAAACGAGCATATTGGTTTGGGGGGTTTTGCCATAAGGAGAAAGCAGCTGGCCTTCATGGCTATATACTCAGATTTTCAACAGCAAATAGGCACCTGTAAGTGAAAAGCATCTTTTGCACTATTTGACAGTCTAAACCTGTCAAGAGGTATCCTTTGATTTTTTCCACTAGTGTATGAGTACCAGCAAAAAGTAACAAAAAAAAAGTGAGCGCTCCTTTCTACATACATATATATATATATGCACATATGATTTTTTACATCAAGCACACTTTAAATCCACTTAAAATATTGTATACTTATCTTTATGGTATACTACTGATTAATTAAACAAAATTTGGTGTATTGCTAAATTCTAAACTTTATCAACATCTAAACGTCTTACAGTAATAGGATACTTTTGCCAGCAAAATGTACAATCTGACCAAAAGCAGAGTTGTTTAAAAAGCCTTCATTTCCTTGAGCTCATTGGCATCACCATGTTTCAGAACACAGCTCTTTTCATTCAGAAAAGATGAGTAACCAAACCAATAGCACTCACCAGGAGTCTCTTCAACACAAGCTTTAAAGCAAATCATTATACTGACAGCATAGGACAAAACAATACACTGACAGTATAGCACAAAACAACATATTCCGTGGAAAATATGTGCTTACTTTTAGAAGAGATGTACTAGACATTGCTACAGGGATGGTCTGTTGTTTTTCCACCAGTATGTCTATGGGAGAAGCAAATAAAGAGCTGTGCTCTTCAAGGAGAAAGCAACAAACATGACCAAGTGACAGCCTTCCAGCATTAGCTCCATAGGCACAATTAACCCAGAGGAGAAAAGTCTGGAATTTATAAAAGGCATTAGCTACCAAGTACGTGAACTCAGAAATTGCCAACACCAACTATGTGACCACAGAATCCAGGATATTTTAATCACAGCCTTTTCCAATTTAAAGCCAGAAATATTAATGTAATATATCTAAAATAGTCCAATACATCACATGGCAAATCCCAGCAAGGAAAGGACTGCTTTGCTTGCCTTCCCCCACCTGGGAGTGAGAGGGGTGTGTAACGCACTGGCTGCCAGTATGTTCCCAAGGACTGGCAGCATGGGATGTCTCACTGAGGCTGAGCTCTGGCCAGCTGACAGGAATCACAGCCCACTTTCTGCTTCCTTCTGTCTGTTGAGTTCCTTCAGCTTTTTAGGAAATTTTTCTGCAGTGCTTCACTCTGCCCAGATTAGTTTTTGGCAGTCAGGAAAATAAATACAGCAGAAGGAATATAAAAGGACTGCTTTTATGACATGGCATTTTTTGACATTTATAGCAAGAGACTGAGAAATCTGCTTTCACAGAAAAATCAAACATGAGATGTCAATATCTATTGTATCTTAGATAATGGTTTAGGTAATGGGACAAACCTATTTTCTTTTAAATTTCACAGAGCAGCACATTTTAGCCACTTACTGTTCTTAAACATACTTTTTTAAAAAATAAAACAGAAAAGAACAGCTTGCATTGTGCCAAACACCTTCAAACCATAGGCAGCCACATAAGAGTCCAGAGAAGGCTGATCATGCCTTGCTCTCCACCTCTTCCTCTGGCTTCCACAATATACACAAGAGGCCAGAGATCAGAGCACACAGCATGCCCAATATCAAGTGTCATGGGAGGACAAAAAATTGAGGAACCACAGAGCACTCTGGGTGTAGGCTGGTCCAGATGCAAAATCCATCTGTGTCTGGCTTTCAGAGAGTACCTGCTAGAGCTGCCGACCCCTCTTATTCATCAGGGAATAATCCAAGGAATTGCCACCAGCCTGTCAGGGTAGTCCCAGCACCTCTGTTCTCCCAAGGCCTTCATGCAACCAACTGGGGCATAGCACTCCCAATTTTTTTTCCAGTCACTATCAATAATATGCATTGGCTGAAGCAGATGAAACGTTAGTGAGTACTGCCAGTATTGCCCAATCTTAATTCCAGGTTAAAATTAATTCATTCTGGAATATTAATCTTCATACTTTAGTATGGACAAAGCAGATCTTTTAATATTTTTTTTTCTTACTAAAGCAGGTCTTCCTGGTCAGAAGCTGTCAATAAATTATTCCAGCTGAGAAAGTCCAAGAGTTAAGGCAAACTTTACCAATCACAGTTCAATACCTATGAATAATGCCAGCCTTGTCTCCCTCACCTGGTGGCAATTCAATTTCCTGAGAACATCTATCTGCCATATAATTTACTGCACACGTAAGAATATCTGCAAAAGTAACACTCACTGACTCCCACTGCATTTGATGTCCTGCTATTTTCCAGCTATGCAGTGAATTAGCTGTTTTCATGTTCCTGTCCTGACAGCCAAAAAAGATTTCTTTTCAAGATTGTTAGTTCAATTTAGTTAATATAAAACACCTGAAAACATCATTAGGATGCTATCACACATGAACCTCTCCTTACTGGCTGTTGCCATTAAAATGAAGGAACAAGTAACTGGGTTTTAATGCAGTCCCATTGAAAACTAAAAATACAATTTCACTTTTTATGGTGTTTTTTTGTTATATTGTCTGCAGGGATGAGATACATACTGATTCTTAAGCCCCACAGCGAATGAGTAGTTTCTTCATGTAACAGACATTATCTTTCTTTCTCTTCAATAGACTCACCTGAAAAAAGCATCACAAGAGTCTGTCAGAAGGTGCCTGACAGTAGCATATGTTGAAGCACTTGAGAGGTTTTAGTTCATTCAGGCAGAAGAAGCTGACTATGAAATAGCAACACGGGAATTCAAGGAGAAACTCCATGCAAAGAAAATGAAATGTAAAAAGACATACACGTTCCAGAGCCCAGTGAGAAGGCAATAAAAAAAGAACTGTGCTGCCAGTGTAAGCCTGCAGAAAGTAGCACAGAAAAACTGATTCTGGTGACAGACCAGGCATCACAACTAGAATCAAAACATTCCAGTACGTGCTATTAAATGACCCAGAGCTAACCTTGACAAGGTACATGGAACGTGCCAGGCAAAATGAGCTGGTTTTTGAAAGAGGGATAGTCCTCTGCCATTACAGACATTATTGAAAATCAAAAATGCTTTACAGAAGTAAAAAGATGTAAAAAAAGCTCCAGACTTCAAAGTCAGAATTAATAAAAAATACACTATAGTCAGCATCAGGGGTGCGGTCCCATGGTGTAGTGGAGTGCACTCCGGTCTCCGAATCCCAAGGTCATGAGTTCGAGTCTCAGTGTAAGGACCGTCCCCGGCAGTTCAATGCCTCCCTGCCATCCGATCCCCTCAGATCTCGGATGCCAAGCAGGGTCAGCCCCGGTTAGTACCAGGTGCTGTAGATAGTCCTAAGGACTTCTCTGTCACTGTCCAAGCTCGCTCGGCCATGGCAGATAGACCTTAGGACTTAAACGGTGGGGCCAGTTCTGCGCACACTGTGCCTCACCTAAAAACATCCACTGCACAGGCTCGGAGGGCACACCCACATGGGAAGATTAGCCATTACACACATAGTCAGCATTAACAACAGTGAAAGTGAAACTACTCAGAAATTGGCGGGAAATATGTAAGAACTATGAAGGGTTTTGCTCCTTGGGTTCAAAATCAGCGCAGGCCAGCTTAACACACATGGAGTTTACAAGCATGCCAATACCCACCATTATCAAAAAATAAGTATTCAGAGAAGACAGTATCTCAGAGAAAGATTAATGAACTATCAGTTAGAAAACATTACAGGCCATTCTCCCTCTTTATAATGGAACCAAGTGTAGAAGCTAACATTATAGTATTAAAAAAACCCGCTCTTACCTCTAAGAATATTCACAATCAGTAGATGAATGGGTAAAGACTCAGGAATCCCATTAAGAGTATATGTGTATCAGTCAAAAAGAAATTGAAAAGGTGCATCATGTAGCCATCTCAAATACAGAACAGCTGCACTAAAATGGGTGCTACCTCCTATCAACACAGAAGACTTACTGGGAAAGGACAGCAAAGCAATTCAGGAAAAAGCAGGTTACTTTTGCAAGCACTAAGTAAACCCATGGAATGCAAAATACAAATCAGAAAATCTTCCCTGTTCGCATCAGCGTAATCCCAATCTTAAGAAAAGGTTAGGTGTATTATCTGGAGAGTCCCATACCAAGCAGAGGTCTCAACAAAATGGATAATGTATTTGCACACCACTGTCACAGAAAGGCATTTTGTTTATGAAAAGACACAGGAGGAAAAAATAAAAATGTACAAGGATTTATGTTTTCTAATATAGAAGCATTTTCAAGGTAAGGCTGGTGCAGAATTATTTTATAAAATTAACATATCAGCATCTATTGCAAAAATCAAAATGTGTCACCCATGTCCTTAGGAGAACTTCTTCCCCAGTCTGCTACTTGGGATCTGCACAGCTTCCACATCTTGTCACCAGGAAATACAACAGTGGCAAAGGGAAGCAACTACTACACAGAACATATTCACGATTGGAGAGAAAAAGATGCAGAGGTGCAAGTCAAAATTGTATCAACACTCTGAGTCGCTGCTTCTTCCCAGTATCACCTTCCTTTGAGCTACCCTACCAACTCTTTACCACAGCAACACAGCAGTGATGAACCTTTACAAGTTCAAATAAGCTTGCATTGAAGTGAAAAATCCCCATCATGAGGATTACTTAAAAGTGAATAATGAAATGCGGCAAAGGAGTGCAGGCTGACAACAGCAAACCTGCGGAGAAGATGAGTATACCTGCTCCAGACAGTGAAGCAAAAGATAAAGATGTTCCTTAAAGCAGCAAACTGCATAGGGACCCTAATCTAGCAAGAGTATCAGATTTACAGCTGGGTTCTGGTAGACTACACTAGCACTAGTCACACAGTAAAATTTTCTCCAGTGCAAATAAGAGTATCACAGTTTGTCTTTAAATTCTGCTCTCTGTTAAGCATTGCAGCCAGAGCTGAGTATGCTCTTGCTTATAGCAGAAAAAAAATATATATATAGCTTCGCCTTTATAACAAAGGAGTTGGAGGAAGCGAAGGTCTGAAAGATAGCAGTTGTTCTAACAAAGGTTAATAAAAGCAAAAAGTTTTTAAATAGAAAAGCTTTAAATTTATTGTCTCCATGCTATGTGCCAGCTATCTTTATCATACAGTCATGTAACTATAAAATAATGATTTTCCAGTTGCACGTTCTGACATGATGAGCCAAAGAACTATGGCAAAGAACACAGGCAACTTTTGCTGAAAACAGAGACTCTGCCTAATTTGCAAAACCTTTATAATGGAGTCATCCAAACAAAAATTCTCAGCTTTTAAAACAATATGACAATGTAATAGTCTTTCCTCTCACAGCATTCCTATAAAATAAATAAATATGTAAGAATCCACCTTGATTACTAAATAATAATTGACCCCAGGATCCCATCTGATGAGAGTGCCAAAACTGCTCGAATTTTTCCTATCCAAAATCATTTGCAGAACAAGCAGTGCAGAAGTACAATTGTCCAGGATTTTGTAATTTTTAGAACGTACTGTAAGTATTGTTTAGTTCTTCTACTTTTTGAATAGTTGGCTGAGGCAATGGAAATCCTCCATCATGGTTATCTGTTCCCGGATCTCTGTTATTAGTCTTTGTAAATGCAAACCAGCATTATCACGTTCTAAACACTTAGGCAAACTATCTGAGCCCCAGGAAAACAGCACCTATGCTGCAGTCTACTATGAAAAAAAAGATCGTAATAGAAAAGGCATGAGTCTCTGGACTTTCACTATTTTTTTCTCCAGACATTCACTTTTAACAAGGAATCCTATGGAAAAGCCATCTTTTAATATCTATTAGGAAATAAAAAGTAACATTGCTGAGTTGACATTCGGTTTCTACACAGCTGGAGAAAAGAAAACATTCACCTGTGCACAAAGAAAGATCATATGTGTTTTGGTATTTTTATGTTTCGAAGGGGAGTTCAAGGAGAGGGGGACTTAGAAAGAGCATATCAAAAGAACGAAAGCAAGGAAGAGCACTGAGTTTGGAACAGGAAAAGATCTGTTTTCTAAGAAAAAAAGATACAACTTCCCATGACTGCACATATTCAGACTAAGAAGTGTGTTTTGCAAGGTGTTAAGTGTTCTGACTTGGATCCAATAAAGCACTTAATCACGTACTTGACTTTAACTACATCAACAGTCCTGTAGGACATCAGTTAAGCTGATCTTAAAAAAACCGCTTGAAAATATTTGAAGTCACGTGCTTGTAAGTCCTGTTGATTGGTTTGAATTCCCCTCTTCTTGTCCAGGTAAAGGCAAAAGCTGTTAGAGCTAAACCTGAGGGAAATATAATTTGAAAATAGTCTGCCTTCAAAACCAGGTTTCATGAAGGTTTTGTATTTCTCATTAAGAATAAAAATTCCAAAAACATTTGTCCTCTCTGTTCTGTTACTAAGCACAACAGGAAGAAATAGTAACTCCCACTCTGCCCTCATTCCCCAGTTCTCCATTTTCCTTTTTTTCTTTCTTTTAATACTATAATTTTGGTTTTTATTCATCAGTTTTGAGGAATTACAAAGTAATTTTCCCAGAAGGAAAAGGAGAAAATGAGCAAGGTATTAAAATGTCTACACTTTTTATTTAAAGGTCTGAAATGCTAAAAAAAGCATAGCCTGACTAAAACAAATATTTTTGCTTTAGGTGTGAGCATATGTAGGCCTGTAACTTTCCGATTTTTGAATTAGAAAGTTTTAAAGTCTTTGTAATCAAAGTTGGCACTAGTTTACAATAAAATAGCACTCTGAAAGACTAAAAGTCCAGAATAAACATCAGTAGCACAAGACCTGCAAATGTAAAGTGCAAAAAGGGAGCCAAGTTTATCTGACTCTCGGGCCAGAGAGTCCTGCTTCCCACTAACCATTGCCCCTTCCTACTAAAACTGCTTTATAGTGCTGGAAGACAGATGACACAGAAACCAAACCCTAAAACTCCACGTGCTGACCCATCAACTTTTGTTGCTACATCTCAGTGAAGGAGGGAGGGTTTGTACAGCTGTGATCCCACCTCATCCTCAGTGCACACAAACCATACAAGCCAATGCTGCAAGGGCAACAGAGCCCTCAGAATCTCCTCAGCCTGTTTGCTACCCCAGAAAAAAAACTGTGCTGGGACTATGGGTGAATTTTGAACTATGTGCTATTAACAACAAAAAGACAAAGAATGATTAGAGCTGGAGGTCAATTAGAACTCAGTCATTTAAAGGTTTTACCTAGAGGAAGTAGAAAAAGAGAAGAAAAATTTCTTTCACTCCATTCTGTTTCTCAGTTTCCACTTCCAGGTATTTCTCCTCTTCATGAGTTGTGTGCATTACTAATCCAAGCTAAAATACTTTGAGCACAATGCTAAATAGTATAGATCTCTGCACTGGGGATAGTTGAACCTTTTTCACCTAGACTTTGTTTCCTGGCATATATAAACAACCATTGTGTAAACGTCCCTGAAGAAACAGAAAAACCTGTAGATGCTTCTTCCAAAGCCATTTCCCTGAGCCACATATTTCCAAAAGAAATTCTATGTCAGATGCAAAAGAAACAAGCTTCTGGATTCCATGTAAAGTAAAAACATTTTATATCCATTATCAGCATATTGGCTGCAAAAGTTTTCCAGTTGGCACATTCTGGCATTTAATAAAAAGCAAATTTTCGGGGGCAAGAAAAAGGAGAGTAATAACTAGCCTTGGCTATTTTCTCCAGCTGTTTTGTCCATGAATTCCTGCCTCTGCACTGTACCACCTTATCTTCTGTTTGAATCAATTATCAAATTGTGTGAAATTCAAAGTAGTTGAATTTTTTTCTGACAGAAAAAAATTATCTTCTGTTTGAATCAATTATAAAATTGTGTGAAATTCAAAATAGTTGCATTTTTTTCTAACAGAGGATGAGCACAGAGAAACTTAAGGACAGCACATTGTATTCTCAGTATTTGTCTCTATCACTTGCAGATTTACACAGTCATGATGCACATTCACATTTGCCAGCACAGAAGTACAGAAGCCTGTCACGGGTTTAGCCAGGTGGACCTAAATTTAGGCTTTAAAATTCAGATTAGGCCTAGAATTGTCAGCTGACTTGAGCTGGGCTGGGCTAGCTAACAGCTGACTTCTTTTAGCCAATAATATTGTATTCCATACCATACTACATCATCTCAAAAGAAGTAAAATCCAGTGTGTGGGAGGGGCTGGGGCAGTTGCTTCACAGCTGTGGTCCCAGCAGGACACACTGTGCTGTCCCAGGAGGGATGGGGAGGCCCAAGCCCACAGCACCGGCTCACCATCATGTTATCTTAGGGAAGTAAAATGTTTGTTCTTAGTTCTCCTCTTTGCTTAAGTCTGTCTTTGGGGAATTGACTTCTTTAGAATGATTTGTAGTTAGAATGGTAAAATCTGTGCTTTCTGGGGAGTGGGAAGTTATATATAACTTGTATAAGTGTGTGTTATATTGTAGTTTTCTTTCAATTTTCTCTTTTCTGTATAAATACATGTAGTTAGTTTCAGCATAAACCTAGCTTTGGAGGGGTTCTTTCCCTCTCCCTTTTCTTTCTTCCTTGGCTAGCTGGGGGGAGAAGGAACCCTTTTCTCTGTACTTGGGCAGTTGGCGTTTTGCCAGCTCAACCCAAGACAAAGCCTTTCAGGAATACCCTTCATCCATCCTTAAAGCCCCACACATTATCATCCAAGAGACAAAACTTTCTGATTCCAGTAGATCAGTAGTTCTGTCTTACTTATGTGACTATATGAACTTCAGCTAGTCCATAGCAGAACTGTCAAATATTAGTGCAAAGACCTAGATCATCAGACTACTTTCATTTGGACACCCATTCAGAAATACCATCTCTTCTCTCATTGCTTGGTTGTTAATGTTAACAAATGCAAGAGCAGGACTAAAAAAGAAAAGAAAGGTTCGAATATCTTCTGGAATATTTCCTTTTTTCAATTTAGGTTACATCATTTACATGCTTAATCTCTTTCAGGCTGGAAGAAAGACTCACTCTCAAACTACTAATATGCTACAGCCCCGCAATGCTACCTGCTTATTAGCTCACCAAACCAAAATTCTCCACCTGGGGAACATTCTGGGTAATTGACCAGAAGTTTGGGAGGAACAAGCCCCCTCATTCCCCAGCCTGTTTCTGATCCCAGTGCAGAACTGCTGCAGCCAGTACCACAGTACCCAGTGCTTCCCACTGCATTGAGAGGCAGCCAGAAAACACATATGGTCAGGGGCTGTTGGCACAGGCCTGGCTCCTTCCTTGCTGACACCTACTCTGTCCACCCCAGCTGTCTTAAACAATGTAATATAGGTAAAGCCTGCAGAGAGAGATATTGGTGCATGCAAACCATTACTGAAGCCATACACAGATCAGCAAGCAGCTCCTCCATAACACACAGGCTGTAGTCAAAGTCTTTCAAGCCTAAGTACATTTATACAACCCACAGACGAAAAAAGTTTAACAGTATGCATCCAGCAGCGAAACAGAAGCAACTATTGGACACCTATTCCTACCTATTCATCTAGCTTATAGACATTGCAGAACTATTCACTGTCTTCCTTCAAAGACTATGTCTTCACAAGAAAAACAAAGTTCATACTCTTCCACAAAAGTCCTGCATTATCTTTCTTGAATGATCTGGTTATGATAACCCTACCATTTCTATTATTTACTCCTGTATTTACTGTCAGATAATTTTACCAGCTGACTCCTTGACTTGTTAAGTAGTCTATACATATTTAGGATGCAAATGCTGCTTCCCTATCACCAATTAAAATGGCTGTCAATGTTATTTCTGATACCATCAATTCTTCATCAGAATGTACAAATGGCCCTGTTTCATTTCTTCCAGTGTGACAGAATGACAGCTTTGATAATGGTGTGTTGAGCAATCAAATCCCCAGCACCAAACACATACCTGTTCACCTACCCTTGCACAGGGAATAAAGGCACAGCACTTCCAAAAAGCTCAGTATCTAGGCTCCAAATCCCAGACAATGTGCTAATAAAACACAACCTATATTGCAGCAGTTTTCCACTCTTAAATCCACCCTCCTCCCCATAGGAGTCTGAGAAAGGCTAATGCACAGAAAAAATAAACATCAGCCAGCCCTGGAATCGCTGCTCACTGCATGGCTGGCATATTTTCTGTGTTGCTTCCAAAGCTGCAGGCATCTCCCTTTGTTGCCGATGCAGATTGTTTCCAATCTCTCAGCATGTCTTTCTCAGCCACTTGCTCCCGAAACTTAAAAGGAAAACAGTGCACACTTAATTTGAAAAATGCTCTGCAGATTCCACAGCAGAAGGGGTTGAGTAGGTTGGAGGGGGTAAAGAAACTGTTTCAGAGTGTTATTAAGGCCATGTGTGATAGGCTAAACAAAACCTCCAGGCAATTCTGTCACAAGTTATTTTCTCTCCTTACAATTTGTATAGCCAAGTGGGTGGCCATATGTCTAATTCTTCTCCTTGTTTTTTGACAAATGAAATTAGGATGATTTAAAATTTTTTAATAGCTTTGTTCAATAGCAGTTGTGCCTTTATTGTTTTCAGATGCACTATGTGCAACTGAATAAGTTTCCTCATTAAACACAAAAGCAGATGATGATCGTGCTGATGAGGCTCCTTGTACGAGCGGGTAACTCCAACATATCAGGCTATATTTATCGTTCATTCCGCTAGGGAAAAGGTCATGAACTGTCTTACACACATCATGGAACCAGAGCATAAATTCAGAGCCAGAACACCAGACTTTGTCCAAGATGCTAAAAGAAAAATACACAGAATCTGAAGAAAGTTGACAGTAAAATAATAAGCAAAGTTCATTCCTCTTTCCTTTTCACACTAAAGCAAAGGTCAAGATTAACATAAATAGGGTGGAGTTTTGGGGGGGTTTTTTCCCCCAGACTTGAAGCCTTCAAATGGACAAGGCTAGGGCTTCATTCACAGTCTGTGTAAACAAAAAAGTTACCCAATAAAAGTCTTGATCTCAATGGCATATGCAGTGACGGGACCGTACTCCAAAATAGGAGATTCAGAGTAAAGAGTCACAAGGTAATCTAAAAGAGGTTTACATCTCCAATCTGTCTCAGAGATCAGTCTGTAAAAATGGGATTTTCCTTCTGCCTTCTGAATAACACTATCAATTTTTTTTTCTTTTCTGAGCACAGAAAGGTGCAGAAGCACATATTTAACTCAACAATCAAGCTCTCCCTGAGAAGTAGGATTGGGGCTCTTATGATATAATGATTCTGTTGCTTTACTCATCCTCTATGATTTAAGCTACTCAGCATCTCTAAGTGAGGAGTGGACACCCCTTTCCATCACTCTGAAGCAGCTACCCTACACAGAAAAGCAGCTGTTTGGGAATAAAGCAGTAAATTCACGTACATAGTTAATATCTGCTATAATGAATTTCCAACAATGGAAAGTGAAGACACTTCATTCAAACGGCTCGGCATATCTATGAGAGATTAAATGGTAGTTCTGGTAAACCAATCATTTATCCTATTCCTCATTTCACTAAAAGCTAGTCAATTTGTACTCTCTGATAAAGACTCAGAACACCATTCTTAAAAAGGGGTCAATTCATGCACCATAGTTCAGTCTCAGCAATTAGAAAGGTTTTGGATTGTTGTATGCAGTGTTGCTCCCAGGGAGACTGCCTTCTGGAAATTGATATTCCAGCATGGCAATTGTTTTCTCTCAAAAAGTGCACAGTCTTTACTGGGTGAGCAATAAATATATATACACGTCAGGGAACAAAGAAGGAAATTGGGCTATCTGCTTCTCTTCTTCTAGCCTGGTTTTACATTTTCCATCCATTTATTCAAATTCCAGTCTCTTCGCATGTTTCTCAGTTCCCATCTCTTTTTAGGTTCTTTGCCAAGGCAATGGCACTTTTATTTTCCCTCCACAATATAACTCACACTCCAAGCACAGGATTATTTTTTTCTGTCCTAGTCTTGTTTCTTACCTTGACACAATGTCTTCAACTCCCTACAAACCGCCTTCATTTAATCTTTATTTCCTAAATGCTAACCCATTTCCACGTCTTTACGTGTAAAAGAATTTCTTAAGCCATTTTACGTCCTTTATAATTCTTAAAATACTCAACCAGTCTCTAACAGTGATTTTTAATTTCCTCCCTGTGCAGACCTTATTGTCTCTCAACTCCAGGATAGTTCCCATTGCCTCAGGTCTGCATTTAGCAAAGCCAATAGTACTTCTGCCACTGCTTTCAGCAAGACGTAGATTAAGTCTTTACATTTTAACATAACCAGATGATTTCTACTTAGCATGAAGTGTAGTTACTATCCAAGTTTTTTATGTTCCAAGCAATTTCTTAGCATAATAAATTTTAAATCCATTGGGTTTAAGTGTTTGGAAATTATCTGCTAGTATATATATAGCAAGTTCACTATATTCATATTTTTATTATCTATGTAGAGCTAAGGAATTCCAATTATGAAAGGCTCTATTGTATAAGCTCGTTAAAAGTTAATATCCACCAAAACATTGTTTCTTTACAATCATTTACCAAAGCAAATAAGCACCAAGCTTTTTATAAGAGAGACACTATCTTACATAAGATTCAATCTTGTTCCCTCCAAAACACTCCCAACAAGTCTGAGTCACAACAAGAGATTTAAATAGAAATGAGATCATCAACCACAAAATGGATTTGCTTTGACCAAGTCTCCATTTTCCACACTTTGGATGCATCACATCCTAAAACAGGGCCACAAAATTTGTGGAATTTCCCTACTGAAACACTTATCAAAAGGAAGGGATACATGGCTAACTTTTCAATGGGTAAGGCAAATGGAAATTACTTTCTCTTCATAGTTCACTAAAGGAGTCATATTGTACACGGTTTTATGCTAGAAAATTCATTGGCAAAGCTGGATGTTACCCAAAGCAGGTATGTATAACTCAGAGTACTCTATTTATTTATTTATTTAACCTGTAATCTATGTCTTTCTGTTTCAATGGACAGGAAAATAATAAAGCTATAGAGTAAAATAAAGAGAGAGTTTTTATTTAAACTGGTATGCAGAAAGACACAACTCAGGATTCACAGGGAGCCCACCCCCCACAAGTATGTGTATATAAACCCCTTTCATCCTCAAACTCCCATCCTATCACGTGCCCTCTGGCCTACAGGAAACAACAGCCTGGTATATGGCTGTGGTTGTCCAAAATCCATACAGTTCATTCTGTATTTTATTTAGAAAAATATTTGTCTTTCTTCGTCTTCCTGGAGCAATCTCATGACTCTTCCTTTCCTTGCTAACGCCAAAACAATGTAGCATAAGAGAAGGAAGCTATTTCCCAAAGCAGACGGATCACAGACAGATAATATCCCATTAAGACTTACTCCTCAGAGGAAGCTGGCAAACAGCAGACGATGATCATAAGGATCTGGGTAACACCACCAGCTTCTCAAGAGAGGAGTCCATTAAGCAAGCACATAGCTTAGCACTTCCACTCTGCTTTGATTTAATGAACCATTTTTGGAAATGAGCAACAAGAGGATCTAATTTGACTGTTACTATCCTGTTACATTTTAATCATTACATCAGAACAGACCTTTTACTTTTGTTTCACATTACTCCAGAGGACCACAGCAGAAAGTAAAATGAAATCAAATGAAAAATAAATAGCATAAATTTATATACATCAACAAATCACACTGTATTTCAACAATTGCATGAGAGATTTGGGAGTTTCCTTCACCCTGAGCAGCTGCAACTATTAAAAAGCATTAATAAAACTTTCTTAGGAACCTCTTATTATGGGCAGATTCAACATCTGCAAGAGATGCAACATAAACATTGTACTGTTTCCCTTTTTCTATTCACATATGATATATACTGAAAAATATGCTATTGAATAGGTATGAGCACACCATGCTTCCAAACTCCTAACACACACATTATAAACAATCAAATACAAGGTAGTAAAGTATGACATCGATACTGCAGCAAAAGAAATTCATTATGTTACGTACCTCTTCTGGAGAATTTAGCTTAAATGTAACTTGAGAATCAACAAATAATTGGGCAGGACTTTCATCAGTGATGTTGAAGGAATTTCTCATTACCCCATTTACAGCATCTGAAGCAAGAAATAGCAGTGGGTCCCCTTTAAAGATCGAACACTTTAAGCAGTATTCAGTGTAGCACAGAAATTTAAACAACAATTTAAAATGGGCAGCAATTCATCTGGCCAGTTCACACTTCAGATAACTATCTGTAAAATTCAGACCAAGATAATATGCCAAGGGGCAGTGAGATAGCCAAAAGCTTCTTAGCTCAAAGAAGTTAGGAAAGGACCCTATGTTCCTCAGCCTAGCTAACCTAGATAACATCTTCCAGACAATAATATGAAATTAAACAGAGAGAGAGGCTGAATTACTTCCAGCGTACAGATATTGCCCTGGTGAAATGTGACAGGTGACCTACAACATAAAAAATGCACTTAACTGTTAAAACTAGAAAGTGAAGCTAAAAATGAGAAAAATAAAAGCTGTTCTTGGATATGTAGTAAAGGACACCCTGACATAATAAATGGGTGAAGAAGAAACACAAAACATCCGCCCATGCAAAAGCTGCACAATTAACGCACAAAGAAATCAACATTTTTTAAAAATAATTAAAAACCCTATAACTAACACGAATGAGCTCAATAACACTCATAACAATATTATTTATTAGAAAAATCATCTGCTCCAGTGCCTGAAGCAACAGGTTTGCAGTTTATTCCATCATTCCTCCAAATCCAGGGATCAAGAACTTCTTCAATTCCTTCCTTGCCTTACAGCCCTTCAGCTTCACCAAGGCAAAAGCTTACTGCCCTGTGGTGTTACCAATCCCTCTGCATAAGAAGAGAACCTAAGATGGTGAACAGAGTTGTGACAGCTGCCTGATGTCTGAGAAGGGTGTTCTCAACTGAGTAGCACAAACTTTGCCTTTGTTCGAACAGAAGTTAAGAGGAAAAAGGGCAGAAATTAACTTTAATAATAGGGCTGATAAGGAGAAATGTTACGCTGTGCTCACAGTTAATCCAAGCAACATCAGCTATAGGTGTGGTTTAAAATTTACATTTACTCTTTAATAAAGACCATGCACTGTATTTATGACTCAATGAATTCTATATCCAAAGGGACACATTATATAATTAAAAATGAGTTGGATTTTTTCCCTTCTCCTGTAGAGTGCCAGTAGGAGCAGTAACAAAGCCAGTTTCTTAGCCTTCAGGCTTTGGACAGAAGTGGGATGCACAGATACATACTACTGCAGTTATTTAATTCCAGGCCTAAGACATGAAGGTAGGTTGCTTTTAATAAATCACTGAAAGGGATGAGCTCTTAACAGTAGTATTTGACTTCTCACTCTTTCTGAGATAGTCTGGACAACATGGACATCCTCCTCCTAACATAGATTCAGGACTCTAGTATAACAGCCACACCAGAAAGTCTACTACCGGGTCCTGCACTTTGGCCACAACAACCCCATGCAGCGCTAC
Organism: Sakesphorus luctuosus; assembly: GCA_013396695.1. NCBI lineage: Eukaryota > Metazoa > Chordata > Aves > Passeriformes > Thamnophilidae > Sakesphorus > Sakesphorus luctuosus. Next base: position 26,569 of record VWZD01003864.1, on the reverse strand, counting down.
AGGCTGGGCACAGAGTGGCTGCAGAGCAGCCAGGCAGAAAGGGACCTGGGGGTACTAATTGACAGGAAGCTTAACAGGAGCCAACAGTGTGCCCAGGTGGCCAAGAAGGCCAATGGGATCCTGGCCTGGATCAAAAATAGCATGGCCAGCAGGACCAGGGCAGTGATCCTTCCCGTGTACTCTGTTGGTGAGGCCACACCTTGAGTGTTGTGTTCAGTTCTGAGCCCCTCAGTTCAGGAAAGAGATTGAGGGGCTGGAGAGGGTCCAGAGAAGAGCAACAAGGCTGGGGAAGGGACTGGAGCACAAGTCCTATGGGGAGAGGCTGAGGGAGCTGGGGGTGTTTAGCCTGGAGAAGAGGAGGCTCAGAGGTGACCTCATCACTGTCTAGAACTACCTGAAGGGAAGTTGTGGCCAGGTGGGGGTTGGTATCTTCTCCCAGGCACTCAGCAATAGGACAAGGGGGCACGGGCTCAAGCTCTGCCAGGAGAAATTTAAGTTGGAGATCAGAAAAAAAATTCTTCACAGAGAGGGTCATCAGGCACTGGAATGGGCTGCCCAGAGAGGTGGTGGATTCACCATCCCTGGAGATTTTTAAACGCAGATTGGCCGTGGCACTGAGTGCCATGATCTAGTAAATGAATTGGAGTTGGACCCAGGGTTGGACTTGATGATCTCGGAGGTCTTTTCCAACCCAATCGATTCTATGATTCTACCCTCCATTTTTGCATCATACCAGTAGGAATAAAAGGAAGTAAACCCTATTTTGTTTATCACTATAGGTGAAAACTCCTCTAAGTACATAGCAAGAGTTGTATTTTGCTAAGTTGTTCTCCATCTAGAAATAAAACAGGCTGGTGTAAGGAAAAACAGAAAATGCGGAGAAGAAACAGGAATCTGAAACCAAATTTTCAACCATTCCACAACATTGTACCACTCAGTGACATTTTAGAGCTCGGGAATCACTTGCTGAAATGCAATGGAGTATAAGCTATGCTATATGTATATATAATATCTATAATGGCCAGTCTTCACAAATGAAGATTTGGGAAGGGCTCTCCCCATGTGGGTGTGCCCTCCGAGCCTCCGCAGTGGATGTTTTAGGTGAGGCACAGCGTGCGCAGAACTGGCCCCACTGTTTAAGTCCTAAGGTTCATTTGCCACGGCCGAGCAAGCTTGGACAGTGACAGTGAAGTCTCCTTAGAACTATCTACAGCACCCGGTACTAACCGGGGCTGACCCTGCTTGGCATTTGAGATCTGACGGGATGGGATGGCAGGGAGGCATTGAACTGCCGGGGCGGTCCGTACTGAGACTTGAACTCGTGACCTTGGGAGTCGGAGACTGGAGTGCTCTCCACTACGCCACGGGACCGCCCCGTCATGCTGTATGTAACTGCCCACCCAAATAGCTGCTACAGCCAGTTATGCTCTTGGCCTAAAATATGTTGCAACTCCAACTGAATGGCATTGTAAACCAGAAGAGCACTGCCCTTATGAAGACAGCATAAACAAGTTCTAAGATAAATTTGCCCTTAGAAATTTAGAGTCATGAAAAAAAATGGGGAAGATAATCTATTTCTTTCGAAAAATCAATTCAGCAGAGATCCCTATGCTACGAAATTAAATTAAATTTCTTTACCTTGGAAAAACTTCCTGAGAAAATAAAAATAAAATTAAAATCATACAGTTAAAACTAGTGTTGGATGCAATCTATTTACTAAGACATGCTACAAAGGCCTGATTTATTCTCCTAAGGAGAATGGATTGATTATTCTTCCACTCAGGAATCTATAACATTAATCATGTTGAGCTGAATGAGGGAAAATTCAAGCTTTCCACAAGTTCCAGCTCCGTTTACTTTTCTTATAGTATTCTGTTTCAGGGACAAGTAAAAGAAAAGAGTCAGACATACAAGCTCCTCCACATGTTCTTAATTTGGCCCAAAAATGGTGTATTTCACCAAGAGAAAAATTTCACTTCTACCTATATGAATTTAATACTCTTTCTTCACTGCACTGAAATCAGTCAGCGACTCCAAACACCGTTAAATGTGCTGGAATAGAGATAGAGGGACTCTTGTGGAGTGAAGTAATCCCCTAAAACATTTAGCGATCTCCACTTCTAAATCTGTAATCCCTTTGGAAAGAGTCCTAAAGAAGCCTAAATCCTGAGGTTTATTTATTTGAAGATGAGGCTGTTCTGAATCACCTTTTAATTTGTATTAAATTGTCTCTAAGATTTTAGAGATTCTCAAAACAGAGAAACTATACAATACATGAAAAATACTTGGGGTTTGTTGTATAGAAATGCAGAAGAAAGACAATCCAGACAGTCTTCTGTCTGGGGACTTGAAGCTATAGCTACTACTCACATTCTTTAGAACCGAAATAGGAACTCCTACCTCTTCATCTTATCAGAAGACTATTTTCCTGTCTGTACGCAAAAGGAATTACAATCAGTGGCACAGTTAGTCACACTGTAGCTTTGTCAAGGGTCACTCTCAAGATCAGAGACTGCCCACATTACACCTGCACGAACTGCTGCTTTGGCAATTCTTATATATGTGAGCTACAAAAGTCTCTTCCAGATCTGGGATGATGGCATTTCTTCAGTCCTCATTCCATGAGCAAAATCCACAGACACAGCCCCCACTCCATGGGTTTTAAACACAAGAAGATGGAAGATGATAAGACCAATTTTACTGGGTTTTCTTAAAGGGGAACTCCTTTTCTCCATTGCCTATTATCAGTATAAAGGATATTTTTATTCCTTCAATGAGCATTCAGTATTCCATAATATTATAACCCTTTGGACAGATTGAGCTAGATTTGAAAATGTATAGTTCTAAGAGTTTACTGCAATATATTTGGGGAGAAAAAAATAATTTTCAGTGGTAAGCATTGCTATCAGTGAAGAAGTAATTTACAAATAGAACACTTAAAACCCAGGATAACAATCTATGTGTAAACCTACTTAGCTTCATCCATCCTTTCTGAAAATCAATGGTGATCTACACATGGAAAAAAAAATTGCAGTTTTTAAAAAGATGTGTTTGAAAGTTTCCTGCACATAGTTGTCAGTGACTGCAGGACTGATACATAGAAAGTGCTGCTACATGGATCTTTTGCAGAAGGAGCACTCTGGAGAACAGCTGGGGAAGACATATAAAGATGATATGAAAGTATATTTTATTTACTTTATTCTTTCCAGATGAGCCAGTAGCAGAACCTCAGCATGTACCAGTCTGAGAATTTTGGAATGGTTTAGATGGTAACAGATCAGTGACTATGACTGGCAGTAAATGTTGATGGGGTGCACTGCCTTTGGTGCTGTGTCTGGAGGAGGGAGGGCTTCACACTGTAATAAAAAAAATGAGAATCTTAAATAATCAAAGGTACAGAATGTATGTTTTGTTCAGCCCATTTCTGAACTGTTTAAGCAGGCAGATCTAAGCATATTTTACTGCCATTCTTCAGAGCTTATTATGCTACTCAAACAGCTGCTATCTCTTAGTACAACTCTATTAACCTTAGTTTGATGATAGTGAGTTTAATGTTATGATAAGGCCAATGACACAGACTTGTGACTTTCTCCTGCTTTACCATACAATTGTCTTGGTTTGTTTTTGTGTGTCTCCAGGCTTCAATTTGCATGTTTCTCAATCCTAATCTGTACCCACCTTATCTATATGAAACTGTTTACTCGGGCCTGAGTCAGTAATGTCAATCCGACCTCACACTGAGTTACTCAACTGCACAGCCATCAAGGCTGTGAAGTAATTTACCAAGTAAATTACACATATAAAAGGAATTGGGACATAGATGACAATAAATTCCTATATTCAACAACTGAAAAAATGAATAAAAAACACCAGATTAAAAAGTTACCTCACTTAGAATTCAGGAAAAACTCTTACAGACATAAGCACTTCTAGACAAATGGGAGGAACATCTACCTTTAGTATATCTAGTTAATACCAGAATGCTTACAAATACACTGGTGCACAGTATTACAGTGGCACAGTATCTGCTCTATTCATGCTCCACTTTGCAGAGAGGTCAAAATAATCTCAATTTAAGAATAAATGTTTTTGTTAAAAATGTTAAAATCATGCCATTCCAGTTGGCAAGTTCAAAAAAAAAATTATAAATATATAAACAAAAATTTAGCACTGCACTTTAAAACTTGAATGATTGAGGGAAGACATGTAAAAATATATCTAACAGAGGTGTTAGTATTGCTCTGAGTTACTTAAACTGAAGAATTCAGGTCCCAGTTTTGCACACTAAGATACTAAAAATTTTGTACATAATACTTATGTCACTGACAACAAACATGAAAGGAACTCCAGAAATATTCTGGAGCCAGAGCAAAGAACATCTGGAGAAGCTCAGCACTTCCTAAGTCAAGATCATTCGTTCTCCTGGAATTGCCCTCAATGTCAATGACTAACTGCTAATTTATTAATAAGGATTCCCACCAAAACCTTCCCTGCATGTCAGCAGCCCATTCTCCTGGAATTGCCCTCAATGTCAATGACTAACTGCTAATTTATTAATAAGGATTCCCACCAAAACCTTCCCTGCATGTCAGCAGCCCATTCTCCTGGAATTGCCCTCAATGTCAATGACTAACTGCTAATTTATTAATAAGGATTCCCACCAAAACCTTCCCTGCATGTCAGCAGCCTATGGGTATATATAGGTCCTGCAGAAAGACTGGAGAACATGTTCATTTCTTTCCCAGCTGAGCATATTTTCTTGTAATGATCAACAAAATATATAGATTAAACATTACTCAAAAATAAGGCTCCTGGAGATTCCATGCACCTTATTCACACAAAGAAAATGCATCGCTTTAAACTAGAGCAATAAAAGCACAAATACTTCTTTTGCTGTACCATCAGCTTTGCTTCAACTTGGTACAGGTTTTAGCTCAATCAGATCAAGAACATGGACAAATGTGTGCTGGTTTTATAAATTCTTTACTTGCAGCTCCTCATCACCATCCTCAGCTGCATATTATCAGCCTCCTCCCTGGGACTGGAATAGACCATTGAGTTCCAATGAAAAGTAAGGCAAAATAGCTTAAACTCAGGGGTGATAAAGCTGATAAATTAACTCACTTTACTCTACACCAAAGCAAATGAGGAATGCTTACATATGCAATTCCTGCATTTCAAGTGAGAAGATTATAAATCCCAGATTAGAGGAAATAATAAACAGCTGGATCGCATTTCTAAGTTACATTGTCCTCATTCCACACCTTTACAGTATCCACAGAAAAGTTTGCATTTGATAAATTAAATCACATTAGACTTCAATATAAGTTACCTCAGTGGGTTTAGGATCTGGGGTAAGGTTTTTTCCTTATATAACCTATATTAAACATAATGTCTGAATGCAATATTTACCTTGTGTGTGGAAAAAAAAGCAATAAAAAGAGATACTTTTCTAATTATTTGAACAGATTTTTCACAAGGATATTATCCTTAAAGGGTTCTTTTTAGGGATTTTTTTTAAAGTACTTTCTGATATCTAACAAAAAATTTGAAATCCATACATAAAGAGATAAGAGTATTTATCCAAAACTTAATGACAAGGTACCTTCTGCAGAAAGAGAAAACTGATTCTCTATGGAGAAATTACTCACTTCAAAGGCAAAAAGTGATCCCAATTGTTTTGTGCAACTAGGAGGAAAGGGGGTTTCAGGAGTCTCCTGCATGACACCACACAAAAATAATGATGGGAGCCACTGCCCCCAAGACATCCCAAGAGCAAAAATCAATCATCTGCAAAGCACACGGTCAGATGTTCTCTGGGTTTATTACTGTGACTTTGGCTGAAAGGTTGTTAAGATTCGGGAAACTGCAAACACAAAACTATTTCTTATTAAAAGTTTTGGCAGCAGGATGGGTGCGTGCTTTGCAATAAGCAAAGGGGGGGGAAGGAGGGAGGGGGCGGGAACAGAGCACTGAAAAACCTCCAGTTACAGCATAGAGTTCCAGCACATCTGCTGGAGCAGTGAGCTCTGCAATTTCTGAGAGGCTTGTGGTTAACTTCATGGCATGGAATGAATTATTCCTCAATTACACCCTTCATTAAACCACCCATTCTCTGAAATGTGTCGACGAAGCTGACACATGGTCAGCTACTAATCAGCAAGATGACGGTCCATCCCCAAGATGCTTTCTTTTTGGCCAAAATTGAATGGTATGGAATAGAGCTGTTCATCCTGTAAAATTTGGAGCTGTTTACACTGTGTCCTGGCTAGAGATATGAACGACTGTCATGATTTAATTTAAACAAGCTGAATATACACATATTAATATTGGATGTCATGCAATATACCATGTAAGTGAGAACAGTTTTCAGACCCTCACAACTGCAATTGCAAACAAAAATCAGATGCAATTTTTTTTAAATGTCCACAATTTTGAAGGCTAAGGACAGCTTACAATAAAATTTGCAAAACAAAGTAGCCTTAATATATCATCTAGGCACCTCTCAAAGAAATTTCTGCCAGAAAGTCTTAGGAGAGAAACAATTGGAAGGCTGAAATATTTAGATATAAAAGCTTTTATGCCTTCTGTTCTTCCCTTCTGTGAGATTCGCTCATGACACTAGCGATCATTAAGTAATTGCTATTACATAACAATTTTAAATGGCAGGAAAACAGAGAGAAAATAAACATTGCTGGAATTTTGTTGAACTATACTTAACAAATAAAAATGGTATGTGATGTTGGGCTACCAATTAAAGTAAGGTCTTCCCAGATGAGCTTGCTTTTAAAGTCTGAGAGGTCTGATTCACTCGAGCACTGTGTTATTAATTGTAAGAGGCATGAAAAGGAGATGGGCTCTGAACAACTAAAGGAGGTGCTATAAACCACTAAGTTCTGTGAGAAATCATGCTATAGGCAACTAATCAGGCCCCTTCAGTCAGACATTACAGGCCCTATCTTCAGATCTCCTTACTCCAGAAGAGATCACATCATCTTATTATCTCACATGGAGAATAGACCAGGAACAGAAACACCATGGTGATGAGGAAGCAGGAAAACCTCACAAGAAAACTGTTACAACTATACTGAGAGCAAGACTTAAATGGTATAAAATAACTAAGGCATGTGAATTGCAAAAAATAAAAATAAAGCATAAGTTTGGTTACCAGTACGTTCAGTGAGCACATACCCTCCTTGCAACATATTTGGAAACTAACATTTTAAAATCAAACCAGGTAACCCTATCAGCAGGCTGGAAAATCCAGGGAATCACCAGATCCAGAACTATTTCCATTACAGTTTAAAGATTTTTGTGAATTCGAAGCGGTCTTTTTCTATACCACATAATTTCATTCTTGATTCTGCATAAGTAGTGCTCTGTCACTGCTGATTTGAGGAAAAACATTACTATTGTCTGAATGTGGGGGGAACATTCTCTGAGCATCATAAAAACAACATAAAATTGGCAACAGAGAAGGAATTTTAAAAGAAAAAATAGCAAAGATAAAATAACTATCTGTGGCAGCAGTTTTTCAATTCAACAAAAAGAGGCAGATTTTGCAAAATGCATTAAGACAGTCAGTCAATACCTTTATACAAGAGGGGTTTTCCCTCATATTGGTGGCAGGGGGGAACTGAGAACATTTGCAGAACTTGCAGATTTATGCTTTGTACCATACATCGGTGAGATGGAATACAAAAGTTACAATTGCTTAAAAATAACATGTGCCTACTTCACATTTTTTAAACAGCAACAGAAGTTTCGATCATCTCAGAAGCCAACTAAGAAGCATCTGAATTTTCAGTAAAACCATGTCCTAGTTTGACTATCACTGTGTGGGTATGACCAAAACTGTGTATTCTACATCCTCTATGTCATGTCTCATGAACCATTAACAATGGACCATTTGCAGCAGCTGCCTAGGGCACACCTGACCCCTCAGGATGTAAGCTCTGTGTTAAAGAAGCCTTTTAGATAGGAGCTGTGATAACTCCCCTCCAGGGAGTCATTAGCACCTTCATACTCAGCCTGAGGGGTCATGCCTGCTAATGGGCCATCAACAATTCCAAAAATACCCCATGACTCACAGAGTCAGATCACCTGTTGTGGAACTCCCCACACTGAGGGAGGTACTGGGCATTCCCACCTGAACCAGAGGGTATATAATCTTGGGATTTGGAGACCTCTGGAACCACTCATCAGATCCAGAGGAGAAACAGAACTTCAACCAGACCGTGACTGTCATTTGCAGCAACAGGGGTTTTTTCCCATCCTTTTGCTTTGGACTCAGGGAGACCACGTGGGGCTCAGCACAGGGGCTAACGAACATCATTCCATTTGTGTCCCAGGGTACTGGGTTATACTTCTGGGTTTTCTGGGTTAAAACCAGTTTCTCTTTCTGTCATTGCATTTATTGTAATATTTTTATTAAATTATAACCCTGACTTATAATCTTTTCTGTGTTGGGTTCATTTTTCATACTGGTTTATCTTTAAACCAGCACAAACCACTAAGCCATTACTTGCTGAGTTTGGAGTGGAGGGTAGTAGTGGGATTTTCAAGCGATGTTCTCATTTTTTCCTTTTTTTCTTCCGCTCACCCTTAAACAAAACACCCAAGAGCCAACAGAAAAGGCCTTCAATGTTGCATGCTAGGCATACAACATGTGTGGCACTAGAGGGAGCTCCTACAAACTGACAAAATTTAAATCTGAAAGCAATTTATTATAAAAGGAAGTTCCAAGCAACCTTAAATTCCATATATGAAACATTCAGGTCATCTATCATAAGGAAGAGGGTGTTACTCCTAGAGTACAGCTTGGCCAAGCTCTCATTCAAGCATTCCTCCAGCCTCCTCCTTTATACCTTCTTCCTAGGTTTTTACAAACATAAGCTTAAATTACTGTAATATAACTAATGGGCTCAATTTTCTCACTTTTTCCAGGGTTAAATCTAATGCATTATAAATGGAGTGAGAAGGTGTTTCAAAGGGACTAAACTTAACACCATTCTGAAACTCGCGCCTCTCATCTTTTTTTCTTTTTTCTTTTTTTTTAATTTTGTACAAAAAAGCCACCAAACCTATACATATATATGTATATATCTCTCTACATATATATATTTATGTATAGCACTGCTCACATTTAAAATCTTCTGCATGCACTGTGTCACCACTGTCTATTATCTTGGCTTTAAATGCCCCTTGATTTCACTCCGCCTGTCAACCAATAAATGCAATATCCTTCACAGTCTCTGCCAGTCTTGCATTGCCTCCCAGCTCTGTCTCAAATTTCAAGTTGCCAAAAAGAAGCTGTTTCTTCCACCAGCTTCACAGATGCTAATCCTCAGTAATCACATCTCTTCACTTGCTTTACATTTATTATACAAGTCACTGGGGTAAGGGAGAGGCTGGTCAGAAAAAAATGGGGTGGTGTTATATTTAAATAAAGCAGTAATAAACTCAAGAAGTGCACCCAAATGAACCTGAACATCATTATTATTGTAACCCCGACCCTTCCTTTCCGTGCTCTTTCCTGCCCCCACACATATGCACATACTCTTTTCCTCTTGTTCATTGATTTCTGCCTGAAATAAGACCTTTTGCTCCTGAGAACTGGGCTATTTCTCTTACACAGTCTGTAAAATCCTCAGTGTAAGCGACATACTAGAACAAGTTTGACAGCCATGCAGATACCTGGATATAATTCCCCATAGGCAGGTATGTTCCTTACCTAATACTTCAAGGGATATGGCCAAAAGGCTTTACTTACCTTGTATTTTGAGATGATCTTTCACACAGAGGTAGAGGAAACGGTTTGATGAATTGGGAATAAAACTGTTACATTCATGCTGCTCATTACATATCCACTTTATAATGCATATATAATACACTATTATATTTAAATTAAAATTTGTAATCTACAATATACTAAAGCTGTCAGCTTTCATAAGCACTATGTAGCACATAAAGAAAAAATCTGCCTTATTCGTCTGCTCTACGGCACATCACAACCATTCACTCATCTTTAAGAATGTAAATAAACAATATGAATAAATCACTATGTTATTGTTGGCAGTCGTTTCACAAAAATAAAAGAAAGTTGGTTCTTCCAAGCCAACTGCCTCAAGACAATTACAAATTCAGTGAATTAGCAAGTCCAATAAGTAAAAAAACAAAACCCAAAGTTATACAAAACAAATTCTAATGTCTGCTATGAAATACATCATCCTTATGCTCATGGTGTTACTCAGAACATAACACAGGGATGACTTTGCTAGCAATAAATAAGCTACTGAACTAAAACAGACACTAAGTCATAGTCCCCCTGGGAAAAGTAGGCATATTTTAGCCCACGGTTTTTCAGTGGGTACTAATTAGTTTGAGCAGAGGTCTGTGTTGATGTACCTGGATCTGGTCCTCTAAGAACTAGCCCAGTTGTCTCCCTGAAACCACTGCCCTGTACCCAGTAAACTAATTTGCTGTCCTTCCATTTCCTTTAACACCATTTTTTCAGGAGTTACTTTTTTTCCCACAAGTTGCATCAAAAGAAAGACTTCATCTTCAGAGTTGCTTTGGTAAAGTCTTCTTGAACATTTTCAAAACTAAAGTATCCTTACATTTTGTTTTATAACAGAACTACCTCAAAAGCTGAGGCTTTTCTGTGTTAGGGTAGTATCACTGAGTTTCCTTCAGTGGGATTAAACTGACTGGGCTGAGAGGGGGGAAAGAGTACAGACACAAAACAATGCCCACAAAAGGATGATCTGGAATTGTCATCTTTGTATTTTTGCATTGCATTCAGTAACTGTAAGAGAGACTCCACTCAGCTAGAAACAGTGCTAAGAGGGAAAGAAAACTGTGGAGAGGAATATATTACACAAGAATTTCCATGGCACATGGAAATGGATGCTTTGGCCACAAACTATAACCCATTTCTCCGCTGTAGTGAGAATTTCTTCAGTGAGATTTTGCATGCACCAAATCTCACCAAAGTCTGAAACAACAACCTACTACTTTTTGCAGACTCTATTACTAACATATACGACACTGACGAGGCTTCTGCCAAGCTGTGATGACAGGCGTACCCAAATTGTTTGTGTATTATTTGGCATTATTTGTTCTGTGTGTTAAAGAGATACATCGGGGCAAAGATTATTTGTGATAGACTGGAACTCCCTCAGAAGGAGCGGAGCATCTTCAGAAGAGAGATGCTTTTGGAGGGCAAGATGAGGCAATAGCCTAGAGCATATGGGTGACAACTGAGGCACTTCTGCAAAGAGCAGGGAGCAAAATCCAGGCCCCAGGGAAGAGAAAAATTCAAACTTGTTTTAACATCTTAAAGGGGACTGATTAGAGTTTATTATAACTCAGCTTACCATGAAAAACTGGTGGACAGGGAGCAAGGAGTGAACAAACCTCCTCCAAGGATACAATAGGCAGGGAGGATATCTGTTCTCAGCCTTTTTTATCTTTGTTTTGTCCTACACCCTGTAGACCCAAAGTTTTCAGTTACTTAGGGCTGTTGTTGTAGCCATCTAAAACTGAGAGATTCGAAGTCCAGCTTTGTAGCTATGTCTCTGGGAAAATGCACAAGATCCTTCACACATCCTCCTTCTACATGGCAACCTGTAGGAGCCAGGACAGTGCACAGATATTAAATTCAACCCCACCAGACATGGCAAAGAGTGTTGATTAGTTGCCACTGACAACAAATTCAGTAACCATAAATGATCCCAAATAGTTACCATTTCTTAGTATCTAAACTACAGTAATTGAATCAATCCCCAGTAATTAATGACTGATATCATGACCTATAACAGAGATCCAGAAAAACAATTGCATAATATTGCTTTGAAGAAAGAATGAGAAACATTTTACAATACAGGAGATGGCTCTTTGTCAATTTAAAATTGAACGGGAAACTACCCTCACCCTGAGTTCTGACTTTCAGGTACATCTTTTACCATAAGGATCCATAAACTTTTCCAAATAATTTTACATTATTTAAAACATCTAGGAGTATTTTATGAGACCTCATAAATAGAAGTGGACTAAGTTATGTCTGACCAACGTGCATATTGTCCATCTTATGAGAAAAAATGTTTATCACTTACACATGCATTAAAATGTTCAATGGTATTGGCACTGAATTTTATACACTAATCTATAGCAAATTGAAAAGGTCAGTGAAACAGGAACACCAAGAGGCAGCAAAGAAACAACTGAATTTACCATACAGGGTGGGGAGCAGACAGCGAGTTTGGGACTATGGTGTCTTTCACAATATTGTTTTTCTAATGATTTCTGACAACTCCATGTTTAGTGCTGTCAGATGTTTCAACAAGGAGCAAAGAATTAAATTTTATCACTCCCAACATATCCATCGGTGGGCTAATTTTCAACTGATAACAATAAATATTTCCATTGTACAGAGCCTTTGTGGGTTCCTTTTCACTGCTAGAGTAGTCATTTGACAAATTAGAAAGTGAAATTGCATACTGATAGGATAAAGGGTCTTTTGACAGTAGCAGGGAGTGAAAAGAAATTCAGAAGATGGGTGTCAAAACAAAATACTGAAATTAAGCAGTTCTTGGCTAGCTTGCTCATATGTGTTTATACTATAGCTGGGCTCAAGGTAGGATTCGTAAAACTGCCCTTAAAACAGGCTGGGCAGGGACACAGGGCTGTGCTTGTTGTCAGGGTACAATTGACTTCAACTGCCCTTGGAGGTTCACTGCTCATCCTTTTTTGCTCTCACATAGTTATTATTCTCAAGAAATGACAGGAACAAGGGCTGATCCCTTATATAGTCACAGTGTAACAAGTCAAATGCTACATCAAAAATCTGCAGTTCCACAATCTACACCAGATTCCAATTCTAAAAAACTTCCTTCTACTGTGATTAGGTTCCACTCCATGTTACGAGAGGCTACAAGGAAATAACACCAGCCAAGTGCTTTGTTTAGTAGAAGCCTCCTTCCTAAAGGAGAAGCTGAAATAAACATGCAATAGCTTCTGAATAACTTGCTGGGTTACAGATGCCGCAGACCTGTCTCCTTCTCTATGGTGCTAATTGCTACACATGTAGAAAGCAAAAAAACACCAACCAACCAACCTTTATTCCTCAACTCACAGAAAGGCACCAAAATATGAGAAGTGCATTTCTCTCCCACATATTTGATATACTTGACCTGCAAGAAAGATGAAAAGTTAATTGCTTCTGGAAGTTACTGAAGTCTAGCTACATATTCAGTATCCAAAAACATAGACAGATCTCACATCCACTTGAGAAGAATAAACTGGAGTGAGAGGACTCTATCTAAAGCAAACTTGAGTTTACTTCTTGCCTGACTTACAATTCACAGAAGCAACTACATCCAGCTATTGCTAATATACATCAGGACAGGATCACCACTTCCAGCTAGAGATGACCAAAAAAATAAATTGAAACACCCTAGATGTCAGATCCATAGTCCATCCACTCCCTCCATTTCAGCTCTGCAACAAAATATAACCAAAAATACAAGATATCAGCCAGTAACAGGAACATATCTCAATAAAGAGATAAATACGGAAGAGTCATCCCTGTGGAAATACAATGTATTTCATGTTTGCTTTGAATCCCCCTGCCTTTTACATGATGTCAGGCACAGTAAAACTGAGCAGATATTTATACAAGAATATCAAGTGGTACTGCTTCAGGCCAGGCCAGCATGAACTCTTGATTTTTTTCCCCTTGGTATTTTAGTTTTAATTTTATCTATGTACATTCTTAGTGCAGGGTCAGAGGGAAAGGGATGGATAAAACAGAAGTATTTGTTCCTCTGTCTGAAGAGTATGGATTTTGTTTTTTGTTTTAATCCAACTCTTCATACACTGTGAAGTCTTCCCGCTCTCACAGTAGGTCCTGCTGAGCTGCTAACTGAGGTGTGCCAAAGGTCACAATCTCCTTAGCATGATTTCTTTCCAGATTAAGATGTTTGCTGAAGGATACCAACAAAAGCAACAGAACAAATGACATACTGGAAACCATAAGTTAGGAAATAAAATCAAGAAGAGGAAAATACTAATTAATTCAACTTATTTGAATTAATTCAAATTTTATTTTATTCAAAATTAGATAGTTGTCTTTGGCCTAAACACAAACTGAACCTATATCAAAACTTTTTAGAAAAAAATCTATATTTGACAAAACATTCCCCACTGTCCATAGCAATCTACTGCACTTATACCTACCTATGTTAGAGTGACAAAAAGGCTCAGATTCAAAAAACAATCCTGATATCCAGAACTGAGTTCATGCTACAATATATTTCTTTTTCCTCTTACTTGGCTACTGAGATTTCTTTTCAGTGATGGAATTACAATACTTCACATTAGTTTTCTGTGCAAGTAGAATCCTTAGCAAACATACAACACTGAAAAGAATTCATGGAAGACCCAAGGCTGGCATAAAATCAAACCGCAATGTGCCATCTGGCAAATAGCTTTTTATTTTCTTTACTTCCACAAAAGATGAGTAAGTGGGTGTGTAGGAATTTGCTGGGCTTTTTCCATCTTTGGGTTGTGTTTTTGGTAGGATTAGTTTTTTCCCCAAAAATGTTTGTGACCAAAGAATCACTTTATTTATAGCAGATGACTGTGTTACTTCTTTACCTCTTCCAGATTCCCCAGTAGTTTTTCTCATTTATTTTGTGGTGTGGACATAACAGCATTTGTCATGGAGGGTATCTGACCCAGCCCTGTTACTCTTGTCTTTCACTCAGGACCCTTTACTGTTCTCTACATCGCTCCATCTTTTGGAAGCACAAGACAGCTAGAGCAATGTAAGCCTTGTAAGAAGTATCATCAGCCACACAACAACCTTTGTTATGAAAAGGTAGAAAAACAATGCTTGGTATGTGTCAGCTTTAATTTGTATTTGTCATTATATTATCCTATAGGATAATTCATAATAGGCTATGAATTTGCGCTCTGCTTGATAATTCTTGGGGGAACTTTGTTAGTTGATATTTTGCCTCACCTATAACTAACAACCAGAAGCAAGGTGGAGTTTTCTCCACTCAGGTCTGTTCTAAGTCATTCTCTTGGTGATGTTTTACTTAAACAAAAGACAACTTTTCACATGTTTTCTGCATGAAATAAAAAATTCCTCAGAAATAAGACAAGTTTCACCATAATGGGTTACTAGAGGACAGCTATGATTTTACATCTTTTTTTCCAAGATTGCTAAAACACATCACAAATAATAAAGAGGTATTCTCTTGTATACTGTGACTTCTGGCACAAGCAGTAGTATTTTACCTTGACAGCCAAAAAATAATAAATAGATTTTAAAATTCCAAAGAGACAATTTTGAAAAATAAGGATGACCTCTGTTATTCTGTCCTAATTTGGAACACCATTCTAATTCCTCCACTAGTTTTAATTCCACATGAATTACAATCCCAGTCTTAAATTATTGCTCCTCAGTTATAGCAACCAATTTGCAGTCAATCAAAATCCACAGCACTTCCCTAGGCAAAGCAATCCTATTTACCAAATAAAATTTGCATAGTGCTTTGCCAGGAAAGCATGCACTTGTATGAATACATTTGTTTTAAATACATAATGAAGGACAAATATGAATATTTTTAGAAGGGCCACTGCAGTATCATATATATAAGCTCCATTAAGTCTCTGCGTGCATTGTCAAAGCCACATGCTGCACACTGTTTCCATTCTGCTCCCTTCAATGCTCTTGGAAGCAACTGAAGTCAAAACATCCTGGAAGAAGAGTTCAGGTTTTGCACCCCTGGTTTCAATTATTTTTAAATCTGACGCACAAACACAGCTTTTTAAGATATGTGAGCAGAGTGCCAAATAAGGATCTTTTGATTTTTTTGAAATACATGTGGTTGAAATCTGAGACCTGCCTCTTGCCAAGCCACAGTATTTGGAATCGAGTACTGGCACAAGAAAATAAGCCATTGTTCAGAGTATAACTTTAAGAGGAACTACCCGCAAAAAGAGAAACATAAATTCCCATAGCTTAGCTCATGGTTATAGGACAATCCCATAATCCTTTGTTAAACACCTGAAAGTTGAAATATAGGTTCTAGCAATGTTTATCCAGGCTCCCAGAAGTAATCTTTTGATATAAACTACACTAAAGCCATTAAATATTTCAACATTATAAAAAGAATCAAACTTGTGAGATGGAATAGTCTGTCCCATCAATGACTTTCTAGTGCCGTGCTAAATGTGCTCCCATTGTCTGGTTTGATATACAGCTCCTTCCGTATTTTTTACTGTAGCAACAAAAATAATAACAGGTTACTACTCTGAGATAACAGTACCTTGAGGGCAATACTGTATCATTAGGAAAGGCTGAGCAACTTCACATCCCTAATTTCAGATGACAAAAGAGCACATTTGTTAGACATATAAACACCTAAATACTTATTTGCAGGCACTGTGAGGGAGCCAGACCGTCAGCCACTGCCATTTCCAGCCCTGATGAAGTAAAAAAAAATTAAAATAAAAAATGTTTTCTGTGCTAATGAGGGCTCAGAAATCAATTCCAATAGCTCTTCCTAGAATCATGGATGAGCATGAGAGGCATGGACAAATAAGGTATACAGGGAGAATTCTGGTGTTTACTTTTTGTGAGGGCCAAGGTTACATAAAAAGCCCACAGTTATGTACCCTGGATATTCACATACAAAATGAATGAAGTTGAAAAACTAAGAAGAGAAAGCTGACCTCCTGAAGATAAAACTGAGTAATTGATTCTAATCACAGGCAGTGAAACTAAGGAAAAATGAAAAAAAAAAAAAACCAAAACAAAAAACAAAACCAAGGAAACAAATCATCTTTCAGCTCATTACACAGAAAAAAGTACAACTGGAGAATTGCTGACAAATAGTTTCTTCTGACAGGAGAACTAATAAAGTAAATGACAAAAAGCATGAACAGAGAATCTAGTAACATTTCCACAAGTCAGGGATTTTAAAAACAAGCATGCCTCTCAGAGCTCAATGCCAGAGTGACACTCCAAATCACAATGTTTAAATTGGGCCTAGAGGTAAAAAGCTATTAGTCTTACAGTCATATTCAAATTTCAGCTTATCTGCTCAGCCCTTTATGAACACACATAGTAGTTCAGTCTTTCCCATCAGTCTCCCACCCAGGTTTCACTACAAAGTCAGAGCCTAGTTAGACCAAGATATACCTTTGATTGGAAGCATCACTTTTAGGAATTCTTTCTATTTTACTATTCTTAGAGAAGACTATTGACATTACTGATTTTGAAGGTGTGTACACTAAGAGAATATGTCTGCTTAAACCAAAGAACTGAAACTCCCAAGTTGCCATCTGAAAAATTCTCACAGTTTGGGTACCTAGTCTAGAAACTTTAGGAAACTGGTCACTTACTGAACCAATAGGATGTTTCACCCTGGCAGCTGTCACTGGCCAAGGAAACAAACTGGTGTCTTGACTCCAGGTGACAAAAAAAGCACCACATTAAGAATTACTGAGTTGTCCTGCTAAATCCCTGGCTGAGCACCCAAAAAAACCAGACCAAAACTGCAGTTTCAGCCTTTAGGTTATGGACACCACCAAAGAAATGTCCACTTCATTGCACATCCTCTGGGTGTTCTGTGGAAACAGCAAGAATCCAAGCACACTCACACTCTGATCAGTGTTATCTTAGCTAAAAGAACTCCGTATAACACATATTAGTGTCTTGTGAGTTACAGGTGGAGATGTGAACCAAAAGACCTTTTAAACAGAAGGTAGATAAAAGTTACAAAACTTCTTTGGGGGAAAAAAAATCACCAAACAAAAAAAAAATCATCAACAACTAGTCTTAAGAGAAAAAGAAGTACAAATTACACCTTCAGTATACAAGATAAAGTTTGCTTTTGTGCATCAGAAAGCAGGGTGGAGTAAGAAACAAAGAGTAAGAAACGACTGACCCTCCAGTGAAGGGTCAATCGTGGGAGACATCACTCTGGAATTAGGACATACTATGCAAAGAGTCTGTGTGTCAGCCTGCACAAGCAAAGCAGCCCCTCTGCACAGAACTCAGGCTGGTTTGGAAGGCATGTGCAAGTACAGAAAAAAAGCCTGTCTTAATATCAGAGTACTTGTACACCTGCGCCATTGACTTTTTAGTCCAAGTTTGCTGTCTGCATCGAAGACCCAACTTTAACCACGTCTGGCAGGAAGATAAAAGAGGGTTATAAGAGAAAGAGAAAATGTATTTTGAGTTTGCCTTACAGTCAGGTGCTGGTTCACAAAGACCAACATACTCCTCCCTGGCCATAGCATAGATTGCTTTTACTCCTCTTCACAATCTGTCCTAAGGCATTACATAAATGGAAACTGCTCCAATGTTTATGCAGTCCTCGAGAGGTTTTCCTCAGATTGCTTTGTTTCATAAATAATCAGCTCTTCTGTTTTCTGCTCATTTTTAGTTTGGATTAGCACTCAGTATACAATATGTCATGTCAGAGTGATGTAGTGTCATATGTACTGACATAGTGTGGACAAAGCCCACCCCAGATCATCATTAGTAAAGTGGAAGGGGGTGTTATGCCCATGCGTGCTTATGTGTGTCTGTCTGCACAGAAAAGAAACAGTAAAACTTAGGGCAATGCCTGTCTTTGTTATGTCAATATTCTGAAATAAACTCAACAAAAATATTTTCTTGTGATGGAACAGAAGTATTGATGCATGACAGATACAGTTGGAAATTAAACATTACCTAAATAGAAATTATGTGAAACAGACTTACATGAAAGGCCTACAAACTGACTTCCTGGGGAGGTACTGAAAAATCTCATGACATTCTCAGAGCAACCAACACTAAGAAGCAGTCAATAAAAAGGTACAAAGATTATGCCGTGTTCAAACAGAATCTCCAGACATGTATTTGTTCACAATTACCTTCATCCCAGCACTCCACTCCCCTTCACTCATTGCTCCCCTGCCTGCTTGGTCTTTTAACTAGAAGGTTTTCTTTCAACACATCCTACATGGAGCAATCAAACAAAATACACCTGAGAAAGCTGACAGGGACCCTACTGTGAGCCACCAGGCAGTTGGGCCAGAAGAGTTTGTAAACTCATAGAAAGGTACCAACACAAACATCTGATGCTTTCACCATTCTTCAAGCACAATACTAAGAAAGGAACAGCAATCCTGCATCATCTGGAGGCCTTCAGTTAACCTCCTTTAATTAGCATCCTTTGACATTTTCTTCAATGTGTTACCTAACATTTCAGGGTCAATATGAGAATGGTGTGAAGCATCTGATGCTGCTTACAGTGAAAAGAGACCTCTTCAACAGGTGCACGGTTTCTGTACATGTGGCTTTTGTTTATTGACTCAATTTTATTATTAGAAACATACAGACTTAGGTCAACTTGGGTCGTCCTCTTCAATTACAGGAAATGTCAATCATACTGCAAAAAAAGCAGGTGGATCTGAGCTTAATTTGCCCACATGGAGTTAATCATGACACAACACTTCTACTGCCCGGAAGTAAATATCCCACTTCTCAATGTATTGTTAATAAAAAAAAATAATTAAATTCTTTTAGAAATCTTAAATAAAATTTCTTTCTCATAATGGTTGAGGTTCACTGTGTAAACTCCAAGGAAATTCAGATGAAAAATCTGTTACCATTTCAGGTACGATCACAGTGATGCTCACAAACTGAATTTCAGAAGTTAAGTTTATTATCATCAGTATGATTAAACATGAAACTGAACAAGATTCTGACTATGCATTCTATGACCACTGGCCAAATACAGAAATATTTTGACATCTTATAAATAGAAAATTAAATTTTAAAAAATAAGTTGGCAAAAAAATCCATTATTTAAGACAGAGTAGTATGTGAGGAAAAAAAAGGTATCCTTATGGTACAGTTTTCTTCACTGAAACTGCTGTACTTTTTTAACTCCAATTAAACCATCACCAACAAATTCACAGGATGCAGTGCAATCAAATCAAGACCTTACGTACTCAATTGTTCCTATTTGTACTCTTAATAAATGCATTTACAAAATAATGCTTTCCATCTTTCCACTGAAATGTTTTCCATGTGGTGAGAATGTTCAGGTCTGACTGAACTCACATGCTGTAATGCAAGGCAAACTTAAAAAGAGTAAGGACATTCTGTGGATTAAAAACTCAAGGTTGACCTGTCAATTCTGTTGACAAAGGATTTGTGGTTTCCTACAAAATACATATGCATTCCTCATTTGATAGGCAGATAGATCCCAGTGACACATACCTCTCCCAGTACTTAATCTGTTCTTTTCCTTTACCAAAGGCCATCTATACTTACATAGTTTTGTTAGATTAAGTCATTACTTCTAGAATCAGATTAAACATATGTCAACTCAATAAGGGCTGGCTATGTAACAGCATCTAGTAACTGCATACCTCCTAGTACAGAGGGAATATTATCGCTGCCACCTTACGGACTGGGAAACAGGTACATGAATCCTACGCAAAACATTCAACATCACAAAGCCTGTTGGCGACAAAGCTGGAAAGGGAACTTGACTCTTCAGGATTTAAGCTAGTAAATGAGGGAAATACTTTGCCAGCCTCCCACACATAAATGGAGGTTTGCTGTTGATTTAATCATTTATTTGGCACTGAAAATACCTGGAAATTTACATCTACAACCAAACTTCATTAAGCAAAACATTTCACAAGTACAACAATTTCTTTATAAAGAAACCTTCTCTCCCAGTCCTGCCACCAGTGATGTAATCCAGGGTAGAGGCTCCAAGTAGCATCTGGTAAAACGTGATGATTCAGTGGAATTCAGTAAAACAAGAGCTAGAAGGGCCAAATATGTCTTTGAAGGAATTCCACTGAAGCTTGAAAAGGAGGGAATCCAGCACAATGAAGCCAACAGATTACATCAGGGATTAATCTGGCCTGAGACTGACTTCACCTTCCCCTCTAACTCCTCCACTTAGCCCCATTAACTGGCTGCAGAGCACCATTCCTCTCGAATTAGAGCAGCCTCCCTGACTTTGATGTTTCACTCACCTCTGCTCCTGACAACTTCATCTCAATTCCCATGACTGTCTGGCTCGAGCATCATGCTGGCTCCCCTTCCCCTTGCTTCTATTTCTCTCCTGTCTCCTACAACTACAATTTCGTAGTCATAGGCCAGGAGCCACCTGAGGAGACAGTCGCTTTCTTGGTGCTCAGCTTTCTCTTCTGCACTAATGCAGAAGCTGCACTAATGCACAGGCTGCACTAATGACCTTGGTGGGAACCCATCTCATCCCCTTGGTCCTCCTCAGATAAGCCTCTACAAGGAACTTCATAAGATTCCTCCCAGTGGCCCCTCTCCTCAAATCTCTTCTGGATCTCACTGCAGGGAGAAATGTTGTGATTGACTGAAATTCTTCCCATTGAAACTTCTCTACAGTTAAAAAAAAAAAAAGGTCAAAAATTAATTTATTGATCATTTTCACAGCCAGTCTTTGCATTTTGTGGTCGAAAAATGCTCAAAGTTTTGGGCTTCATTATTATGGCACAGCTGGGAAGGAGGTTTGGGTTGTTTTTTATTTATTTCCTTAAAAATCATGTTTATGCAACCGTAATTAGGTTTCTTTGTCTGTGGTTTTGTTTTGTTTTGTTTTTAAAGAAAAACACAAACTTCATTGGAATTACCAAGAAGATTCCAACCTAGTTGTAACACAAGACACTGGTTCCTTCCTCACCCCCAGCCTCCAGCCTTCCCCTACCAGCACTGGGCAGACCACTTGTTTGGAAGCCAGAAAAGAATCAAAAAAGCCATAAAAACAGTGAGCTAAAATTCTCCCAATAAAACCTCCAGATGAAAGAGTAAAGAAGTCATTGAATGAAACAGTACAAGTCTAGAATAACTGGTATCCCGTGTGCTTGATAGAGCATGAGATATGATGGTTTGTTTCTTTCTGTTGCTTGGCATTAACATAATTTTTATTTCTTCACTGGATCATCAAAAGAGGTTAAACGGATATTTGGGAGGGATAATGAAATCAAACAATCATGTTAAATTGATATTTTGAGCTTTCAGTTCTAAAATACCCTGCACTTACGGTTTCAGAGAAAACCCTCAAAATTCCTTCCATTGAGTCTACAGACAGCTGAGAGCTACTAATCAAAGTGTGGGGTTACCTTTCCTTTTCCCTTATGGGATTCAAAAGAATTAAGTTAAAACAATTATCAGGCTTGGTAAAAAATTGTGCCAGCTAAAATTCACAGAACCTTAGTGCTGCTGTAAGGAAATCAAAGTTTTCCATAACCTGGATTATCACTTTATTCAAACTAGTGTCTCTTCCTGACCTGCCAGTCAACATTACCTGATCACATTATCATGAAGCATGAAAGGAAATTGAAAGGAAAACTCCTCCCATTCCTGGATAGCATTCCCTAAAATTCTTAATCCAGCAGAACATAAGGAAGTGGATCTTCTCTTGGAGATCCTGTTTCATCACAGCTCCCGTGAGTCATAGACACTCATGCATTTGCACACACATATTCCCTAAGACAAGTGGCAATTATAGCAATTCCTGGCTTGGAAAGTAAATGGGATCTATTTATAGCAGTCTTCAATGTAATTTAGCAGCTGCAACAGAGAGAGCCAGCAACTTACAAGCAGCCTTCTGGAGACCACAGCTGGGAACTCCTGAGCTACTGGATCCCATCTAGTGTACATACCCCACAGCTGAGCTTCTATTCAGAGACCATGCTCTCAGTGCAGGAGGAGAAAAGACAGATGAATAAAAATAATACCAAATAGTGACAAGGAAGTGAACTAGAGCTCTCCAGTTGGGCAGAAGAATACTAAGATGACTGAAGAAACTGTCATGCAAAGAGTAGACATCTAGATTTGTAAGCTCTGTGCCTACTTTAACTCCTCTTTCCTCACCTCAGTGTGCCCCCTGGAATGCCTCCAGCATCTCCCTCAACCTCCATGTGGATGCTGAGCTAAGAGACAGCACATGCCCGGCTGCTTCCAAGGTGTCTTAAACAGTCCAACAGGGATTTGTATCAAGGGACCAGAAAAAGTGCACAGAGAATAGGTAACTACAAAGTTCCACTGTAATCTTTGTGCCACAACCAAAACTGGGCTTCCAGATAAGCTTTTTCACCTTCCCCAAGCACTGGTTTCTGCAACACCAGTAGAAACTTTTTGTCTTTGATCTCCATCCTTATCAAGAGATTAAAAAAAAATTTTTGTGAGAAAGTTACTGTGACGAGGAGGCACAGCATAACCACATCAAGATCACTTCCTAGGAAAGATGCCTAAGCTGAAAGACAGTTCAGAGGAAGAAGGGGAAGCATAAAACCTCAGAAGAGGCAGATGTAATACATTGCCCAGAAAGCCAGAAGTAATATTTATCTCCAGTCAGTGATCTCTCTCAAGAGGCTGATAAAGGAGGTGGTCTATCCTTTACTCTACACTGTCTTCATAAGGAAAACAATTAATTGAAATGTTTTTCCCCTCCCCCAAGAAGTTCATGAACTAGGAAGCTCTTCAAGATGATCAATCCCAAAATGCAGTATCTATTTGGAATACCACATTTTACATCAATTTAAGGTACAAGAGCAATAAGGAGTTGTCCAACTGATCATTTCCTGCTCCTCCAACTGTTATCAGGTGAGTCAGAAGTGTGGCTTGATCACTAGCAAGGGGTTGAGAAGGCTTGAAAAACATCTCTGGGGAGCGTGGCAAACAGGGGCGTGGCACGTCAGTGAGAGCGTGGCACAGCAGTTTGCACAGGCAGGGCGAGTAGGCAGGGCACAAGCTGAGGTGTTTTGTGGGCTTTGGTTTTTTTCTTGTTTTTTTTCTTGTTTTTTTTCTCTCCTTTCCCCACAACTCAAGGCAGTCATGCCTTCCAATAAAAAGAAAGCTGTTGCTCCTGTTACCAGTAGAGGTGTGTCAACACAGACAGAATCCTCTAAAAAGGATGCAGCCACTCAGGCCTCTGGCTGCATAGACTGTTTGAGCCTGGAACTGGTACCGGAGGACAGTGTGAGAAGCACCTGCATGTGATGTGAGCAGGTGAACGACTTGCTGTGTCTGGTGGCAGAGCTAAAGGAAGAAGTGGAAAAGCTCAGAAGCATAAGAGAGAGTGAAAGGGAAATTGACTGGAGGAGTCACACCCTTTCAACTCCTAAGGAAGCCCAGCAGGAGGTGGTGAAGCGCAACACCTCCTGCCATCAGGCAGATGGAGCAGATCATATGGATGCGGAGGAATGGAAGCAGGAGCCTTGTCCTAAGGGCAAGAACACCTCCTCTCAACCCCTTTCACCTACTGGGGTGCCCTTAAAATACAGGTATATGGCCCTGGACTCAGAAAGTCTGATGGAGGACAGTCAGGAGGAAGATCTGTCTACAAGGTCTTCTGGTTACCCCCAGTCTACCAGACGGGTTACAACTACAGATACGAGGAAAAGAGAGGGGTTGTTGTAATCAGTGACCCCCTTGTGAGGGGAACTGACGGCCCTATATGTCAGCCAGACCCATCCCAAAGGGAGGTTTGCTGCCTTCCCAGGGCCAGCGTGAGGGATATTACTAAGAGACTTCCTAAGCTAATCAACCCTCAGTCTATTACCCACTGTTGGTTGTCCAGGTTGGAAGTGATGACATCAATGAGAGAAGTACCAAGGTAATTAAAAAAGATTTTAAGGCATTGGCCCAATCACTTCATGGGACAGGAGCACAGGTAGTAATTGCCTCAGTTCCTGTGCTAGCCGGGATGAATGAGGAGATAAACGAGGAGAGGTTTAGGAAAGCCCAGCTTACCAATAGGTGGCTTAGGGACTGATGCTACCATGAAAATGTTGGGGTTTTTGATCATGGGGCAAACTCCATGTAGCCCAGTCTCCTCAAACCAGATGGGCTTCATCTATCTAGGAAGGGCAAAAGAACTGTAGCCCATAAGTTGGCAGGGTTGGTTAGGAGGGCTTTAAACTAGGTTTGAAGGGCGAAGGGACTGAAACTGGGCTCTCCAGAGATAAGCCTAAGGGTGTAGAGCCCGAGTTGAGAGGAAAATCAATGGCACCGAGATTTGTCATTCCTCCAAATTGCCTTACTCATTCCTAATTATTTTAAAGTACTTTGCACTTTCTTTAACATGACGTTTTCTGAATTAAGAACATTTCAAAACAGATGCTTGAGCTAAAAACATCTGATATTAAAACCTAGCTTTTTTTTTTCCCTTCAGCACTAGACTGCTCTCTTATGGGAACCAAGTTTATATGTATCATCTGGCTGCAGAATGTTGCTTCAGGGCTGAAGCACTGGAAGCATTTAACAATATTTTTTGGTCTCTCTACTAGAAAACCTCAAGAGAGTTCCAGGACTTCAGAACTTCCTGGATTGCCCACAAAAGTTATCAGAAATATGTAAGACACAAAAATCTATTTTTAAAAATATCCAAGATATTTGCTCTAAAGAAAACATCTTTATAAAATTCTGTTCTGTAATGCATATTGGTTATTCTCAACTACCTGTAAATGCTGCCGCTTTTAGGACAGACCCTCAGTAGAGCTTTTTTTTTATTGCCTTACAATATCACAAATTGCCTTTTCAGTATTAAATGCAAAATTTTTTTCCCTCTGTAACAAATTTCAATTGTTGGCAGCTACACTATTTATATTCTTCACAGAATAAACAAAGCAGTTGTGACTTGTATTTGTAAATAGTTTCATATGTATTTTTGGAGGTCAGCTGGAAGTTCAGAATCACATTTCATAAGCAATACAAGCAACAAAGTTAATTCTGGTAATTAGCTATTAAATGTATCTGCATACTTGAAGAATAGGGAGATGGCAAAAAGAGACTTCTACACCCCAGAAAACGTAATGTAACTGGAAATGTCAAGATTACTAGGGAACTAATGGAAATCCCAATAAAAACACTCATAGGCCACAGTACCATTATGCTAAACTTTGAAATTCAATGTCAAAAGGTCAGTAATTCGTATCTTTTTTTCCTTTAACTTAAACCACATTTTCTCACCCAGTTGGAAGCAGGACCAGAGTCCATTCCTATAAGCTGATTGCTACAAATCCAGTTTGGAACTCAAGCAGAGCACATAGGTCTGCTCTTTGCAAAATGTGTACGATCACTCCGTAAAAAGAAACAGACTGAAGAGTTCTGGTAACTGCCTGACACATTCATTTATGATTCATGATTTTTATATAAAGGTAAGATTAGCACAGTGTATAAGAATTCCAACTGCTGATAGAACTTTTACAAAAAAAAAAAAAAATCAATAAATTGGAAAAAAGCGCTGTAACATTTCCCCTACTCTGTGGTGGGTTTTCCCCCCTTAAAATGCTCCATATCTTTCTGTGCTAGTCAAAAGCTAATCTAGCAAGAGAAATGAAACCAACTCGAAAGATTACAAGTCAGAGTTAAAATATACTTTAAAAGATCACAAAAATACTATGATAGAGAGAAAAAACTGGGTTTAACCCACAAAAGAACGGATCTATAACACAGTACCCTGAGGCATGTACAGAATAGTGCTCGTTAGCCCCTGTGCTG
>VWZD01003863.1:15701-40533 GCA_013396695.1 Sakesphorus luctuosus | reverse complement strand
GAATATGAGATCTGAAAAGCCTTAACAATACCATTTGTCTTGCTAAAAATCATGCAGAAATAAAAGTACTTGATCTTTCAAATTTAGTACTATGATGTCTTTTGGGTCTACAAAGTGAGGCTCATGTTCTGTACGTTTTCGTGCACGTGCTTAACCTCTTAGAGTGCCTTCCTGTTGAGGTACTGATGCTAAGAACTTCAATGACATGGAAAGAGCATCACTTTTTTAGTGTAAGCTTTTCTTTTAGTCCCTTATATTTAAAGAAATCATGAAGATATGCTTTATAAATGTAATGGATAATTAGAAATCAGAAACTAGTTAAGAAAAGCTTTTGAACTCCAAACAGGAATGCCTGTTCTTCTAAAAGCTGAAATGCATTTCAATAAAGTCATCACAAAACAGAATTCATTCTGGAGATAATGCTTCAATTTCTGGTCCTGTTTTACAGTATGAATGCTATGAACAGTATCCACCAGACACAGTTTTAAAATGCTTTTTTATAAATGTTACACAATTACAAAAACTGAGGATTTTGATGTATCTGACTTTATTTTTAATATGATTGAAGAACAACATATATTCTGAAGCCTGTTAGGCTTTCCTGTTGGTGAGAGTGCACTCTGGCTGTACATGAAGTCAAACTTTTATCAAAACCATTCCATAGAACTCGAAGTAGGAGAAGAGCAAAACAGAAACCAAGTTCAGTAGTATTCGTGGTAACGCTTACAATGTCTATAATACGGATATTGAGAGCAGCAAGTGTATTTTTTTTCTGACTCTTTCAGCAGAACTGTTGTTGTTCCACCTCTAGTACATGGACAAAATTGGGTTTTCTTCATACAACAGGAGTCTTGTACCTGAAGAGTAAGAAGGTAAGGTATTTGAGATTATATTATTTCAGCAAGCAGTTAACAGTAATTTCAGTTACTTGTAAAGAACACAAATACACAAAAATACTTGATTTATCATATATTAAGACGTCTCAAATGTTTTATATCAGCTTCTGTTAGTTTACTGGTTATTTCCCTTTTTGTCTGATGAGTGGAATTTCTGAAAGTATTCAGCTCTGCTTTCTAGATGTGTTTTCTGTGAAGTCAGTGAGCTGACCTGAGTGGGAATAAAGGTTGGTTTATCTTTAGTGAGTCAAAGTTAAGTCATCAATAACTGATGTTGAAATCCCATCCTTGAAATGTTAGGTCTTTGACATTCAGTGGGATGAGAATCTCAGAACAGACTACTGGGGACTCCCAAGCTACAGTTCAGGTAAAAAACTTCTTTGGGGGAGGAAATGAAAGGTTTCTTCTTTTTAAAATTGTGATAGTTGAGTAGTAAAGGGTGCAACTTAAGCTTATAAATACTTTCCACTTAACATTTCATTTAAAATAGTTATGTCTATATTTGTGAGAGGATTTGTTAGTTGCAGTTTGAGCATTATATAGTTACCTAATATTTCAGCAGTGCTGTTCCTGAAGAGGACTTCAATACTGACACAGAACATGAATGTCCAGGTCTAATTCCAACCACATTTTTATTTTGTTTCCAACATGTAGCTATGAATGTGTAGCTAGTTTAACTAGTTCAATTTCCATTTTGCAAAGACAGAGATGTCTTTTGGTAATGCATAATTTAGAAGTAACAGCTTTTATATTGGAGTAAGTGTTAGGGGCTCTGCTCAGATCATGGGATTAACTTGATTTGTTTCCTGCTCCAGCTGGTCCCCACTTTCTCCAGGGACAGGGTAGCTCAGTTGTTTGTATTGTGACAGCTCAGTAGAGTTTGTAACCTACAGCCTGAAAGTCACCCAAAACGGGTGCTTTGTGATTTATTTTAGCTCTTGAAACATAGCAGGTACTGCTACCTCAGTAACAGGGGCAGGAAACTTGGAGGGGAACAGGATGTGCAAGGGCAACAGGAATTATTATGGCCATCTCCAGTAACTTGTCATAGCTTATCACCCAGGTCCTCTTTTACTCTCTGTTTTTTGGATGGGGTGGGAAGTTGAAATGTGGCAGATAATTCTGTAATTGTTAAAAAAAGAGCAATAAATTTTCCTGGTTAAAACCCAGAAAGTTTTGCTTCTGTGTGATGATGTTTCAAAGAAAGAACATCAAAAGAGTTGGGATTTGTTTTTAAGACTTACCCAATTTCAACTATAGGCTTGCTCCCTTGCCATCTTCAAAAAGAGAAAGATACTATAAAAGATCAGTATTTTGAGATCAAGATCGAGAAAAAAATGGGGAGTATTTTAAGATAAAAGATTACAACAAATCAAAGAAATACATGTGTTAGCTTTTTAGGTATCTAACTTCAATGAACCATTAACATCAATGAGATATATTTAGGGTTTCTTAAATAGAATGTGACCGAAACAGGTGCATCTGAACGAGATCATCTGGTTTAAGAAAGTAACTATTCCTGCCAAGCAATTGGTTAAAGAAAACTATTAAATTACAAGTGGTTTTATAGTAGCTTTCTAATTAAGTGGAAGAAGTATCACATGCTTGTAATAAGTTGCATGTTGATGGTGATGAGAAATACAAATTTTTTCCCCCCCTATAGGAGTCAGTAATCCCTGTAATTCTTGGCAAGGGATATACTAAATGATGGGGGCAAATTTCTGCACCTCTTGAATTTGTAAAGTTACAGAAAATCTGAGCAAGAGTAACTAAGAGTTCTTTATAATTAAAAAAAATCACATAGCAGACAGCCTATTCAGTCTTAGAGAAGTGATGTATTTTAAGAGATAGTTAATATCACTGTGAATAAGTATGTGCTATTAACACTTTAAAATAGGAGTATCTGAGCAATGTATAAGCTCAGATTTCTCTCTGTGGCTAACACATTGATGGATTAGTTTTATGGAGTATTGTAGTTCTATTCCTTTTCGGAACACAACTAGCTTCCTGCCCCCTCAGAAAGACATAGCTTAACTTCTTCTTGGGGCTTGTGTTCCAAGAATGTCTGTGAGAGGACTCACTGGCTGTGCAAGCTAATGTATAGGTTACCTTAGGGCTTAACAACAGTGGCAGGACTGGATACCATGCAACATGTTGTGCTGGTTTTGGTTACCAGCATCATGACATTCTTTTGAGAGCAAGCCCAGAAATTTGTTATCCTGGTCATCAATATGCAGCTTAACTACTCTCCTCCTGGATCCCACTGTTGTAATGTCGTATTGAGCTGGTTGGTTACATTTTTGAAGGAGGATTCTCTTTGCCTTATCTGCTGTGTATCTATGGGAAGTTCCAGGGTCTTCCAAGAGAGGATATCTCATTCCTGACATCCTGACCAAGAAGAGGTGATGAAGCTTGTGTAGTGCCTTAAAGATTAGTTTCATTATCATACTGTGGAATGGGTTATTGTGTATGTTATGGACTACCATCTTACAGGATACAAATACTTGTTATCAAATGGAGAGTCCAATCAGTATGTCGGAGAGGGATAGTCAGTAACCTGAATTGCAGTTTCTGCAGCAGTGAATACAGCAGTCATGTGGAGACCTGGCTTTGGGACTCCAGACACTTCAAACGGACAGTGGTTCAGTTAAATTAAGGCCACTTAAATTAAGGGGCCGAGTAGCTCAGTTTGCAGATGGATGCAGTGCGCTCTGCTTTGGTTTAGTTAAAGACTGTTGTTGGAGACTTAACTTCTTGCTCATATCTACCTGTTTTCACAACTACTTCTGGAATTCTTTTACTCTCTAGCTCACTGGTGAAGATGAGGAGTGTCTGTTTTGGCACAGCCTTCTTCTTCTAAACACCATGTGAGGGTGTTTACTTTAAAGTCTGACCTGTTTCTGCGACTGCTTTTTACTCTCCTCCATTTTAAGACATTGTCTTTAATTGCAACTTACTATCGACTAACTTCTTACTGGATCGTTTAGTCCTGGAGACATCAATTGTGTCCCACCTTTCAGCCTTGTTTATCTGTCTGTCCTTCACACAATAAAGTGTAATGAATAAATACTTGCACTTCTTAGGGGCACAGCATCAGGCCAGAGGCAATGGCTAGGTGGAGTGAATTTCCTAATCATGTTTTATTCAGCAGAATACATGTATCCAAGATTATTCTTACCTTAGTAACAAAGAAGGGAGGACCTCTGAAGATTGGAAAAAGTATCTTGGCCGAGAGATTTGTGGGGAAAAAACTTCAGAATCTCCAGGAAAAAGAACAATTTTCGTCAGTTTTCCCTCTGATGGCAATGTTTAAATTTCTATTCTATTCTATTCTATTCTATTCTATTCTATTCTATTCTATTCTATTCTATTCCAACATTAGAAAATTCTGCATGTGTCAAAAAGAGCACTGAAGTTGATTTGTAAGTAATAACTTAGAGTATTGCATCCTTCACAATGCTTTCTGTATGTATTTTAGATTAATTTGTTACAGAATTCCATAGCAATTTCTGTATAGAATAGACTACATTTACTGGCAGGTCTTTAAAGTGTTCTGTTAACTATTTGCAGTGAGATAATTTTTCTAAATAGAGAAATAATGTTTTTTAACAAGATTTTCTATGTAAGTATGCCCTTCCCATTAATTTATGAAGGGTGCTACTATTGTAAGGATTATATTGTTGATTTTTAGTTTTCTTACTAACATTGACCAACTAGCAAATGGAAAAAAAAGAACTTTAAAATACCTCAGATTGCAACACAGATCCATCTCTAAGAACAAGTTAGCTATAAAAAATAAATATTTTAATTTTTTATAACTAATTTACCTATCAGTACATTCTATGTGCTAGCTAGGTTATGGTTGATACAGTTCACATTTGATAAGCAAATTAAAATTACAGATATTTCATGTGATCCAAAGATTCCTGAGAACAGAAGGAGATGGAGATAGGGAGACAAAAACAATGCATGTATGCATTTATCTGGAGTCTGTTTTGGAACCTATTGTAAAACAAGTCAGAGGTAAGGAGGAAGATGCGTTCTTGTTCTATTGGGTGATTCTGATGTCTCAACTCAGCTGTCTGGGAGTTACCATAGTGTCCCAAGGAGAACACCTTGGTTAAAACTTTTTTTTTTTCCTCCTTTAAGGAATACTTGGAGAAGTTTGTGCCTTTAGAAGCAAAAAAAAAGATGGTTTTTTTGAACAGTGCAGTTGATTTCCAGATGCTGTTTCAAACAAACCGTTTTGGTGGAAGTAATATTGTGCAGCTGAACTAAAAGGATTTTCTGGATAACTACTTGCCTATTATTGTCATTGGCAAGTCAGAGGTAATTTCCAAAGCTGTAGTCTGGCAGAGGAGGAGTAATTGCTTTTATGTGTATTTTTCAAGCCAAAACACACACTTTTCTTTTACCAGTGTTTTTACAAAGGTTCAAAATTGCCACAATATTGTTGCTGAAAAAACCCAGTTCATTTTAAGAGAAAAAGTATTATGAAAAGAATAGTGACATCTGAGTGTCACACAGAAAACTCTTGTCAGCTGAACTTCTGACAGAATCTGGCAGAAATTCAAAGTCTGGTTTGTCTCTAGTAATTCCATTAACATTTCAAAGGTTGGTGATGTTCTGGGAATTACACAGGAGGGATTATTTTTTTAAGTTAAGTATTAGTACTCTAAAGCTTTGCCTGCACTAGGAATGTTGTTGCTATCTTGCAAGAGGTAAATGGACTATATCTGAGGCACTAAGTTCTCTATAAGATGTTTTTCTACTTTATCTGTACTGGCATAATTAAAGTATCAGCCACCCATAGTGTGAACAGAGCTGTATCAGTGTAAAACTGTATATACGGGTGACTTACTTCTGCCTAAAAGGAAACAACCTGGGAAGGCTGGCTCGGTTCCAGAAATTTTTAAGTATATTGCGGTTGCTATGCCTGTATAAACTATTTGTATTGGAAACCTTATACCAGATGAAAGTGACTTCATTCTAGTTTATTTGCCCTTATCCATACAGCCCTGTAAAAAATTACACCCCTTCAGTTTCATGGCTTCGGGTTGCCTTTGTGGGCAAACTTGCTCTTTACACTGACTTACCTCCATTTATGCTAGGGGATATAAATGATGAATGTTTTGACAATGAAAATGCTGCATCTTACTTTCTGATAGAAGCCTAATCTGCTCAATTAATACTAGAACAAGCACAGTTTACTGTGAAGGTTAGAATGTTTTCATCTGCCAGTGTGCACCAGAGCCTATAGAGAAGCTGTCCCCAAACTGAATCCTAACAACTCTCTCTTACTCAGTATGGAACACAGTGTTTTACATACTCCTATCAGCTTTAAGCTACTGCCTCACTCTTCTGCTGTGTAAATGAATCTTGTCCAGTATGTGTTACCTAAGAAAGAATTCGAAAGGTTGAAGTCAGAATATCAGAACTTGGATCATTTGCAAATAATGCTGATCTACATGTGCTTGTTCTAGAAAGATACTGTTGTGCAGATTGAGAATCATCTCTCTTTTGAAGCTACAGGTGAGGGAGAGATCTTTGATCTTAGGTTGAAAGGTGGGGAAGGGATTGTGATGGGGAAAAAACTGAAAATCAGTATAATCCTTCTGCTCTAGCCTGGGAGCAGTACAGAGAGGACCTCATCAGAGACTAACTCAAAGGAACAGAAAGAGCCAAAAGCCCAGGGACCTTTGACCATACAGACAACATTCACTAGCTTTAATTAGCTGTTCTCTGTCCTGTGCTTATTGACTGTTTCTTCTATCCCCTTGCTAACCATTCCTGCTTACTACAGATGCTTCCCCCCACCCAATCTGCCCATCTTACCCTGTATCTCCTCCTATTTTGTTTGCAAGCAAAAGCCACTGACAGAGTAGAACTAGTGTTACATTTACTACGATCCTGCTGTTTGCACAGTGTGTGAACTTTTCCCCCATGCTGTCTTACCTGTTTAGGCTGTTGGTTTTTTTATGACTGGGGACCCTTTGCTGTTCTGTGTATATGCACAATCCAGCATAATAAAACTTCAGTTTTCATTACTCCTTAGAAGATCTTAAGAATGATTAAGAAAAGTGTTCCTTTATCCTGCTCTTTTATAAAAAACCCATTTATAGGCAAATGACCACCCTTTATGAGATGAGGTAATGAGATTTCACAGGGTAAGAGGAATTTCCCTCTTACAGTTTTGCTATAGGTGAAATAGTGATTCAAAAAGTATAATGTTACAACTGTGGTTATATTAGTGTCCAGCATAATATGATGAACATTTCAGAATGAATTTTATATTGACTGTGTTTGCATTGCACTTGCAGTGGTTTGCAAATTGCTGGTTGGTTTTCCATGTCTTACAGCTATGTAATTTGCTTTCTAGAAACCATTTTAGTAGGTGTGGGTTGCTTGTCAGAAATCCGTTCCGAAGCCTGAGTGCAAAGCAAGCAGGGTACTAGTGATGAATATGAATGGATTTCTTAAGGATAACAATGGATATGTCATCTTCAAAATCAGTGGCATTCTGGTAAGAATTTGCATGTAATTTATTAAACACTACTTGATAGTTCTCAGTAAAATCTGTTTGTGTATCTCTCTGAAGATTTCTCTAATGAAATTTTCTTCTAAAATGTGAAAAGTAGGAGGATTGCTCTGTATTGTGCAGTATTTTAAATTCTGTAGCAGTGTACAACAACTTTACTTAGCAGTGACTTCTTGCATATGAAAACAGTGGAAGTGTCTTTTTAGAAAAGGAAGTTATTTTAGAGAGGCAGTTAGTGGCCATTTATGGCTCACTGTGAGCCTGTTTCTCTGAATATTTAGAACTGAATATTTTTGAACTGTTATTTAAAAAAGAAAACAGCTTTTTTTTTTCTTCCACTCAGAGTATGTTATAACTAACCCCTGGTGTCATATTTCACCACTGCACATGTAACTATTCTAACAGGCATTGCATCCAATTTTGGAGCAGATATGAAACATTTTTGTAATTATTGACAAAATAATCATAGCTGGAAAATTTTAATCCTTGCATAGATTAAATAAAAATGTAATAGTGGCATGCTAAGCTGCTATACTGGTACTACTTTGTAGAAAGTTTCACACTATTTAAATAATAGACGGAATTGGAAAATGCAAGTAGAAACACCAGTGAAAGTTCTAGTCTAACTGTAGTATAGTAGAAGTGGTTCCTTTTAGTTTAGTGTTTGAAACAACTTAGGCCAACAATCTCTTAAGGAAAAATTCTTGTTTTCACCAAAGCCAAGTATATCCTTATCTGTGTATATACTGACTTGTTGAAATTCACAAAGACTTTGTGCTTTTTTTATTTCCTACTCTTTGAATCCCACTGGTGGTTGATACTGCAGTGGAACTGTTCTGGTAGCAGCTGGCAGTTCTTAAAGCTTCTTTGTAAGGGTATTTTGAGGTGCTGGATGTATATATGCTACGTAGTAAAGAGCAGCACAGACAGCGATTGCCCTCGCAATGAACTGGTTTCACAGCTGAGATAGCTGTTCCAGCAGTGTGCTACTGCCAGTGACAGTGGGGTTTTGACACAACTCAGGAACTCTTAATTTTCTCATGCCATGCGGAAAGCTGTGGTGGCTCAGGAGCTGATTCACAAGCAGATTAGGCATTAATCGGATAGAGTGTGTTGGTCAGGGGGTGGTGGTTAATGTCTGAGAGTAGTAACAGTGTTCGGTCCACTGCCTGCCTGCCAGAGGCCTTAGCCCTGTCAAGAGGGAAGGATAAGGAGCTCAGAGGCATCATTGTGCTCAGATACTTCCCATGGGCACACAGTGAGAGCAGGAACACAGCAGTCCATCCTTGGAGGGCAGAGTACCAGCCAAGCTGAGAGTCCACTTGCACCGTACTCAGTTGCATGTTATAGACGTGCATCATAACAGGCACCTAAGGCAGCATTAAAACAGAGTATCCTCACTAAGATACTGGGAGAGGAAGCACAGAGAATGCCTGGTAGGTGAGCTCCTGAGAGCTCTGTGCCAGACTCCAAAGGTCTGATCTAAGTGTGTAAGCTAGACCTGAAAAGATTAGTGTAAGCAGTCTCCTTATTTGAAATGAGGTTGGTATGGAAGGTGACTAATAGTGACTTGTATTTAATATCCCTTTCTGTAACACTCAGCTTTTCATTTTTACTTTCTAGGTGGGAGGGAGATAAAATCTGGCCCTCAAAGTGCTGTTTACTCATTCCAGTGCCAAAATGCAAAACAAATCAGCAGCTGTAATTTGAGGGCATTCTAGGTTCCTTCAGCTGCATTGGACAAATATGCATATTAGATACATGAATATAAGCTTAGATACCTGTCTCTATGTATTTATAACTGTTTTTTTAAACTGCTGTAATTCTGTAGGCTAATATAGTAACTTGGGATGAGGAAGTTAGGCTGCTTACAACTTTTTTGTTTCTTTTTCTTGACAGGCTAATCTTTCATTCAGGTTTGTTGCATGGCAAGTGTTTGGTTAGTTATTTTATCTTTCTAAACCAGGATCTAGGGGGGAAAAAGAAAGGGAGGGGTGATATCTTCTTAATTTTAAATCCTCTCAAATTCCGAAGGATAATAGCAATGAAGAAAAACCTAGCTTGCAACTTCCATGTCATAGAGGTATCTTATCTGTAGTTGCAGCATTTATAAAAGTCAAGTCTGGAGTGTCTTTCTGTTGATCTTGTATAAGGTGACTGTACTGACTGGTATTGTTTCAAATAAAAATAGTTAAGGGATTGACTTGTAAAAGAGTTGACTGTCATTTACTGCTTAATTCCTCTTTTGCTGAATCATTTCTGTTATATTGACTTAATTTGTGACACTTTAGTAGGTGCAAGCCCGAGGGGAAAAATGTTATAGTTCTTTCACAATTCATTAGTTTGTGGATATTTGTTATGTTGTTTCCATACTGAATGACTCATACGTTAAATGAACATGCCAGCCTCCAGGCATGCCCTCACTATTGCAGCCCACAGTGAAACTTGATGCCATCACACATAAAAATGTGGAAGATACTCATAGCCGTTTGAATCCTTGAGAAGTTCTGTGCACTTTGGACGTGTGTGCTAGCAATTACTCAACGTACATTCTTTCAGAAAGCTGTGTTTTACCATGTCTGATTGCTCTTTTTCACACAGTTTGCTGAGTTTGTAAGCTACATCTGTCTTGTGAGCGTAAGTTGGAACTGAGAAATAGTGATTTTTATATTTCTTTTTAATAAAATGGCACAGTTTCAGTGTATTCATTTCTGGACTGTTTGATGAGACTATAGATGTATCTGATTTGCATTGCCACCTGTGTATTTTTTAATGTATTTAGACAGATTCAGAAATTGTTTTATTTGGGAAGCAGATAGCAGCGATGTAATGCTCTCCACATTGTGAAAACACTAATTTGTATTAGACTGAACCATTTGGCCCCTGGTCCTATTAGGTGTCCTTGAATGTTGGCTTACTTACAAATTCAATTTTATATTGTTCAGTAAGAATGTGAAAGACAAACCAGATTTACCTGTTGATAATGTCACATAAATTATCACTTACATTAGAGAAGCTTCACATCAGAATATTGCAAGAAGGTTCTTCAATATCTGTAATAGGGAGAGAGATGTGCACTCACACCAGTGAGATGAGAGGAAGGGTTTTAAACAGTACGTGAAATAAAATTTTTTTGATATTGTTTGAATCTTTAGGACATTTGGGGTTTTTTTCATGTGCCTTGTAGTATTAACCCAAGCTTGAATTGATTCATATATTGAAAATACGTGCATGGCTCCAGAATTTTTGTTCTCTAGATGACACAGTGTGGTTCTGGTAAGAGCAAGACAGATTGCTGTGGCAAGATGGATACAACATATCACAAGTCAGGTAGTTTGGCTTTTACATAATGGTCTTGTTCTGCCATGCATGGTATGTAGTGGAGGAGTTTATGCCAAACAGTACAGGTACATTTATGGGAAGACCACTTTTTATATAAATTTTTCACTTGACACTACTCATGGCTGTGACTTTTTCTGTTTATCTCCCTGTTCATTTTCAGGAGGAGGTTGTCA
Organism: Sakesphorus luctuosus; assembly: GCA_013396695.1. Taxonomy (NCBI): domain Eukaryota; kingdom Metazoa; phylum Chordata; class Aves; order Passeriformes; family Thamnophilidae; genus Sakesphorus; species Sakesphorus luctuosus. The sequence goes on along the minus strand of VWZD01003863.1, from coordinate 29,584 downwards.
TTTCTCACCTAACTCTACTTTCACTGATGTGGAGCTTGTCTATTCCATCTCTTGTCAGGTTTAGGCTTTAAGACTGTAGACGCGTTAATAAAAGCTATGTGCAACTATTAACAAAATTGATCACAATTTCCACTGGAAGAAATGAAAGGCAGTAGAAGTAACCCTTTCAATCCTGCTTCTGATTCAAGCACCCCAGACCAAGTCATCTTGGGCCACTTAAGAATGTTTCACTGAAGCGGTATAAAGATGTAACAATACTACTGTTTAATCTTCAGGGGATGTTGAAGTATAGGCAAGGAGAGGAAGGAGATAGCAAAGTGAAAATACATCACAAAGTCCTGCTCTGGCCATGCTGATGTATTTGAGAGGATGGAGTGTAGGTGCAGAGAGGGGTATCTGCCTTCTGTACAGCTGTGTTCGCTTGTAATAAACCGAAGTGGCAACACTAAGCCAGAAGGCAGACGTGCTGGTACATTGCACATACACAGACGTAAGAACTGCCTCACCAGGTTGTGCTTCTTGCAGTCTTGTCGTTTCTGAGTCTTTGGCTTGTCAGGAGCCTTTCGTTGTTTGCTAGGAGAGATCCTGGAGTCTTGCTTGTGTCTGTACAGTTTTAGTCTTGTGCTCTCACTTTTCCACCTGTTTTGGGGCATTATTTTTCTGTTCCTGTACTGTTCGATGCAGATGAGCAGCTCTAAGGTAAAGGCTGAGTTTTGAGGAACAAATCAGGGTTTCTTAGAAGCATAGAGGTGCATCGATGTTGGGGCTGTTGCTTACCAGTCTTTTCCTCCTTCTATGGAATCGTGCTTTCTCTCCTGGGGTGGTGGCTTCACCTGTGGCTGTGCTCACCGCTGCCAGTCCCCGAGCGCACGGAGGTTTTGCAGGTGAGCATGTCTAGGTGGTTCCCCGTGGCATCAGAAGTCGCACCAGCGCGGTCCCAAGAGTCTCCGTGGGGATGGTCCAGGCATCTCTGGGGCCGCGGCACTGCGGGCGGAGGGCGGGAGGCTCCTGCTCGGGTTCGGAGGCATTAGGACCCGGCGGCTTCTCTGTCGCTCCCTCTTCCCTTGCTCCCTCTGTCCCGGCGGCCCCGGGAGCAGCAGCGGAGGTACCTTTGGCCGCAGCCCCAGCTGGTGCCCGGGACGGGCGGCGCGGTCGCTCCGCGCTCGCTGTGTGTCAGTTCTCCTTCGTACGTATGTAGCATAAACTTAAATCTTCCTTCCCTGGTTATGCAGTGTATTGAGGCAAGTGTTCGTGTTCAAAAGCTGCTTTGACCAATATTAAAATAACATCCCATTTAATGCCTACATGACACTCACGGTACAAGGCAGGTGTTGTACTTCAATACTGCGTGTCATGCTGAACTCTCTACAGTATAATATTTGAAACAAGGTGTTAAGAATAGGAGATCTGACCATTAAATTAGAATTAAAGTGGAGCAGAAGCTGATACATTATCTGACACTTGGCTTCTATTGTGCCTGTCACAAAGTAATGGCTCTCTTAAGCTGTGCATTAATCATCAACAACAAGTTCAGAAATGTCTGTTTCAGTCCAGAAACTTTTATTACCAAATAAATAGGTTTGATACTGTTGGAATGAGCAAAGAAATGCCCTTAACAAGAAATCCCTTCCCACCTAAATGAAGTTAGTTTATACCTTCTCCCCTGTGAGTTTAGTTTATTGCTCTTGCCCACTGTATACTTAAAAGGGGAAAAAACATGGGGCACCTTTGCAGGGAAAGGTACAGTGAAATATATTTCAAGTTATGTCCATTCAGAACATACTATTAAGCATGTAGTCTTTGGAAAAGCAAAATGTCCCTTTTATTTTAGAAAGTGATCAATATTTGTCCATGGGGTGTGTTATTAAAATGATCACAGGCAAAAGCTAAACAACTGAAAGGTAAATCTGCCAAGTAACAATTCTTTCACTAAAACATGCAGCCTGTGAAAACTGCAAAACAGTAAGGTATGCAAGGAGAATAATTACATTCCAGCATGCTGGTGGTGAATGGTTTGCTGCTTTCAGGACATAGATGAAAGGTATGTTGCCTTTTGGGTTCAGAAATTTTATATTTCTTTCTGCAGCCTGTTGGCTTCTCTTATTCCAGGCAGCTTTTCTGTTATTGCAGGCAGTGAGGTGGTCTCAGACCCACAGCTGCCTATTGACTGGAATTCCCTTCTCTACCAGAACCAATACCTGTCCCTACATTCAAGTATCACCACGTGAAGTTCATATAGCTCTTTCAATTTCTCAGTTTCTCGGGTCCTAGTACAAGCTGTGTGCTTTCTATCCAAGGAAGAGTTCCCAGGCACTCTTTCTGTTGCTTTGTGCTCTCTGTATTATTGACATTTTGAGTCTTCATTTGTACCCTCTATGGTACTGTGTGATGCTTCAGACATTTACTTCTGTCCTGTTTACCTGACCCAGCCCCTGACTAAACTATGAAGTCCCAGCCTCATGCTGACACTGCTGGCAGCCTCTCCTGTTCCACCACCTCCACACAATATAATATTCTCTTTACCTTCCCAGATACAATGGGAAAAAATCAAATAAAACATACGAAGCTACATTTTTACTCTCTAATTTTTACCATGCCTATCCTATTGAAATTAGGACTCACAGACTCACAGCTCTTTGAGAAAAAAGTATAATTTTCTGTATGTTTTTGTAACGACTAAAGCAACAGGGCAGTGTGGGTTTGGGTATGTGCAGTGACAATATGCATTTCAGACTAAACCAGGATGATCTAATCAAGATAACCAGGCGGTATAGTGGTGGCATACTAAGGATTTAGTGCTTAAGGTAATTCTAACTGCCCTGTTAGTGGGTGATCAGTAAGTACTCACTTTTTGAGTGCTCATTAGCAAGATCTGTGATGAGAATGCTCCTTTAAAAAAGTGACAAAGGGAAAACTGTTCAGTGTCAGGTCTTTGAAAAACAGACAAACTTCTGAGAAGCTGACTGTGACTGGAAATCAGAGAAAAACACATTTTAGGTAGAACCTGCAGTGAAGGAGAAAATGAGTTTATAATCATGCTATTTTTCAGTTTTCATGTATTTGCCTTTACTGCTTACATAAAATCTTAATGTCTCCAACCTTTTCACTGTTTCAAAATCTTCTAGGTATGACTATACTGTTGTTAATGAGCTATTAATAGCACTTAATGCAAACTGTAGGAAACATTACTGTGAGATTGGGAATAAAATTTGAATAACGAAATCAAGTTGTTATTCTTTAATTGATATTTTTACACAGGGATTATCATATTTGCTTAAACCATAATCCAGTTTCCTGCTTCGCTAGTAAATACATCCTAATGCTTCAGTTGATGTTAACTCCAAATAAGTTGCTTCCTGATTTCTTTATGTATTAAACTGGTTTCATCTATAATATCATTGATAGGGATATTGTATTTAGAGTAAGAACTGAATTTCCTTGACAATCAATATGAATGGATTACATATGATGTGAAAAAAAATTTCTTCTGATCAGTTTTAAATTTTCCATACTTTGGGTGTTTCTTTGTATTTTTTTTCTTGTGTTGTAACATAGCAAGCATAGAAATGTCTGATCTGACCTCTCTACAGCAATTATTATTTCACATATCCATGCATAAGACTCCTGAATTTAAACTTCCTAATTTCTCTTCCTAGGATATTTTCTGTGTTTATTATTGTTCACAGTTGAACCCCATCCAGTTTTTAGTATCCTTTTGGAGAGGGGGTGACCTGTACCTCATATGGGATTTTCTTTTTATGGTAAGGTCAGAGCATTGATTTTTATAATCCTATTACACTGGCTTTGTTCTAATTCTCTTCCATTGTTTAAGCTGCCTATTTTATTACTTTTATTTTGATTGTAGTGGGGTGTTGAGCAGAGGTTTTCACTAAACTGCCGAAGTGGGCCCTGGTTCCTTCCTGAGGTCAAAGCAACTGGTGTGCTTTCCCATCATGGCATAACTGATCTAATGAACGACTGCCATGAAACAGAGGCAATCCTACCACCTCACATGCTCCTGACACTGATATGCTGCAATAGGACAAGGGGTGTTGTCTTCAAACTGAGAGAGGGTAGATTTAGATTAGATATTAAGAAATTCTTTACTGTGAGGGTGGTGAGGCGCTGGAACAGGTTTCCCAGAGAAGCTGGGGATGCCCCATCCCTGGAAGTGTTCAAGGCTGTGTTGGACAGGGCTTTGAGCGTCTGTGCAGTGAAAGGTATTCCTGCCCATGGCAGGGAAAGTTGGAACTAGATGATCTTCAACATCTCTTCCAAACCAAACCATTCCATGACTTACCTGTCCCAGTGTTTCAGGGTTGATTTTTCTCTTGGTTTGCTCCCTGAGCATGCTTGCCTGTAATGGCTGTTGGTGTTGCTGCAAGAATAGAGGAACAGCTGACAAGGGAAGAAGAATGGAAGGTGTCCTTTCTACAGCAGTCTGCATCAGATCAGTTTAAGCAGCATAGAACTATGCAGAGTTGTAACATAAGTATTACAATTGGTATAAATGCAGGATGGATGAGAATATATGTGAGCATAAGGTGAAAGAGCGAAACAAAGGGTTAAAGAAATGGCCTCTGCTGAAAGTGAAGGACACCATTTTCAGGACTCCATTCCAAAAAGGACTTGTGTGCCACAGTACAGATAACTTGCCAGCAGAAGACCTTGTGTGCTAACAGCAGGAGAATGGCAACGGGTTGCGGTATGTCACTTGACACAGTGCTTTTTCCTGTTAGCAAACAGAAGAGACTGCAGATATATATTTCAGGCTTATATTCAAAAAAAAAAAGAAAAATAGACAATAGGCAGCAATATGGCCTAAGATTTAGGGAGGGTGAAGTAAGCAAGATCTGGAGGCAAAAAAACTATTTTATCACGATGGATGATTCCTGAAGGATATCCTGAAGGGTATCCTAAAGGATCTGCTCAAAAAACTAGGTTTTTATTGACAATTACCTCCTGAAATGGGGTGAGGACTTAATAGCTGATGACCTTTGTCTTTTATTTTTCACATTATCCTGGTCAGACCATTTGGACAGTGCTAGTGAGTAAGTGAATGTAAGATTGTGAGTGAATAAGTGAATTAAATCTATGTGAGAATAAGTGTTAGTGAGTAACATCAGTTTATCTGGAGATTTTGTAGGTAACTGTTACCTTCCCCCTGCCTGGCACATACGGCTTTATTCCACCAAGTTCCCTACTGTTGTTCCTTTAAATTGAAACCTCATAAAACACAGACAGTTTTCACTTAGATTTATTTTCGTATGTGTCTGGTATGTATCTATCATCATTCAAACTTGATTTGACATTTTTGGGGTCCATTTACTGATTTTGGTTAAATAATTTTCCATGATTCTGAGCAGCTGAAATTACTGCAGATTTTATGGCATGGTACACACTCCAGTTTCTGGATGATTAACAACTGTACCATAACATAGGATCAACCACATTTTCAATACACTTTGTAGTTAATTATTTGCTATTAAAGAAATGTATTATGATGAAATCAACAATTTAATCCATTTTTCCCTGTTTAGATTTTGATCAGGTTTGGATCTGTGATTGACTATGTCCTCACTGTTTTTGTTTGCTTGCCTCAGGATGCATTCATGTCCTACTTTGGGCTTTGAAAGAACTTCTTTTCTGTTACCTGGATGATTAGCAAGAACTAGATCATCATCAGTAGTAGTTGTTCTATTTTGTTTCTTTTTTGCATTATGCATAGTATGACTTTTGCTTATTGTTTGTGTTAGGATTAGATTTCTGAATTTATGTGGGATTCCTATTTGATTATTCAAGTAACTTCTTGAAGCTCATTGTTTCTTCATAATGTTTTATTATCCTTTTTCCCAGCAATAAGCATGTTTTTGGAGACCCTGGTAATTTCTTAGCATGTAAGATATGTCAGTGGGGTTTGCTTCATTATTTTAGGCTTTAGGGACTTTCTTACGTTATTGAAATCTCCTTTTTAGTAGGGTAGATTTCAAGTTCAGTAAGTTTAACAGGGAGAAGCATACATTATGGGGCATGAACTCTGCATATATGAAAGAACTCCTTAATTTTGCTTTTACCACTCCTACATTTTACCATTTTTTCATCCACTGTTTCAGAAAATAGCTTATGACATCTCTCACCCACATGACAAGAGTTTCCATGGTTTATTTCCTCCACCCTGCTTCCTCTGCCAAAAATTCTGTGTGTGTCCTGGATCCACCTATACCTTCCCATCACTCTTATTGTCTCTTCTTTTGCAATATTGAATTGTCTTGAGGATTTGCCCATCATTCACCCTGGGGAAAAAATAGCTGGTGCCAGCCATGAACGGGTTCCAGCTCTTTGTTACAGGACTGAGGAATTTAGAAAATACCGAAGTTGAAATTGATGCACATAACTGGGCATCACCTACCAGGGGGGTGTGTGTGTGTGTGTAATTCTGTGGTAATTACATGATCAGATACTGTTTAATAAAATACTGGTTTTGTGTAATAGTAAAGGTGTATTATTAGTCCCTAGGATGCTAGGCACCACACAGACATGGTCTGAAAAGATTATCTGCAATTTTAAATGCTGGCAATGTAAATATAAGGCAGTTGGAAATGGAAAATGAGAAGGGAAACACTAGTAGTTAGGTGGAATATTCATACTTTAGGGATCCAACTCATGTACCTAAATCAGAAGACTGATCTGCCTAGACCATTTCCACAGCTTGTACAGAAACTCCTTCAGGGAACAGTTTGGAATGTTTCAGGAGTTCTTTCAGCCAAATCACTCTCAACAGGAGCCCCTCTCCAAGTACTGTATAGTAGGATCTGTCTCCTACATCTCACTTTCACTTGCTTTAGGCACTTGAAAATAGGTGATATGTATATAACTACTTACCACACATTTTGCTCATAGGGGCTGTAGGGGCATGTTAGTAAGCTGAATTTCAGAGAATGCTTTGAATAACAGTACTGCAGTATGTTTTCATATATTTAAGGGAGTTTCCATAAAGTGTAAGGTGTAAAACAGGGAAAGGCACGAGAAGTTTGTGTGAAAATACAGTGTAGGTGAGAGAGGAGCTGGAAACTGGAATCCTGGCACTAAAGGGCAGGTGGAAGGAAGGAAGGAAGGAAGGGGAGAGTTACAAGGAGCATCTCTGAATTTTATTTTCTTTTTACCAGTAAAAAGGAGGGGGAGTGTTTGAAAGTCTTTAGCCAATAACACAGTAATAATCAGATTGAACAGCATGATGTAATGGTCTTTTAAGCTTTGTTTATGAATATTGGCCCAGCTTCAAATATGAGCAAACCACAGCTGTCTTCCTGACAATGATCAAGAAGCAATAGGTATGATAGTGATAAACCTTGAAAGTGAACACAAGTAATAGATTATTACAGAAGAAGATAGAGAGAGTTGTGGAGACTGATGTGTTCTCCAAGTGATCAACAAGGGAAAGGATCCTTGCAGCAGTTTTCTGAGCGAATGCATGCAATATTAGTCTGTGTTTCTCAAAAGCAGAGAGAAAAGTGTTGCTGAATCCAAATGCGATGATGATGATCATTAACCTGATTGAATACTTTAGCTGCTCAGCAGAGTTAAGGAAAATACCATCTTGGAAATGTTGCACTGAAAATATCTGCTAATTATGAATATGAATCTTGGGATTTGGAGTATATTTGGGATCTAAGCTGATTAACTAGAGTTATATGCCTGAGCAATCGGCAGGATGGTGGTGCGGCTATGCAGCTTTGTGTGTGTCACCAGCAATTAAGTCATTCATATGGAAACCGTAAAGATCACTCCTGAAATACAATTGTATTATTTATTATTTGAAGTTCTTCACGCCTACAATAGCTTCCCACGTGATATTTTTTAGAATATTTCCCTACCTGCCACAAAAGACTGGGTGTTAATTGTTGAGCTTGATTTGTAATGTCACAGTGGGGTGCTAGCATGAAAAGATGTGTTTTGCATTTGCTGGGAAGGCACTGATTGTTTCATTTGGTTTATAGTAATAGTGAACACTAGATACAGTAATTTCTTTACAATTAAATTATGAAGTTAAGTCTTCTAATAACTATACTCCATAGTCCTTCAGTAATAGTTAATTGATTCTGTTCCATGACCTGATACAGCCTGATGATGTAAGAATTCTTCCCACAAGGAGGAAGCTTTCCATTTGCTTGGGGCTTTTATAGCCAGTTCCATACCAGCCACAGTCATCTTTTGTTTTCCCCTTCAGCACATCGCAGAACTCACAGGTTGAGAAAGGAGACTGGAGAAAGGACAGAGGAAGTAATATTTGCTCCTGACTAATTTTCCACTGGCATGTAGTTGTGTGGGCATGGTGGCAAACAGGAATGAATTAGAATTGTTTATAGGTATTTCTCACTTAAACCAGAGATGAGGCAACTTTAGTATCAAGGAGGCATAACCTGAAGAAAAAGAAAACAAGCATTTTATTAGTTTCATTATTGTTATTTTTATAACATTTCTATGAGGTGTGGAAATCTAAACTGTTAATGCATTTTTGCAAAAGCAGGAAGAAAGGTTGCCTTAGATGTCCAGATTAAAAAGTTAAAACTTGTAGTATGCTCAGGGAAGAGAAATTAAAACCTTGCCTTTCCTCAGAAATGTAACTCTGGAAAGGAATTTGATATTAATAGCCTGTCAATAGTTTCAGGTTATTCAGAGACAGAGCAGTGATAGCCAGGTAAGGCAGTAAATGACCCTTTGCTTGTTAAAAATTTGTGAAATTGTAAATTTATGAGCAAATGTGCCCTGCCGGCATTCTGTGGTTCCCCAGCTGTGGTAGGCTTACAAAGCAACAGCCAAGTTTTAGTCTGTAACTCATTTTGAGATAAAGTAACCAAAATCTAATAGTGCAGTGTTATAATAGTGTTATAGATGCTTTAGGGCAGTCCCGTGGTGTAATGGAGAGCACTCCAGTCTCTGAATCCCAAGGTCATGAGTTCGAGGACCATCCCCTGGCAGTTCAATGCCTCCCTGCCATCCCATCCCGTCACATCTCGGATGCTCAGCAGGGTCAGCCCCGGTTAGTACTGGGTGCTGTGACAGTCCCGAGGACTTCCCTGTCACTGTCCAAGCTCGCTTGGCCGTGGCAGATGGACCTCAGGACTTAAACGGTGGGGCCAGTTCTGCGCATGCTGTGCCTCACCTAAAACATCCACTGTGCAGGGTGGAAGGGCACACCCACGTGGGGAGAGCCCTGCCCAAATCTGCGTTCGTGAAGATTGGCCATTATAGATGCTTTACCATGTACCAGTTTTGGACATGCAGGCGGGGAATTCAACATTAAAATGGAAGTAAAGATTTTGATATCTATCCTGAGCTAGCAACAACACTGAGAAAACAAAACCATTACCTCTCTTCACACATTCTGGAAATCTCATCTGCCTTGCATATCTATGAGTTTCCTAATATATAAGTAGTCTAAATAAAGTCAGTTTCTCATCATGGCAAAAAGGGTTTCTTAATGTCCATGTGCATGGAAAACTTTGTATATAGTACTATTTTTCTCCATCTAGAAATTATAGCAATTTGAATCCTTACTTCTCCATCAGAGCTGTAACAAATCAATGGTTCATTGAATTTGAGGTGTTCATGTCCTCATACATATTCAGATAATTTTTAAACTGACCAGTTTATTTTATATAAAGGATCTTGCTACATCTTAAGCCATCCTATAGGAGAGACAAAAGTAATCAGAGATCACTAATTGCCTTGAACCTTTTTTATGGATAGGAAGTGTGTTTATACTGATTTATCTGGTTACATGCTGATCCCTGAAGGCATGACTCTATTATTGTAATGGGAAGAGGAATGTCATACTCCTGGACAACCTCATTCTGTCTTTGATCTGGCTGTCTCAAAGATGTCACACCAGTGAAGGTGCAAGTTGCAGCGACATTTACAGGCATGCTGAATGGGCCACTACATCCTCCTGATCTGACAGAAGGCCATGGGAAGATCATAGCTAGAGAGAAAGCCTGGACCCCTTCCTGGGATGGATGAAAAGAGCTGGTGTTGAAGTTTGGATGACACAATGCTCCATGGTGTAGCCTTTGATTCTATGTGCTTGTTCCACCATAAACCTGATACTCCAGTAGTGTCTTTGCTGGTGTTTTCACACACTCCTGTTGTATTAAAGTATATTTCAGTGGGCAAACCTCATTCTAAGGGAAGCATTTTTTGAGGCAGTGTATTTTCTCAGTGGCAATTGTATGTCACTAGGAGCATGCTATTTACAGAGAGAGTAATCAGGCATTGGAATGGGCTGCTCAGAGAGGTGGTGGATTCACCGTCCCTGGACATTTTTAAATGCAGATTTACTGAGTGCCATGATCTAGTAAATGGACTGGAGTTGGACCAAGGGTTGGACTTGATGATCTCAGAGGTCTTTCCCAACCCAATCGAGTCTATGATTCTATGCTACTGTGGGCTTTTATTGGAACCTTAGACACATTTCCAAGCTAGAACTTCTCACAACCTTTAGATAGGCGTAACAATGACACTTTCTATAGAAACATTATTACTTTCTGTCAGTTCTACAGTGTTTTAAAATATGGGGAGATTATCTCATGTTAGTTTTTGCTACCGTGTTACCAAGAGGCAGAAAATCTATATGTGTCAAAGTGAATTGTTGAAGATAAATATATCACCTTTATTGACTGTGGGCTACTCTCCTTTATGAAGAATAATAAAAGAAATTACATATAACTCTGAAAAAGCATCATTACACAGGAAGTGAGCACACACAGTGCAGGTACTCATGTTTGCCTGAAGGGGAATACTCTGTGACGAATTAATGCTGTATAAACCTCTTGTTGTGAGATATCACTGTAGCCTTCCCTGTAGCTGCAGCATTTTATGGTAAAAATGTAGATCTTGTCATGGTCTAGGCACTTGGATTATTTTTCTGTGATGAGTTTGGTGTCTCTGTAATTAGAGCTGTGTGTTGTGTTACCTGATTTCATCCTCTTTCTGTTTACACATTTAGGCCCTAATCCTGCGTCTGGATTTGTTCAAATGGACCTTGATGGCCTGAGTGAGTTGATGGGACTCCTGGTTAACTGCAAGTTCCTACTCTGAAGATCTGATTGTAGGCCTGAACCTTAATTTCTGTTTTCTTCCCCTGTCTATTTGCTTCTAATTGATGAAAATTACACAACAAAATGGTGTTGTCTTCCAGTCTCATGCACATCACATCAGTAGCATTCAGACACTGTGTGCTTGGAATGTTGTCAGACATTGTTAAAATATTTCTGTTGTGTCATGTGCCAATACCTCATGATTGATTATGATGCTACATTTTTACATTTAGTATCTTCTACCTAAAATGGAGATCTTCACCTGTGTTTTCAGTCATTTTGGGATTTCTCTTAACTCAGATTTTTGAGTCAGAGTAACTGTTGAAACTATTCAAGTCTTTTTAAAGGTGTGGGTAGATTTATTTTTTCCTTGTTGGACGCAAAGTACATGTATTTTATTGTATTTTGCAAACTTAGTAGCCTACTATTACTGAAAGCTTTCAATATGATAATACACTGATGCAGACCAATAAAATAAGTAGGAAGAGGCATTAACTTTTACTTGCTCTCCTGTGGCTTTTCTATTTCTGTGGCTGTGATTACATGACATACAGCCGAGAGTGAGGATATTTTTTTATTCTTTTTGTGAGCCAGTGAATATTTTTTGTTTACACTGAGTGCTGTTCCCTGTCTATTCTATATGACGTTGCAGTTTCACTGAGTATCAAAATTATAGCCTTGATAGAAGCTGGAAAGGACTTTGCAAAATCACATTTAAAGGAGTCTGAGTGGAAATATAGGTATGTTTTATCTCTATGCAAGTTTGTATTTATTCTGTGTATTTTTTAAAAGCAAGTATGTAGCAATATATGATAATTAATATATTAAAATATCCAAAGCTTTGTATAAAGATAATCAGAAAAACCGTTTTTGTAGGCTTATTACAGTGATATCTAAGAGCTTAACAGTACTAGATGAATTTTTGCATATTCCCAGAACAACAGAAAAGCACCACTGTCCTGTTTGACCAAGGAGGAAACTGAGCTATTCGTTCAGTCAGTAGTAAAATCAATGACATTAATTGGATTCTCCTGCCTTTTAACCTTGTGCCTCAGGCTCCATTTCTCCCTCAAGAGCCAAACCTTTGATTATCATCATTTGCTTTGCATTTCCATGTGAAAGGCCCAAGGTGTTTCAGTTTGGACTTTCAGAAAATGAGGAAGACAAGGTCGGTGGCCATCTGCCAAGGTGCTTGGTCTGACTTGCTCCTCACTCACAGAAGCCAATGGCAAAGGCAGAACTGAGTGTTCCTGTGTGGCATTCAACTGCCTTAACCACATGCCCATCGCTCTCTTCCTGTAGTTGTCTGTCTTGTTCTCTGTGTAACTCCTAGAGCAAACACATATACCAGCCTATAAATAATCTAATTCGATGCATAACCCTGATTCATTTCCTGAGCTGCCTGTCCTGTGCACACAGGGTGGCTGTGGTCCCGTGGAAGAATTCAGCAGAGTGCATGAGGCCAAATATTAAATCTGTTAAGTGTTTAAAGTTCACTATGAAGCAGCATTCTTTTAATGTAGCTTATTATAGATATACCTTGAAGTATTTTTAACAAGGAACAAGAGAAAAATGAAGGCTTTTAGAACCGGTTGTAACCTTTTCCCTATGAACGTGAATACCCAGCTCAGTGAAATACAGAACATCAGCCAGTGGGAGGAGGCTGGCCACCTCCAGGGAGGAAGGGAAGGAAGAAGGCTGGGTAGTAAACGCCATGGGTACACCCAGTTTGCTTTCAAGTCTCAGGGAGTGCTTGAGTAGTGTTGACCCTAGCTTTTTAGCTTTTGTTTTCTCTTCAGCATTCCCAGCCCAAGAAATTACCTCCTTCAGCAGAGTTTCTCAGTGCTATAGACATTGGGGGTATTACTGTAGTCTGCTAATAATTTGAATGAACAAATGGAAATCAAAGATGAGGTTTACTCCTATGTTTTTCTGTTAAAAATAGAAGATGCTCCCAGAGTCTCACAGTTCTCTCCCTGATGAACTTTTGGGGTGATCCATGTGATGCTTGATTTCATAAGTATACAGCAAAAACTTCAGTAATAGAAATACTGCTCTCAGTGTGCCACTTTAGTCTCATTCCCAGTCAAACCATAATGGCCAGCTCAGTTTGTGAGCTACCAAAGATGGTGTGTAGGGTCCAGTGCCAGAACAGTCATGCTGGGAATCACAACTCATCTCTTTATCTTTTATGTTAGACTTCATTAGAATGGGAGGGTTTTTTTCAGAGAAATCTTGCCAGACCTTGGGCTCAGTTTCAGTTTTTGTTAATGTCTACCTAATGTATGGATGGTGCTTGAGATTTGGTCACCAAGCTAGTGATTTGCTATGAGGAAAACAAAACAATCTCGTACTTTGCTTTTGCATGTTTTTCCCTGGGATATGCAGTCTCTTCCCACAAGTAATGCAGCAAATTCAGATGTTCTGTAAACAGCACAGGTGAGGATACTGTTAGGGAAAATTTGGTGAACCTAATTCACTGAAATTAATAAAAATCAAAATGCTTGCAAAAGTATTTCAGTTCCAATGTCATTTTGTTGCAAAGAACAAATGAAACCCCTGCTTTTAACACTGTTTTTTTAAAAAAAACAGTTTTTGTCATTTCACAGCTGTAGAGAAATTGTGAGAGCAGAATGAAACAGTCTTGATAGAGCAGAATCACCTTAAGCCAGTATCTTAACACCTTGTTTCATGAAACCATGGCTTGAAAGTGCTGCCTGTCATATCAGATAACATTATCATTGATTTATTATGTTACTGCGTCTTACATGTTTTTTATAACCTTTT